>MNCI01033885.1:198276-277629 GCA_015680685.1 Gnetum montanum | reverse complement strand
AACACATCATACACCTCATCTAGACTAAACCATACGTGACATATGCAAAACTAGTCTAGATGGGAAGACAGCGAACTGTAACCTAAGGCTAACTATCTAGGTGCTACAACTAGTCCATCTGCGGAGTTTGATCGGATCGTGCGTGCGACGCTCGTTTCGTATGGTTGAGTGTAGGGGTACCTCGCCACTCATCAATCTCCAATTACACATTTGGATCCAATCAATGCATCAAGATTTCAAGCATCATCAAATTTCATTATAATTTCTAGGAAGTAAAAATCACATTCAAGGTCACTCTTTTGTAATAAATTTTAACTATAAAACCAAGTCTAAATATTGAAGGGAGATAGATTGTTCAAAGAGCTTTGTAACTCTCTAAAATATTTAAGATATAAGTAATCAATTTCTAATCTAGAAGCTAAATATTTTTATGCGAGACTCTTCTTGCAAACCAAATTTGAATCATTAAAAAAATTTTGATTGATCTAAAATTTCACAAGATTATAGATTCTAGAAAGATCTTTCCAATGAGCCTAAATTCAACCTAAAACTATTCAAATTGCCATGATATTGCACTTTTAAAATTATAAAAAATATTAGTTTCTCATAGTTGGGTCACCCCCATTAATTGGGTTACCCCATCTATTCTCCATTAGTCTTGATCAATTCACCCCATTCAATGAGTCACTCCCACTATGAAATTCATTAAAAAAAATCAACAAAAAAGGTTTTCTTAATTTATAAATGTGTAGGTTGATTGAAACAATTATTATTCAATATTGGAATCTATTGTACTATATAGTATACATTAATTCTTTGATTTTCTTGGTAACTCTTATTGAATTAATATCCTAGTACTAACACAAAGAATTCAACTAAATATACTAAATTTTAAATATTTTACTTGATAAAATTATTTAGGCCAATTTGTAGAACATATATGCTATTGATTTTTATGATCTCATTTCTAAGTACAATCTTTTTGCCCATAATATGTTTACCATTGTGGTATATTTATACTAGTTTGTGGTTAAATTGATTGATATTTATGACCACTTTATTTTAGTGTTCTTTCCCAAGTGGAAAAGCTTTTAATCTTATTCTAATTCTTAAACTTTTTCTCATTTCCATTTTTTTCTTGGAGATGGACAATAATGAAATTTCATTTTTTTTATAATATTAATAATTTCAAAGACCTTTCTATTGGTAATATTGATATTCCAAGTTTTTCATTTAAAACTTCTACTCCTCGGCTTGCTTCACACATGTCCTTAATACAAGGAGCCTTATTCATACCCCACAAAATGTAGGAGTTAATATTAAGCATTCTTTCTAGATGATGCTCTATCAAGCCCTTAATTTTCATAATAACTCTGGACGTGTAATTATTGTACATGACATTTAGGAAATGTCCTAGCATTTAAAAAATTTGAAATATGATTCATTTATGATATTGACATAGTTTTATAATGATAAAATAGTTCTCCTTTCACATTTGGGCACACAAGTTTTAGGATCCACTACTTCTTTGTCATTCTTTGAGTTAACTGATGATTTATATGAATCTATTACTTAAGAAATTCATGGAAGATATGTTTTTACGCAAATTCTAGGTTATTTACCTTGTTCCTTAAGTTTTTAAAATTATTTAGATTTAATTTGGAAAGATCGAGGGCTAGATGTTGTTCATGCATGTTATCTATTAAGCTCATTTTTGTTGATAGAATTTGTTGAATTGGTGATAGTTTTTAAGGCCCTTGGTATTTGTGTTTTCAATAATTTTCATGCTTTATTAATTATTTAAAAGTATACTCTCTTTTTTAATTCAGCATCTCCTAAATTTCAAGTGATTCCTTGTTTTATTAAATTGCTAAACTTTCTGCTAATTTTTGAAAAATTTGAAAAGGATATTATCTTTCAAATTGATCAGTTAAGCATCTTAAAACTCTAGCTATAACTAGTGGTTTTGTAGAATTTGATATAAGAGAGGTGGATCTTGGTTAGCTTAAGTGAGAAATTCTTCTATGTGCTAGTAAAATTGATTATGTGGAGAAGGTTTTTTATTACAATCTTCCAAAGTCATGTCACTATTATTCTTGAGAGGGTCATATGTTTAATTCATGTCTTTTTATGTTACAAAAAAAAACTATGCAAGTGTGTTAGCACCAAGTTACTATGAACATTACTAAGATTTCTTCTACAAATGTTGCAAATCTTGCTAAGGTTTTTTTCTACAAATGCTACAAGTCCTGCAATAATTTCTTTTGCTAATGTTTCAATATTTAGCCTAATCTTTTTATTATTATTGTTTAATAAAATGTATCTTTGAGGAATGTTCCCATCAAACAAATTTAAAAGAATTCTTTAATGACTAAGGAGAAACAAATATTTATTTCAAATGTTTCATAGAAACATATTGTTAATTCAAATGATTTTCAAATCTTTCTTCACAATAAAAAACATTGAGAAAATCAAAATATTTGTGAGTACATGCAAAATATTTAGAATGGACAACATGTTCAAAATATTTTAACTCATAATAATTCACTTGCACCTATTGATAAAGATATGTAGCTAATATCTTTTCATAATATTAATTCTATTAAGAGGGTGGCGGCCTCCTTTCCCTCCACCTAATGTTATCCTTTTCATGGAATGTCTGATTTTCTACCCTAGAGGGGAGCTTTTTAGGTGATGAGTGGTGAGGTATCCCTACGCTCAACCATATGAATACAAGCATCCACGCATGATCTAGATGAATTCCAAGGACTAAGTGCTTACATGCCTTTGTGGAACAAGGATGGGTTGATCAATCATTATCTTCCCAAGCTTATTTGTATAGCATGATTGTATGGTTCAGTAAACTTGAGGAACATGATTTTTATAGTTTTTTATGTTTTTATGTCCTAGTGCTACAAAGGGAGGAGAGAGATAACTAAGTAACTAATTTTGATTTAACTACTCAACTATACTTTAACTAGTCCTAACACCAGCATTTGTTCTCACTTGTCGTACACATCCTAAACCAATGCAACACTACTGGAATTACCAAATGCTAATCGTTACTAGGTTACCAAGTGTTACACGCATGCTCAAAGTGATTGTACTAAGTGTGCTTATTTAGGAGAATTGCAGGGTGAGAGAGAGAACATTAATTAACTAAGGAAAGCATTAAGTAATAGTAATTAACATTAATTAATCTATCTTGAATGCTACAAGGTTTATCACAAAGTTTTTCTTTATTTCCATACACAAGGTGTGCTTAGGTACACAATGCTCAAATAAAGATCCATTCACTTTATGACTTCTACTATGGGCACTCAGAAATAATTCTATCTCTGGAAAGGGAAAAGGGCAAGTGTTTGGGTAAAGGACTAAGACTAACTATGCAAACCAAGTGCGCTTGCCTCTTATTTATAGGCAACGAGGTAGGCCCCGATATTGCATATGCGATATCGCAAATGCAATATTGAGGCTCATCATACCCCCACAACTGAATGAAAACTCGTCCTCGAGCTCCTTACAAAATATTGGAAAGGTATGGAATTATTAACTAAATGAGAACTGACAGCAATAGGGAATAATAGACTCAAAGTGCCTAGTGAACATATTGACAAACATATTACAACATTGGTGTTCATGCCCTTTATGGTGAACACTGTACATAGATGACATCCAGAACCTCATCCAATAACTTGAAGAAAGAGTAAAGAAAATGAGGCACATTGCTTCCTCCTATCCATGCGACCAAACTTGTTCTCGGCATAAATGCTCTAGCTCTAGTCCATCCCAAGTGCTTCCTCCTATCCCAGTCCATAGTTTGTGTAATCGCCATCTGCACACACAACATAGTCACAAATGAGCAAGGATAAGTAAACCATAATACAATTGATACCTTGCCTCAATATAAAGCACATTGGCTAGGTTGTGGTTATGGCAGAAACAGGGGTAGAGGTTTATCATAGATAACTACCCAAGGTGTAGGGGTGATATAAGTAGTAGAATGGAAAAACTTATGACAAGGTCTCCATGACTAAGAGCGAACCTCTGGTACTAATAGGGTGGAAAAGTATAGGGAATAAGAAAAATGGAAAAAATAACAATGGCGATGCCAATAAAATGGATGTCATGGATGGGGATGAAATGAAAAATTGCTTATTGCAATAAATGTTTTAGGAGAAGAATTTAACAATTACACCATAAAGGAATGTTAGTGGGTCCTCTCCAAAGCAAGCTCATGCCCTTTATGCCCTAACAAACCCACAAACCAAAGAGTTTGTAGGCTCTAGGAATGACATATGGAAATAATGGTTAAAGACTGATCTAGAAGAATTTACCAAAAATAGTAATGTGTCAACTAGGAGATAGACTGATCATAAAATTTCCAATGAGATGGAAAATGGGAAGAAATATGAAGAGTAGAAAATGGAGTGAAATCCCAAGAGCAAGGTTGTGTAAAGTCCCTTGTGTATTTTATGGTTAAGGTGACTGAGTAGAACTCATTCCAAATCCAAACTCAAACCAACCACATTCAGTGACCTCACATCAATACACTTGGCCAATCCATCCCCTTGAAGAAACAAGAATGCTTCCCCCAAAGAGTCAACACCACTCCAAGGAGAGTGAGATGGAGAAGCAAGAAGCGAGAAAAAGGCCTTAGTTAGAGGGAACCTTCAGGCATGGGTAACATTTCTTTCCAGTGCCATAACTAGTGCTTGTAGCCTAGATTTATTTATTATGTTTAAGGGGTGTGCTTTGAATTCTCACCAGTTTTTTTTTTTTACGTGAGAACCACACCATGCAAAGACTTATTTAATTTATTTGACTTTCTAACATTTGTTCATTGATGGAATGGCAGAGAACCCATGAAAAGCATCCAAGTACCAAAGAGAATAGCTAGCACACATGCATCAAATCCCCTTGAAGTCACACCCTTTTCAACCATTGAATCCTTCCTCATTTTGAAGAACATGAAGCCACCAATTCATTAATAGTTTATTTAGAAAAGGGATGGTATAGTTCCAAAACCAAGGGAGACTATAGAGTTGAACAGGGGAATGGACGATGTGGACTCATTGCCTGTTTTATCAAAAGAACCATATCATAGCATCAAAATTGAAAATCAAAGGTAAAAACCCAACATTAATAATCAACACCATTATAGTACAATCCACCATCATGAGCACTTATTGTATGATGAAAGAAAGTAAATCAAACAAAGAAATAGGAAAAAAAATAGGAACAGTGGTGTGAAAAAAAATACAAAAAAGAGCTAAGAGCTTAGAATGGTTAGCGTTGATGGCCATCTCCCCCACAACTAAGTTGGAAGGAGGAGATCTAAAATAACAAGTAGGGTTGTCCACCAACAAAGGTAGTATTGGTACTAGTTGTTCTAAGCTCATGGAAAGGTTTGGTTTGTTGGATGTTGACCAATAATTTCTTATTTGGGCTCTCAGCTTTGTAAATCATCATGGCCCTTGAAGAAAAAGTTGCATAAATAATATAATATTTTTCACATAACATTTGAAATTTAGTGCGATGTGGCACATGTGTTGGATTCCAGTACAAAACCTTATCTTCTGGTTGATATTTAACTTTCCTAATTTTCAAGTCATGACATCATTTATTGAAGGCCTTGTGCAATTCGTTAGATGACAGGGCAGCTAATCAGTTCTCATATAGCAAGTTAACGATAATTAATCATTCTTTTTGTGCTAGATCAAGGTCAAGGTTGAGATCACATGCCATAGATAGTATACGGAGTTCTACTTGAATGGGAAGCATTGGAAGTTTCTTGTACACTAACTCATAAGGAGAGTAGCCTATAAGGAGTTTCCATGTGGAGCGGTATGCCCAAAGAGAATCGTTCAGTTTGGTGCTCCAATCTCTCTTATAGTTGCTAATAGTTCTTATCAATATTTTCATAATCTCCCTATTGGTGACCTTAGCTTGACTATTCACTTGAGGGTGGTATGGAGTAGTCAGTTTGTGTTCAACCCTTAAGCATTGCATTAGCTTCTGAAAAGTTGCACCTATAAAATGTGTGTCATTGTTAGAAATAAGTGCACAAGGCATGCCAAACCTGTTTACGATTTTTTGTTAAACAAATCGTGCAGTTGTAGATAATGTACAATCCTTAACAATGGCTACTACTACACATTTTGTAAAGTAGTCAACAACAATAATGATGTAAGCTTTTCCATTGGACATTAGTGTAATAGGCCCCATAAAATCAATTCCCCATATGTCAAAGGGTTCTAAAGGTTGAATCCATTGTTGCAGACACTCCATTCTAGTAGTTATTCCCCCATCATGTTGATAGCACTCACAAGATTGGATGAAATGATGGCATCCCGAAACAATGTAGGCCAATAATATCCTACAAGTAGGATTTTGATGGATATTCGTCTCCTAGCATAATGACCCCCACAAGGACCCTCATGAGCATCTTGGAGAACTTGCTATTGATTTATATTGGGAATGCACCATCAAACCAAGCCATTGAAACATTCTTTATAAATTTTTCCATTGATCTCCATAAAATACTTGGCTTGGTGAAGGAATTGTTGTTTCTTTTTAGTGTCAAACTCTTGTGGTGTTTATTGTGTAAGGAGATAGGTGAGAATAATACTATACCAATTTGTTTCTGTGGTCAATTGATTAGTTACTACACCTTCAAAGAGGAGTTCATTGGGGAAGTGATCAGAAATTGGATACCCATCCTCTTTGTTGTCCCATCACAATCGAGACAAATGATCAGCAACTACATTCCCAGTGCATTTTTGATTAATCATTGTAAGATTGAACTCTTATAAGATTACGAGCCATCGTATGATGCAAGGGCTCACCATTCGTTTATTCATTAGGAACCTAATTGCACTATGATCCATGTGCATGAATATCTTATAGCCCAAGACATAGTGCCTAAATTTTTCTAGTGCAAACACAACAGCTATTAATTCTTTCTCTATTGTGGTGTAGTTAATTTGTGCACCAACAATACTCCTACTTGCATAGTGGATGTAATAAGGAAATTTTTGGTCATCTAACTGTGTACATATGGCTCCTAAAGCATAGTTGGACATGTCATTCATTATGTGGAATGATCTAGAGTAGTCAGGAGCTTGTAGAATGGGTGTTTCTACGAGCTTCTATTTTAAAGTTTGGAAAGCTAGTTCGCATTCCTTGGTCCATTCGAAAGGTACATCCTTCTTCGTTAGTTCAACCAATGATTTTGCAACCTTTGAAAAGTTCTCAATAAACCTTCTATAGTAGCCAATGTTTCCAAGGAATGACTGAATATATTTTACAATTTTAGGTTTCTAAGTGATTCCTTGGATAACTTTGATCTTTTTGGGGTCTACCTCTATCCCTATTTGCAAAATATTATGCCCTAATATGATGCCTTCTTGGACCATTAAATGGATTTTTTGCCAGTTGAGCCTTAAATTGGTTTCTATGCATCACTTTAGTACTTGCTGTAACTTGTCCAAGGCTTGATCAAAGTTCACTCCATAAGTGGAGAAGTTGTTCATGAAGACTTCCACACCATTTCCTATCTATTGCTGAAATATGCATAGAACTAATCATTGAAATGTTGCAAGGGCATTGCATAAGCCAAATGACATCTATTTGTATGCAAATGTTCCCCAAGGACTGGTGAACATAGTCTTGGCTTAGTCTTCTAGGCCTATTTGTATTTGGTTGTACCCATTGTACCCATCCTGAAAACTATAGTAGCAATGCCTTGCAATGGTGTTTAAGACTTGGTCAACGAATGACAACGAAAAGTGTTCTTTGAATGTTGTCATATTCAGTAGCCTAAAATCTATGCATATCCTCCATTTACCTCCTTTTTTTGGCACAATAACTAAGGGACTAATCCATTCACTATTAGCAATGGGGTATATGAACCCAGCTTTTAGAAGCTATTCAATTTCTTCCTTAACCACTTGCTTAAGCTTTGGGTTAAGTCACCTCTGTGGTTGTCATCGAGGCTTCATGGAGGGGTCGGTGTAAATTCTATGTTGGCATATCCTAGGATCTATTCCAGTTAATTTAGGATATGACCAAGAAAAGGCTTTCAACCATTTGTTTATTACCTTCAGTAGTCTCTCTTTCTGTTGAGGAGCGAGCTTCACATTAATAATTACCAATTTTCCATTCTTGAGAAATGTGTACTCCATATCGGTGGGCAATGGTTTTAACTCAAGGGGCTCCTGCTTAAACTTATTAGGAATTTCCAACTTTCCCTAGTTGATATTTTCAATGTCAAGACTTGGAAGTTGGTGATGGACTTGATCTAATTTGTTTGTGCTATCGATGTAAGCGCAAGTCAAACCCTCAGTTTGTTCCATGCATATAGTTAAACTGCTCTCTTGATTAGCTGTTAGCCATTGGGTATCTTCTTGTCTTGTGGCTGCTACATACAAACATCTTTATATATTAGTCACTTGTGCACACTGATTACATGTAGGCAATGTTAAACATTGTACAAACCATGACTTCTGCACGCAATTACACTCTGTGTCACTATATGCGATGCATGGAACTTTCTTCTTCTTGATCTTTCCAAACGTATTTTTCTTTTATATTTTCAGGGAAATATCACAAATTCCTAGGCATGTGTCAATTGTGCTTAGCCATGCTCTTCCCATTATGATTGGGAAATCCCCCTTACCATTGTTCACTTGAATCACTAGGAAGTCAGCTAGATATGACCACCCATAAATAGTGGTGACAATATCCTTAACTAGCCCTAATGGGATAGTGATGGACTGGTTGGCCAACTCTAAATGAACGTTACTCTTTTTTAGTGGAGGCAGGTTCCAATCTTTGTACATTTCTTCAGAAATTAAGTTGATCCCAAAACTTGAATCCAAAAGAGCTTTTCATGACACATTCCTAATGATCTATAGATATATAAGAGGACTCCTATGATCAGAGAATTTCCTAAGGAGATGGCTAGCCTTAATCCAATCGATGATGCCATGAGTTAACATGACCGTATGTGTTGGGCACGATGTTTTGCCTAAAGGGAGTTTCAAAGTTTTGATTGGTAATGAGGCATCTAAAGGATTAGCTACTTGTGGTTGCAAGGGCTTAGTTGGACTATTGGTTCTAAAGAAAGGTCTTTTCTTCATGCAGTTGTCATAACCAATAGTAGATTAAGAGTTAACAACCCTTTGTAGCATTACATTGCTACAACTAGGCAAGGATTTCACCCTACATAGCTAGAGTAGGTGGTAATGGAGATATGGGTGGAAGAGGTGTAGTCAGATGGGAAGGATAGTATGTCTATGGAACATCACCCCTAGGAGAAGGAGTCCTACAGTACTTATGGGCTTGGTAGTGAGGTTGAGAAGTAACATGACTAGTAGAGTCACGTGGAGAGACTGGTTGTTGCACATAATATCCATACGGGTCAGGTTGCCGATAAGGATGCTGTTGCCATGGTGGTGGCATTTCCCATGATTGTGGGTGCTACCACTATTGATACTGCTCAGTTGGTTGTGGTGGAGTTCCACTTGGATAATACGTTAAAGGTTGGTAGAACTGTCTTGGGTTACCTTGGGGATAAGGTAACCTTTGGGGTGTTTGCCTTCTGTTCAATCATGGGTTGAGTGCATACACCCCAGACTCTTGCAAATGTGAGATTATAGGGCAAAGAATGGTTATATTGGCATATCTCACATCCACTATCATTGTCTATATCTGAATCCACAACCTCTTCAATAATGGAAACTTTTCCCTTACCCTTGTTACGTGCATATTCTGCTTTTCTCTTTTTTCTATTTTTGCAGTCACTACCTTGTTCTCTAGACTTCTCTACTATTTTGAGAATGGTTTGAAATCTATTATCTAGGGAGTCCCACATTTGGTCCACTTTTTCCAATACTTCTGATGCAATTTTTTGAATGAGAAAATTTTTTTATTCACCATCTCTTTGAGTGGTGACTTTTCTTCATCCTCACAAAATCTTACTTCCTTCTTTCAGAGGGAAGAATCTCTATTATATTCCTCCACACTTTCTCTTTTTCATAACTCACCTTCCTCTTTAGCAACTTGCTCCAATAATCTTTGTACTTGATGGGTCCTAAGTTTGAATAGTCTTCCTTGGGCATAAGTCCCAAGGGTTCTTCATGTTTCATGCCTAAGCCCATCTACAAGATGGTGTAGTTGATCCCTTTGCAAATAACCATGGCCGAGACAATGATGTAACAGTGCATAATATCGGCTCATGGTAGCATCCAAGGGTTCATGTCCTCGTTTCCATCCTTGGATTTTCTTTCGTAGGTTGGACACTTGGGAGTACATTTGGTACTTATCGTTGAACAATTCTAACATGGTACTCCACCTATGAATGGATTCTGGTTCTAAAGACCAGTACCAAATTTTTACTTCTTTGATTAGCGTCCATTGAAACAACTTTAATTTTTTCCATTTGTTTTCTATGTTTTGTAAGGCACATGCAACATGAAATGCTTGTAGATGATTTTGAGGATCATTGTTGTATCCCCCTTCAAATCATGGAATATTTTTCATATCTAATCTCTTGATCCTAATATCCCTTTGGTGCCTTGTTGGGATCCTAATGGCCTTAGTTATGTCCAGCATACTTTGAGTAGCAAGTAGGAGTTCATCGTGATCGTCTCGTTTGTGGTGTCTATGATGCCCATGTTGTTCCCTACTCTCCATTCTTTCATGGTGCATTTCTCTAGAGTGCCCTCGTCCCCTTTATCAACTATTTTATCTATGACTCCCGTTTTGCCTACCCTTACCATCATGGTCTTTTTCTTTGTGACTACATCTAGATCCTTAAGGAGAGGGTGAAGGAGATGATGAAGGTGAAGAAGAAGAAGCACTGTCACCATGTCGATGCTTACTTCCTTCTCTTCAGTGGTCACGGACTTGATCATGATTACGATCAGAATGTCCATGTTTGTCATGTGTTCGTGTTTCTTTCTTAGACCCTTTATGTCTGTCGGTACCAGAATCTGGGTTATGGATAGTTGAGTAAATATTTTGATATAAAACCCCTTTATCGAAGTCAATGGAAGGAACATCATTATGTGGGCAACTACTTGAGGCAGGTTCACCACCCTCATTTTTGCTTACGACATGTGGGACATTCTACGAAAACTTTCCCTTCATGGATTCATGATGTCTCTCTAGTTGTAAATCCCTTTGACATTGTGCCTCCATGAGTCAATACTCTCTCGAGTCATGATCATGCACAACATACTCTACCTAGAAGTACTACATACTAATTCGTGTGAGATCACAAAGAAGCATGCCTAGGACTAAGCAATCGGGAGGTAACACTATGTTACCTTCTAAATCTTGCCAATGCAATTGTTCATCCTAGTGAAGAATAAAGGTAAAGTTTGATATATACTCATTAGGACAAACATATGTCATGCCTCTAATTATCATGTGTACTATGCCTTTGATTTTTCCCTATATCAGACCTAGGCAGTGAAACACTTTTGTACGAAGAAGAAGACATGATTGTCTATTTAGTGTGCAATGTATTATATATTATTATTATTTATTTATTATTTTTTGTAGCCATCCTAAGGGTTTGTTCCAATGATGAGAAATATTTCCTAAGTTCTAATTAGCACACAAACAACAAAGTCCCTAGCAACGGTGCCAATGATGAGTGGCGAGGTATCCCTACGCTCAACCATGCAAATACAAGCATCCATGCACGATCCGATCGAATTCTAAGGACTAAGTGCTTATGTGCCTTTGTGGAACAAGGATGGGTTGATCAATCATTGTCTTATTAAGCTTACTTGTATATGGTTAAGTAAACTTGAGGTACATGCTTTTTATAGGTTTTTATGTTATTATGTCCTAGTGCTACAAAGGGAGGAGAGAGATAACTAAGTAACTAATTTTGATTTAACTAATCAACTATACTTTAACTAGTCCTAACACCAACATCCATTTTCACTTACCATACACATTCTAAACTAGTGCAACACTACTGGAATTACCAAACACTAATTGTTGCTGGGTTACCAAGTGTTACACAGATGCTCGAAGTGATCGTATTGAGTATGCTTACCTAAGAGAGTTGTAGGATGAGAGAGAGAACATTAATTAACTAAGAAAAGAATTAAGTAACAGTAATTAACATTAATTAATCTATTTTGAATGCTATAAGGTTTATCACAAAGTTTGTCTTTATTTTTGTACACAAGGTGTGCTTAGGTACACAATGCTCAAATAAAAATCTGTTCACTTTATGACTCCTACTGTGGGCACTTAGAAATAATTCTATCTTTGGAAAGCGAAAAAGACAAGATTTTGGGTAAGGGACTAAGACTAACTATGAAAACCAAGTGCACCCACTTCTTATTTATAAGTAATGAGGCAGGCCCCAATATCATGTACACAATATCACTTGGAAGGCTTCGATATCACATATGCGATATCAAGGCTCATTATTAGGATTGCTTCTAAGGATTAAAAAATTAAAAAGGTATCCCCAAAATTATTAAGCCTTTTTTTTGTTGATTTGGAGTTTCTCCTCTCTATAGTATTCATTGTATTTTGTACTTTGAATTTTTATTTTTAATATATAGGGGTTGAATATCCCTAAGTAAAATCTTTAGAGATTGAAAAATAAAAGAGGTGTATTTAGTAGTAGATGAAGCATAAATCTAGATGTTTATCTTCACAAAACTAAATAATTTTTTAAAATTTTAAAAGTAGATTTTGTAAAAGCAAATAACTTTTTACTTTAAAAGGTGAAATTCACACATTTAATATCTAGGAATTCACTCAACAAAACATAGAATGCCCTAAAAGTTATTTAGTAATAAGACCTTCAAGATTAGTGTGGTTCTAGCATCATATATCTTTTATTTTAGAATCTATGATTCAATGGTATTTCTTTAGGTCATTTGATCATAATGTGATTTACGCTAAATAATGATGCGCTAACCTAATAGTAAGATGTTTAATTTGGAAACTGCATGTCATGGGTTGGATAGACAATGTTGAGTTCTAAAAAATTCTAATTAGACTATCTATCTTAGGGTGTACCTATGCTTTAGTTAGTTTGGGTTTCAAGACCCTCATAATATGATTTTCACTTAATTAAAAATGCCCTAAAATTGTTTGGTAACAACAAAACCTAAACCTTGTGTGACCTCCGAAAACATCAGTGGTTGGAACACCGAGAGGTCCATGGGCATATAGCCTAACTCTGAATCTATGTGAGGGTTATGCTGGAAGAAATAGAAATGGGGTGCCCTAAACGGTCTTGTCGATCAGACAAGGACTTACATGGTGTTAAAATTTCCATGTGTGAGAAGAGTTTATACTATGTTATGTGTGAGCATCGAGTCTAGGAAAGCTAGAGCATAGTAGGGTGTCCCGGCCTAAGAACTGGGAATTGAACATGCAAATATGTATGAAAAAAGCAAGAAAACACAAGTGTTACGCTAGATACTAAAGAAAAATGCTTGAGAAATGTAACAAAATTTAAAAGAGGAAGCATAGCTAATTCACAAAGGTATACACAGAGTGCAATAGGTGCAGTGGGAGCATAGTCATAGCCTTGGTGGTGTCAAGCTATGAAGTCTAGTGCTCATTGTGTTGGACTGTACCTACTGGGTTGGTAGCCACGGTGTAGCATGTGATGTTCTATAGGGCTACAATGGAGTTGCAGTGTAGCATGCGGTGTAGCTATGCCTCTCTGTTGGTGTAGTGTGCTCTGGGTCTCGTTTGCCCATGGAGTTAAGTGCCAAGATGCCAAAGTGCCAAATGCCAAATGGAAGTGCCAACTGCCTTACTGGTGAGAAATGAATGTTAACCCTCTTTCCTCTTTTTCCCCTCCCCCCCCCTTCTAAAAAAGGGCGCAGGGATATTTATAGGGCTAGGATTAGCCCAAAATGAAAATTAGGTGCCGTGTGGCAATGCTATGGGTGGGACCACGTTGTCTACTATGCTTGTCCCATGTTACGCGCATGACATGAGACACTGTCTATAACGCTAGACAGGGTGCTACACTGTAGTAGACAGAGTGCTACACTGTAGTAGACATGGTGCTACGCTACACAGCATGACAGGGTACTACACTATAGTAGACATGGGTGCTACACTATAGTAGACAAGGTGCTATGCTGTAGTAGACATGGTTGCTATGCTACAGTAGATAGGATGCTATGCTGCAGTAGACATGGGTGCTATGCTGTAGTAGACAGGGTTCTACGATGTAGTAGACAAGGTGCTACACTTTAGTAGACATGGTTGCTATGCTGCAGTAGACAAGGTGCTACGCTACACAACATAACAGGGTGCTACGCTGCGCTACGCTACACAATGTAATAGGATGGTATGCTACGCTATGCTATGCAGCATAATAGGGTGACATGTGAATCTGCAAAAAGTGCCAGCATTCTAACACTTAGAAAAATTTTGCAAATGTAGCAATTGGAGCTGACTACACTCAACACTTGGAAAAATATGGGCAAAGTGCCACAGTTTTGACACTTAGCCATATTTGCAGTCATGATGCCGAGACCCAAAATTTTGTGGTGTTTCAATGGCCCCTCTTTGTTGATGTCTAGAGGAGTGGCCTGAGAGATGTCGACAAAGAATTACAAAACACCACAACATATATGTCACCAACATCACTCGTCGGCACAAGATTAGATGTCATTTTACCATGCTCAAGAGTGCTATGGGAATAAGGTTATGCTAAGGGACAAGGGGTATAGGAAATGCTAGGGAGATGAAATTTAAATAGTGGAAATGAAATGCAAATAGTGGATCATAATGTAAGATGCAAATTCAGCATAGCTAATAGTAACCATAACATATAGTGACTTGCCCCCAAAAAAATTGACCTCTCATTAGAATGCTTATGATAGCGTCAAAGTCAGTCTAAGGCTAGGCTAGTTGCGAAGCTACAACATTGTCAATTTTCTTGGGGATGTGCATTTTCCCATTCTTTTTTTTTTGTTATGAGGCAAACCTTCTTTGAGTTCTACTTACTACTGAATGTTAGCTGCAAGTTGGCCATCAAGAAGATGGGCTTTGTTTCCCATGGATGATTCATGTTACATCCACTTAGGCTTTTACCGCACAACAGAGGTGTCCCATAGGATGAATTGTGTTACATTGACGATGGGTTCTATAGTTGATGTGAAGAGAATACCATGTGCATCATAGTATGTATGCATCCAAAGGATGTATAATCATGAGTATGTAAGGGATGAAAGGATATTGGGATGAAGGAGTGAATGTGCATAGGTTGTAATAAGGATGAGGGGGGGAGGTGCACTCTTGAGTGGCTCAACTAGTCCAATCATGCACATCAGAGCAATGTGGTGACTTGCTGCTGTAATGAGATGCATCTCTACACGACCACCTCTAAGGCTTCGTCCTACAAATACAACTCCAAGAAGACAAGAAAACCACAAAACATGAAATGCCAATGTAAATGTCAGATGTGAAGATGTCGCAGGTGCTAGTTGCAAAGATGTTGCAAATGTGTCAAATGTTGTGCCAGATGCAAGTGCTTAGGAAGCCAATGAAAGTGCTAGAGCGATGATGTTGCGAGTCCTTTGAAGTTCATACTAATGGTAAGTGCTTCAAAAGATCAGGAGAATGGTGGGAGGCGATGATGCTGTGAGTGCCACCAAGGCCTCATTAATAGCAAGTGCTCCAAAAGATCAACAACATGCCAATTTAAAGTCCTAGCAGACTGTGAACATAGTTTAACATCCTGGCAGCCCATGATGTGCTAGTTTCTAGTCCTAGTAGACTGTTGGATGCTAGTTTAATGTTGTAGCAAATAGTGGATGTTGTGCTAGTTTAGCATCATCACCCAAGGATGAGCTATTGTGCCAATTTTACATCATGATCCAAGGACAAGTTGTGCCAGTTTATAGTCATAGCAGACTATCTGTGCAATTTATAGTCATAGCGGACTAGTGCTTACCTTGCTTGTGTAAGATGCGATGCTGCATGCATAGTCATGCTATGTGCCTGCAAGATCCTACAAAAATTAACTAGAAAGAGAACAACATCAAGCAACACCTATTAAAACGTACAGGTGAAAGAAAAATAATGCAAAAGTGATAGTTTTAGGCCATCCAGAGCCATAGGCTAGTTTAAGACCTTTTAGGGCCATGTGTTTTTGTTATTTTTATTTTTTATTTATTTAATGTATTTTTGATGTTTTTTCAAATGCAACATGTAAGCTGAGTTGATGAATGCATAAACAAAGTAGAAATGCGTAAATAAAGCAAAATGTGTGATCTAAGTGAGTAGGTAGAATGTAAATGCGTAGACTATTGTTATGTAAATGAAAGTCAAAAATGCATGGCAAGCAGAGGCAAAGGGTAGGCAGGAACCTAGCACATTTTTTACCAAGGGAAAGTCTTGGTCATGTAGTTTATTCCTAACTAGGTGTGGATTAGGGAGCGTGCAAGGCTTAGGATTCTCTGGAAGGATATTGGCTTCAACCACTCATTTGAGTGTGTTAGCCTTAGGTGCTATGTTGGTTGTCGTAGGTGTACCACCAAGAAACTCCTCTTCCAAGACTTGTGCCATGTCTATGTCATGGATAGTCGAAGAGGAGGCATTATCACCATGGATGATAACTTGACCACCTTCGTATGAAAGGTGGATTTCTTAGTGGATGGGAGAGGAGACAGCCCTTAGTTGGGCTAGTCAAGGCCTGCCTAGAATCATGTTGAAACCTGGCATCTCCTCTATGACAATGAAATCTACACTAGTGGGGAATTGCTCTCCTACCATGAAGGCTAAGTTAATTGTAACCCTGACTGTGACACGTGATCCGTTGAAGGATTTTAGACACATGGTTTTGGTTAGCCCGATTTCATCTGCCAGACCTAGTTTGTCGATGACGGAGTATAGGACTACGTTTGTTGCTACACCATCATCGACATGTACTCTGCAGATGGTACACTACCCAACACGTATGCTAATGGATAGTAGAGTTGTAGTGACCTCCCCTTGTTCGAGGTTGACTTTGACTACATTGTCGCAAAACACTAGGGATGTTGAACTCGATTCTTGTGGTCTAGGGGGCAACATTGTTGCATGGATGGATGTCTCATTTGTAGGGATGTCCTCTATAATAGGAATGAAGGCCAAGATCTAGGCCAATGCTTAGCAGTGAGTAAATGAGGTCATGACCAGGTCGTACAAGCTCAACATTGTGTTCTTTTGTTTGAGTGTTTGTTTCACCTGGGTTAGTGCAGCTACGAAGTCCTTGTCATTAGCTGTTGTGTTGGCCTGGACTTCCTCCATGTGGCTTGAGAGATAGATCTCTTGCGTAGGGGACTTGGGCTTGGTCTTCTTGGCCTACTTGGGGGTAGGGGGCCCAGTGTTTGGTTGTTGCTTGCTAGTTATGGCCTTTGCTTCAACCATGAGGGTTGCGAGGTGCTTGTTTGTCCTCTTGCGTTGCCATTTGGTGGGCCTACTCAAGTTGCTAGTGGGGTCTATCCTCAAGGGAGCAGAGATTGAGACATTGCCCATTGTTGGGCTTCAGGTAGGCAAGGGGCCATCACATTGTGGGATCCTTATGAAAAAGGGTAGTTTAGGAGTTATTGTAGGGGTTGTTGTGTGACTAACTTGTTGTGGCACCTTGATGACAAAAGGTTGCTTAGTAGTTGTTATTGCTACATCATGCTAGTTTAACATCTTAGCAGACGATTGTTGTGGAACCTTGACCACAAAGGATGTTGTGGGTGCCCAAGGTGGTACTTTGATAACAAAGGGAGACCTCATGCTTATGGAGGTTGAGGGGACCCTTGCCTTGTTAAGAGGCACATGGATCACAAAAGGTTATTGCACAGGTTTGGACTTGCCACCTATGCTAATGGAGTTTATGACATAGGAGGCATCGCTTGTGTTGGATTGACTTGCTGTGTTGATCACCAGTTGGCCTTATTCTATCATTCTTTGCAAGTCGTCCTGTAAAGCACGACAAATGTCTGTACTGTGACCAACCAATTGATGGTAATGACAGTATTGGTCCAATTTAAAATGTTATAGGACCAAGGACTTATTTGGTACTGCTAATGTGGGGTTCCTTAGTAATTCGCAGTACCTATCATGTTTTTGGCGGGTAATCACTGATACATGTTTGTGTTGGATTTGCCCAACTTTCAAGAGTTTCTCCAATAGTTCAAAGGGTTCCATTGGTAGTGGTGTATACTTTGAGCAATCCTTGCACTGAAAGTTGGACCTTCGGGTGGCCCTTGCTGATGTAGGTGAGTTGGCACTAGAGTTGGTAGTTGTCAGCTAGGGCCTTGGGCTGCTTAGCTGTTGGGCCCCAGTTAGTTGCTTTTGTACTTGCGGCCACTATTGCTACTATTGTGTTTTGCTTGAGAGCATGTTGGTTTCTGTAGGCCACATAAGCTAGGTCATTGCTAACTTGCGCTGCTTCCTCTATGCTTTTTGCTTGGGCAAAGGCTTGGCTAAGAGACTTTGAGGCTAGATAATATAGTTTGAACTTAATGAAGTCATTTACTGCACCTTTGAAGATGGTCAATATATGTGCCTCTGCTAGTGGTTTATGCATTTCACTCAATGTAGCATTCCAATGTTGGAAGAATTTTGGCATAGGCTCTAGAGGCCCCTGCTTAACTTACATGAGGTGGTTGAAGGTTGCTTCAGGCTTTAAGTTGTACCTGAAGCATATCACAAACTGGCTTATGAGATCCTCCAAAGAGGAGATTGAGGCCTTGGGTAGCATGCAATACCAGTCTAAGGCCTTGCCAATGAGTGACATGGGGAACATGCGCATGATGGCGTGTGGCCAAGCTTGAAGGAGTAGGCACTCAGATCGAAATGTGACCAAGTGTGGATTGGGGTCCCCTTCACCATTGTACTTGATGAATTGTGGCAGCTAGACCCCAGTTGGGAGAGTTAGAGGTGGTACCATAGGACTTATGGGGATCATCTTGGTAGAAGTCCACCACCTTGATGGTGTTAGAGGAGGTAGCCTTAAGTTGGTTAATCTCCTCTGTTAAGCTTTGGATTAGCTGGAATGATGTGCCAGCTAGTTGCATTGGTTGGGCTTGGGTTGGTTGTATAGAATAGGGCAGAATTATTGGTTGTGGAGTTTGCCAGTTTTATGTCGTAGTGGATGGTTGTTGCCAGTTTAATGTCGTAGCAAACAGTTGTTGCCAATTTAATGTCATAGTGAATGGTTGTTGATGTGTTGGCTAAGCGATGGGTGTGATGATCAAAGTAGGCCACACACAAGTGGATTGGATGAACACCACAGACACCAATGAGATAGGTGGAACATAGGATGCCTGAGTTGTCTAGGGTTGGGAGATGGTCTCTACATGAGCATAATGTTGGGCAAATACATTAGTTGCTTGTGAGGAAGGCTGAATTGGCATGCTCACCATCTCAGCAAAGATGGATGGACTAAACTGAGAAAAGGTTGTACTAGAGAGCGGTTGTTGGAAGATGGTGTAGGGGTGGCTTTCATGTTTGGAGCAGGCCTCAAACTCATCTTCCTCTTTCTGTGAGGCTTCCTCGTAGGTTGTCCTTGCATCATACTTGTTTGCACGAATGAGGTGGGACAACAACCAGTGGTAGAACTTCGTGAGTGGGATTATGTCAAATAAGGAGGGCTTGTACTCTTGTCCATTTCAATGGACTCGTATATAGTCATGTTTTGCCTCCAAATCAAGATAATCCTTTTTGGATTTTGGCACAAACAAAATTGTATTGTTCATGGCTTCCTGCATGCTTTGGCTAGATTGAAGTCTCAAATGTGTTAGACACCAATGTGGAAGGTTGATCTAGATTCATATTCATAGATTGGGTTGTGAGAGTTGTTGTTTGTAGAAAATGGCTAATTTTGAAAACCGTAAAAAAAATGACTAAGTGTGTCAGCAGAAAAATGTAAAAAAAAAATGGCTCTGTAAAAGTGCAAAAACAATGGCTAAATATGGAAATATAGAAAAAATGTTCAGTATGAAAATTGTGAAAAATAGCTTTGGTGTTACACTTGCTACGCTAGAGCTTGGTACAGGCAACGTAACATAGTGGGCAAACGTAACACAGTAGACAATGTAACCATATCTACAGCAGCATAGCAACCATGTCTACTGCAAGGTATGTTTGTTGCAGTATGTTTACTACCACCGGTGTAATATTTAGAGAGTGAACAGATATATGTTTCACCCTCGGTTGCTAGAGTAATAAAAATAGAATATGTTTGGCTAGCAATACAATACTGTGTGCTACAACATCACGCATGCATGGCTAGCAATTTATTTACTCTTTTATTCTTTTCTTCCACGCTAATTTTCAGTTTTGTAAAGCCTAACATTTGTGTGGCACGAGCCCGATCCTGGCTTTGTTCAGATCAAACTGCACCAACACGTTCTGCTGCATGAGAGAACCGATCATACTCGGCGAAGGCGACTGAGTAGCCATAATCCCCACGCACCGAACGCCATCCTCCACAGGCACAGCGTAATTCTCAGGCGGAGCCACAATAGTGGCACCACCCTCAAATTCAAAAGTAATACTTGGAGCCTTCAATCCACTGCTACTGCTATTTCCCACGCTGAAGCAGTAATTGAAGCCGGCGGGATCCTTGGTAGTTGCAGTGCGGTACTTGATTTGCTTGCGCAGAGCATCCTGAACCTTGGCCAGGGTCTTGGATTCCAGGTACGACAGCGACGAACCGGAGTCCAGAATTGTGCCGCCATTGCCGGCGGAGTCGAGGTTGACGTCCGCGGGCGTGATCGGAACGCCGACGGTGCCGACCTTGATTCCGGTGACGCGTACGTAGTAGTATGTTGATGTTGCAGCGCTGGTCTGCATTGGCGTGTATTTCATGCCGGCCGGGGTCGCCGAAGGTCCCAGGATTAGGTGAGAGGCGGAGCTTGCAGAGACTGCGGTGTCGAGCAGGAAGTCGCGCAGACAGTAGGAGAATATGCCGCCGAATTGCTTTTTGGTCTGCCATGGCACAGATATGGATCCGCGGCCCAGGCCCAGGACTCCGGCTGTGGTGCTGAAACCCTGGTTTTCTGTGCCGCAGCCCATTGTTATTCTGGCCAGCCCGGCCACCACCTCCGAAATCAGCGGGCCGCTTGTCTGGGAACCGTCCTGCTTCAACAAGACCCAGTTTTAATTAAAAGTGAAATTGAAAGTTTATGGAAACACAACTTGGTTCAACCTGGAATTTTATTACATGGTTTTGTTTGCTTGATAAGGTGCAATGTTTAGAGAGAGCAGATATATGTTATGAAACACTGGGAAATTGAAATCGAACTGAAATTTTATTGGGTCTTTAGATAGTTTCCAAATGGGCATGTTATGAGGTCTGTAGACAAGACAGTCCAGCGATGTACCTGTTATGAAGCACAGCTTAGTTAAATTTGAAACTGAAATTTTATTAGATCCGTACCGCTTTGGATGCATTGAAGCCTCTTCTAAATCTTATTCACGATTCCGAATTCACATTTCTTTCATATTTTGGAGCTTAATGCACCGGCAATCGGGTAAGTAATACTTTAACTCGTTGTCATAGTAGGGAAGTTCAAATTAAGAAAAAGTCAATGCGGCAGCTGATGACGTATTATCCAAAATACACTCAACACTATTGTACGCAAAAGGTCGAATGGTTTTTTCTGCAAGTCACTTCGGATGTACAGAATCCTATTTCCTAAGGTATTTCTCGGTTGTATCTCTCCATTCATTTCGGTTTTAAAAATTAATTTCAGGATTTTAGGAGGCAGACTGCTTTAAAAATCTAAATTTACAGTTTTCTCAAACACTATTCCTTTGCTATGCCTGACAAGTTTTGCTACTGTGGCGGTTAAAAGTCGTGGTAACCAGAATTCATTCCATTTCACACGAATCTTGTAAAGCAAAGTTTGAAACAAATCAATCACATCTGCAATAATTCTTAAATGCGATCATTCCACGAAAGACTTTCCAAAATTTCATCAAAAAACAAATTTAGAAAACTTTCCCCTCTGTACTGTGTTACCTGATAGGATATGGTGTACTTGCAGGCTTTGGCGGGGCGTTGAAGGCACTCGTCCTTGGGCGTGAAAGTCTTGCAGGTGTCGCTACCGCAGGCGACATAGGACACAGACTTGGACTTGTTAGCAACAAAAGCAGGGAATTGAACTGCGGCGGAGGAATCAGGGGTGGTGTCGCAATTAGCCCACGTGAGGTCGCTGGCGGTGTCGGTCACGAAGGTGGCCTTCTGCGCCGGCGTTCCCACATCCATCTGTACATAGTAAGCCGCTGCCCCCTGCGACGCCGCAGAGGTCAACGGTAACGACACTTTCCCCTGCAGCCGTCGTGGGGTCAAATGAGCTCCACGATGGCTACCCATGGCGCTGCCAGGCTGACGTTGAAACAATGCCAGCCTGGCAGTGTCATGCGCTAGGAGGTCCCGCAGGGCCTCCCCGCGGGAGCTGAACCGCAGCGGCTGCGACTTATGCAGCTGGTGCCGGTGCATTAGCGGCAGCCGAACGGCCGCAGCCTCTGCGGCTTGGGCTTGCCATTCCCGCTGCTGCTGGACCAGCACCAGGAGTGGCAGTGCCCACAAACACAAGTAGTGAAGGCAGCCAAGGGGAGTCATCATGATGTTTTGATTTTTCAGGAATGAATGAGATCCTCCTTGGCCCACTCTTCGTACGAGTTTCTTTGCATCGCCTGTGGCATCTATATATACACTGCCAAGGACGAAAAAGGAACTTTCTATTCAGAGGATTGTTTTCGTTTTGGATATTCCTCTTTTACCCTGAAAACCTTAAGTGACTATACTTGGGATTTGGGATAAACACGCTTGCTTCTTGAGAGTTGAGAGCTGTAACCTGTAAAACTGCGTTTGGGTTACAAGGACGACAACTGAAAAACCCGCAACTCCAATATATCCGGTTGATAAAGCATGGTGTTAGGATAAAATGCCGCTAATTGCTCTCTTTTACTAATATTAAAGATTTGAATCTGAATCTGATTCTTGTACCGATTTTCTAGATCTGATTTATAAAAAGAATTGCCGATTTACGGATTCCATTTAATTTTTCAATCTATTTTATGAACTGTGAACTGATAATAATAGACTACGAGATTCACGATTCCAGATAAATTTTGACAAACTGATGGCGTTGGATTTGCGAGCGCGTACAGAAACACATTAAATCCGCAATGGGTACGTATTTGATAATTTCGATAATTTCGAGTGAAATTTTATCTCAATCTTTATATATACATTGAAATGGTTGCCTTGACTTGCCTTGCCGCCTTGTTATTGTTCTGGATGTCTGCGTTGTGCATTAACATCTTCCCATGTATTTCATAATTTCCAATGAAATCTTGTCTCAATCTTTATATATACATTGAAATGGTTGCCTTGACTGCCTTGCCTCATGTTCTTGCCTTGTTCTGGTTGTCTGCGATGTGCATTAACATCTTCCCAAGTATTTCATAATTTCTAATGAAATCTTGTCTCGAAATGGTCGCCTCTGACTTGCCTTGCCTCATGTTCTTGCCTTGTTCTCGATGTCTGCATTGCATTAACATCTTCCCTATCTTGTTCTCCATGTCTGCATTGTGCATTAACATCTTCCCTATCTTTTCCTGTAATGAATCTTACCCGAAACTTCATTTCATTGTTAAGTGGCCAACAGTCGATGAAGATTCTTGGCAATGGCATGACACAGATCACAAAAAACAAGCGAGTACGAATGAATAAACAAACACAGGGAAATCATGAAAGGGCTATTTGGTAACCGAAGGCCCAAGGGCCAAGTTTGGGTCGTAAGGAAATCAAGTTTGGGATGGGGCGTGCGAGGAAACATTGCATTTGCATGGATTGCCCTTTGGGAGCGTCAGGTTCCGCCGTGACTCACACATTCACGCGTGCTGATTGGTCATTGCTGGTTTTGCTTTTTTTCATCTCTGCTGAAAAAAGAGAGAGCAAAACAGGGTCATCGTCATGGGTCATGAGTCATGAACATGGATGCTTGTTCAACTTTTTTTAAAATGTGTTTGCTTATGAGCCAACGAAGCCTGCCAGCACATGGCCAATGGCGATATGCAAGCTCATATTGCTCTGTTTTTACTGGGCTGTGCCTAGTTTAGTTAAGTTGTGTCTTTTTATGATGTAGTTGTCTTCAACATGGCCACATGTCCTTGTTGAATAAAAGTATTAGTAGACATGATTTGTTATAAATTTGGTTAGTTTAGTTAAGTTGTGTCTTTTTATGATGTAGTTATCTTCAACATGGCCCTACGTGGCTACTCACATGTTGTTGTTGAACAAAAGTATGATTGGTAATAAATTTGGTTGAGGCTTGAGGCTTAATTTCATTTTTGGAAAGATTGGATTTTGTAACAAAAGGGTTTCATTTGATTGCTGCCATTTTGGTTGTTGCAAAAATTATATATTTGGCTAGATTATGGCTCTTGAGTAAGGAAATGGATTCGATATGCCGTCTACACCTTTGCAAATTTTCTTGCTTCATTTAATGGTGATATTGCAATCTTCTGTGCAATTTTTAAGCATTAACAATATTTTGGATTTACATTGTACTTGTTCTATATTGTACAATGTTTTTTTATGATATAGGAGATTTAATTTTTAAAAAAACCTAATATATTTAAATTTTCTCTATCATGCCCTTGGCTATAAACCTGTTTGCACTTCTTCTGGAGGCACATGTACCCAAACAGGTTCAAAATTATGAATCCTCAATTCCTTACTTCCACGAATTGGATTCTTTTGATGCATAGTTGTACAGGTAGTTGCTTCTATGGATCTCCCTCCCTCCTAATGGTTGCTTACATAGAGAGTAAGATGAACCGTTGATTTGTAGTTATTAAAAAGTGTGGTTACTTAATTGGTTTCCTTTTAACAGAAAAATTATGAACGTTCAAAAGAATGAAATCCAGCTTGAAACCACAAAAGTAGGTCTTGGAAAAATTTTGCATTACACTTTTTAATTAAATAAAGGGCAATTAAAATTATAGATGACAAGTATAAGCATATTCAAGGTTGAAATACTTCTGGAATCAATACATGTTACGAAAGGGTGTAAATGGCCCGAAATATTTTTATATAATAAAGAATAATTATAAGAAAGAAAATGTACAGTCATGGAACTCATCTAAGGATCACAAAGGACAAACTATTGTCTTTGTAATCATTAACATTGCAATTTTATGCCCTTTATCCTAATCATATAGGGTTAATGAGTTTGGTTATCTTATTTACTTTTTATTAAAAGTCAAATAAGCATCAACACCCAAATCTTAGATGCCTTTATTTATGCAAGAAAACCCAGTATATTTTGGTCTACCTCTTTATTTGTTTCCTTTCACTTTAATAAAGCAAACTCTTCTAACCCACACCCCCTCCTCTACCCACCCCCACCCCCCAAATAAAAGGCATATAGTTAGATTAGAACTTCATAATTTAGCATTGCCCACTAGAGTCAAACTCATAACTTGGAATTTCCAAATCAAGAATCTTACCACTAGGCTAATACATAATTTTTCACTTTTATAATAGAGGCACTTTTTAGTCTTCTTAACACATTATCGAACCATCTAAGATCACTTTTTTAAATCTTTTCATTGTTATGAGCTACTTTTAAACTTCTCCTTATAAGAGAGTTGGCATATGATGAGCAGTAAAGTACCCACTACGCCCAACCATATGAATCACAAGCATTCACACATGATCCAATTGAATTCCATGGATGGGATTAATTATGGCATCTAGATCATTATACCTTAATCATAGTTCGTTGTCTTCCACTTGAACTAGTGGTAGCTTTGTCACGTATGGTTTAGTCCAAAGTGAGGCATATGATTCTTGATGTTGTTTCGGCCTTATGCTAGTCCTAACAATAATGAAGAAATCAATTATTTAAACTAATTAACAATGGAAAGTAAACTCTAAACTAGCCTACAGGTGATGAGTGTTTATTCCTAGCTAGCCATACACATCTTGAACCCATGTATCCACTACTAAGATTACCAAGCACTATGCTATTGGGTGAACCAAACAATAATGCTACTAGGGTTACCAAGCAAATACGTGTTTACACTCGAAACTAGTGGTGCTCATTCCACTAATTCATTAATATGCATAAAAACATAAATATTAACTAAGTACATGAAAAGTTAATTGCATAGAAAGTGAATCTAATTTAAGTTAAAGTGCTGCAATGAATAAGAGTCAACCTTGATCTTATTTTCGTTCATGGAATGTGTCTAGGTACAATGCCACTCAAATAAGATGTCATACATCTAACTCAGATCCACACTATAGGCACTCACTAACTATTCTCTAAAACTACGAAATAAAACTACAAGAGGTTGCCTACTCTATTAACAAAAGAATGCCAATACATGGCAAGAGCATGTGTATTTATAAGCAAAAATAGACACTACATTGACAAGGCCTCGTCAATGCATCATTTACGTCGATAGGGCCACATTGATGAGGCCTCATCAACGTGGTTGCATCAAAGAAACTATGTTGAAGTAGTTGCATTGACACAACCAACTAATGTTTCATCATACCCCACACGACTGAATAAAAACTTATCCTCAAGTTAACAAGATAGGACTGAGCCTTTTTTACAAAAAATTAAAAATGATGAGATTATTGACTGACACTAACTACTGATTGAATCTGAGTGCCACATTACAAAATTTTATTCGAGTGGATGCATTACAAAATGTCAAAAAGATTGGATAGACATTGAAAATTACAAATTTGCAAAGGTCTTTCAAAAATTCACTGAAGATGATTCTTCTTGTTACTGCTAGTAGTGGTAGACTTACAACCTTGATTGTTATGTCAATGCTTATCTGATTATGTGGAACATTCTTAAAAGATGGACTAAAATTTCTTCTCATTGTCCCATGGATCTAGCAAACATATGATGCTTAAGTTGCTATCTTGTATGTGCTACGATTTGTTCATGGGCATATCCTCCATTGTCCCCCTCTTGGCTTCATTTTTGTGTTTGGCAAAAGACCTTCTTCCTTAGGCGTTTCTTTTAGCATCACCTATAGTCACTAAAGGATCAACATTAGTTTTGGTAGATTTTCTTTAATAATTAACCCTTTTTGGATCCTGTAGTTTTCATTTAAGCACAAGGTGATAACAACATACTATGCCTAAGGCTATGAGGTAACTAAAATCATCAAGCTGTTTACATTATTTTGATCAATTACTATTAGTTACCATGATGTTTGAAAATAAGATGTTAGAAAAATTTTAAAGTGGACATCCCTAGCCTCCATGACTAATAAGTGTAACTCTAGAAGGCCACAAGTTTTTGAACAATTGAAACAAAAGGTCTAATTTAGAAGATGGACAAGAAATATTGAACTTGAAGAATATTTTAACAGAAAAGTAGAAAAAAGTAAAAAAGTAATTGAAAGTGATGAGTAATCCCAAAATTATGTATAAATTCAGAAAAACTATCATTGATGTTCTGGAAGATGTGAAGGTTAGTTCAAAGCCATGATCAACAAAAGTTATGCAAGTGGGTCCTTCCCAAAGTAGGCTCCTACCATAATGCCCTTATATAACCACTTCTATATATGTTTGTGGACACCTAAGAAGTTAAATGTAGACCATGCCTTTGTTCCAAACAACACACAACTACAATGGGTAGGATGTTATACTATACTACATAAAACCAAAAGGCTCATAATTCCATGTAGCAATGAGGTGAATAATGGGATAAGAAGGGATTGTAGAGATCGGGATGTAAGGTACTTGACCATGTCCACAATAGGTTCTTGTGAAAAATGTGACTAAAATAATTAGCATACCTATCTATACAAGTTTATACCAAGTCCATACAATAAAAAATGACCTTGCATTGATGTGTTCCCTCTTGCCTACCACCATCATGAGTCCACCTTATGTGTCTACCTATGCCTACTTACCTATGCATGTTTAAGTGATGTGCTTTGAATTCCCATTATTATATTTTCTCTCTCTCTCTCTCTTTGTTTTATTTTTTGTTTTTATTTTGTTATTTTTTTTGGATGGAAACCACACCATACAAAGACATATCTTCCTATTTATTGGTCAACGAAGAAGTGATGATATGTTCCTCAAGGAGTCATAAACCACATGAAGGAAATCAAGAAGAGAACCCAATAAGTACCCTTGAGGTCACACCCTTTGCCATTTCCACTTGGTCATTTCTTCTTCTTCAAGGTACAATCATCATTGATGAATTTTAGTTTCATAAAAGAATAACCAAATTGTTTCCATGATAAAGACCTTTCATGTAGAGAACCAAAGGGATGGATGAGGTGATCTCATTGCTTTACACAATTGCTTACCCAATCATCTTCATAGTATAGCACAAAAATCCAACACATAACATTGACTTCTGCATCATGACTTAGCAATATTATTAATGAAAACATAAAAGAAATTCATCAAACATAAACAAAATGACTCAAGAAAAAATAAAAATATAAAGAAAAGAAAAATATTAAGAAATGGAAAACATATTAAGAATCAAAAAATCTTGAAAGAAATAGGAAAATGATAAGAAATTGTAAAAATAAAAAGGTGAAAAACACTTATTAGTTCTTCAATTGAGATGAAGCATCCCCCCATGACTAATCTTATGGATGCACATTGGAGAGATGGACTACATAATTCCTTGGTTATACACAATTGATTTCCCATCTATCACCATTATTGATTTAATTAATCTTGTGGTAGCACATCTAACATTGGTGATAATCTTGTTTGGATCATTCAGAGATGTATTTTCATCTGGACTTGAAGATAATTCCATTTTGAGGGATCCAGATGTGTTTGCTTCTTCTTATTAATTTCCTATTTTAATTCCCAAGTCTTCATGTTTAACATCCTTTTCTAGTGTATAATCAGAGTGTAAGATATATGTGTCTAAGTCCTTTGTTTGGTTCATTTTCTTAAGTCTAGAACTAATAAGCGAGTTGGTTGCTTCCATGTATCTTTGAAACAACTTTATATTCTTATTTTCAAGCCACTGGGTGTTCTTTTGGTTTAGTAACTAGTATTTGCTCACACACTTACTTCAAAACTTTATGGTGGGTTAGTATAGGGGTTTTGTTAATATCTCAAACTTCTGGCCCACAACTGCACCCTTTATCATGATTAGTTATGCATGAATTTTTTTTCTCGCCATATTTCTAAATTCATTGTTTCTATCAGGTGTTGAAGTAACAATGGATGTTGGCTATTGCATAGGATTGGAGGACATTGGTTGTGAAAGGAAGTGTGTTGCACTTGATTAGAATTGTGCTAGTTTGGATGAGTTAGTAGGTCCATAAGTGTTGTGCTTATGCATAGGAACCATCCTAAAGAAAGGACATTTCTAAGATTGTGGTGGAGATCTACTAGCATTATCATTTATGTGTATGTTTGTAGCACAAGTGACATTCTCTCATTGATGTCGTTGTGCTAAACCTTCCTATGTTGTTCGTGGTGACATATGATGGAGGGAAGTATGAGAATATTGAGGATATGATGAAGGATGAGAGGTGTGAGGTGGTAACCTCATAGAATATGTTTAGGATGATGATATTTGAGAGAGTAGTAGTAGTGCTTTGAAGTAGAGAAAGTAGAATTAGTTAGGAAAATAGGTTGTTGATGTAATATTTGTACAGGTCTAGTTGATAGCAAGGGTAGCACTGGCTTGATGATGGCCTCCCCCCCAACTATGGGTTTTGCCACTATAGTTGATAGTAGTTTTGAGGCTGATAAGAAGTCCCACTAGAATAGTATGGTTGGTTGTAGGACTGTCTATAATTACCTTGTGAGTAAGGTAATTTCCTAGGCATTTGCTTTTGTTCAAACTTGGGATTCAATGCAAAAGCCAAATACTCGTGTAGATGTAACATGATTGGATAATAGCCCTTTATATGATCATATAGGTAGATGTCACATCCATCATCTTCTTCAATGGTTGAGTCTATAGCCTCTTCTTCTATAGCCATTTTTCCTCTTTGTTGATTAGTGTTCTTACCTATCTCTTTTTTTTTTGTGATCCCTTGATTTATTCTGCACTACTCTCTCCTCTATGGTTTCTACGCAAGTTGTAACTTTTTTGTTTATCCATTCCAACATCTTATCTAGCCTTGCATAAAGTTTAGCAATAGACTACTGCATTGGGAAGGTTTGTTGTGAAATCACCTCATTGAGAGCTACCTCTTTTTCCTTATTAGAGATATGGACCCTCTTCTTTTAAAGAGTTGAATCCTAGTGATATTTCTCAACATTCTCCCATTTACATAACTCTCCTTATTCTTTTTCCACACACTCTATTAGCCTTTGGATATGGTGGGTTCCTAGTTCATATAATTGACCTTGAGCATACATCCCAAGGATCTCTCTCGTTTGACTATGAAGCCCATATATGATGTGGAAAAGTTGCTATTTTTGAGAGAAACCATGGCTTGGGTATTTATTTAGTAGAGAATAGTATCTATATAGAGCCATATCCAGGGATTCATGTTACTCTTATTTCCATCCTTGGATTTGTTTCCTTAGGTTTGACATCCTTACATAGGTTTGGTATTTCTCGTTGAAGAGTTCTAGCATTGTGGACCATCGATGGGTTGAATTTGATTTTAATGATCAATACCACACTTTGGATTTATCTATTAGTATCCTAGGAAAGAGCTTAAGCTTTTGCCACCCACTTTTAATGTTCTATAAAACACAGACATCATGGAAGGCTTGCAAATGATATCGTGGATCATAATTATTATCTCCCACAAATTTAAAGATGTTATTCATATTAAATATTTTGCTGCAAATTTCCTTGTGATGCTTATGGGGCATTTTAATTGCCTTTGTGATTTGCATCATGCTCTTAATGGCTAATAAAGATTCACTATCATTAGACATGTCATGGTGAAAATTTCTATTTCTATTTGTCTGATTGTGAGAATTTTGTCTATGTTCATTTTGATGTCTTTGATTTTTCCCTTGGATTTTATTTCTATTCTTATTTTGATCCCATAGTAGACCTCGATCTCTATACCTATGTTCATCTTTGTTAGAACTAGATGTTGAAGAGGAAGAGGAAGATGAGGAATTGAGAGAGTTGCCATGGATTTTATAGTGTTCCCTATGGTCCCTTGATGTATCTTTTCCAAGTTTTAAGGATGTCCTAGTCCTTGAGGCCTTTCCTAGTCTAGGACTTACTTCATCTCCTCTTGGATTATCTGCCTTAGGCGAATGTAGTCCTTGAGTGTAATTAGGATGGTTATGAACATATGAAACCCTTGCATGAGGTTGGTCACTCCAATTTTCTTCAATATATATCTCATTAGTTCTCTAATGAATCTTCTCTTCATACAATGCATTATCACTTCCTTGTGAAAGAGACATTATTGATAGTTAATGATGTGTGTGATTTAATTTTTTCTAAAAACTAAATCATTAATGCATTTATAGTGATTGTGTATAATATAACTAATCTAGATAACTAGCACCATCCCTAGCAATAACTTCAATGATGAGCAATGAGGTAACCCCTATGTCCAACCATACGAATCACAAGTGTTCATGCATGATTCGGTCAAATTCCATGGATGGGACTAGTAGTGGCATCTAGATCATTATGCCTTAACCATAGTTTGTTGTCTTCCTACTTGGACTAGTGGTAGCTTTGTCATGTATGGTTTAGTTCAAAGTGAGGCATATGATTCTTGATTTTGTTTCGGCCTTATGCTACTCCTAATGATAATGAAGAAATCAATTATTTAAAGTAATTAACAATAAAAAGTAAATTCTAAACTAGCCTATGGATGATGAGTGTCCATTTCCAATTTTTCATACACATCTTGAACCCATGTATCCACTCCTAGAATTACCAAGCACTATGCTACTAGATGAACCAACCAATAACACTACTAGGGTTACCAAGTAGATACATGTTTATGTTCAAAATTAGTCATGCTCATTCTTCCAATTCATTAATATGCATGAAAATGTAAATATTAACTAAGTACATGAAATGTAAATTTCATGGAAGTAAATCTAATCTAAGTCAAAGTGCTACACTGAATAAGAATCAATCTTGATCTTCTTTCCATTCATGGAATGTGTCCAAGTATAATGCCACTTGAATAAGATGTCATACAATTAACTCAAATCCACACTATGGGCACTCATTGACTATTCTCTAAGACTACGGAATAAAACTGCAAGAGTTCAACTACTCTATTGACAAAAGAGTGCAAATACATGGTGGGAGCATGTGTATTTATAGGAAAAAATAGACACTACATTGATGGGGCCTCATCAATGCATCATTTACATTAATAGCTTTGCATCAATGGGGTCACGTTGATGGAGCCTCATCGACAGGGCTACATTGAAGTGTGTACCTCAAAGTAGCTATGTTGAAGAGGCTACGTTGACACAACCAACTGATGCTTCATCAACATACATATTTCTAACACATACATGCATTGCACCTAATGCTTTTTTAGATAGGCTAACATTCTACACCATGAAAAATTTATAGGTCTTATAGCAATTTTTGTAAAGTTACCCTTCAACCTAGTAAGGATTCTTGTATCACAATGCATGCCACTAGCTTCGTACCATTTCCTCTATTTTACTTTAATTTTATTTGTTATATCATTGTTAATCTTATTGTTTACTTGAACTAGGAACCTAAGTATCTAAATTGCTACATTGAGAAACATCTTAGGTTTGAATTCTAATCTTTATTTATTTATTATAAGTTCACTTCATGATTTCAACCATTTTAACACCAAGGCATTTCTTCAAGTCTTCATTTTCATAACCAAGCCTTTCTTCTATTTATCTACCAAAACAAAATCATCAACAAAGAGAATACACTAAGGGATGTGATTTAGAATATCTTTAGTTAGCTCATCCATAATAATGACTAACAAATAAGGGTTTAGACATGATCCTTAATGTAATACAACCTTCACTAGAAATATGAAGTCTTTCCATAAATTGTGCAAATTTAAGTGCATTTCTCTATCATACATATCTTGCATAGTCTTTATGCATCCAATAGGTATATCCTTCTTCTTTAAAATCCATCAAAAAAATACTTTGAAAAACTCTATCATATGCTTTCTCCAAGTCAATGAAAATCATATGCAAATTTCTTCTTTTACATATAAATGTCTTCATTTATTAGCTTTTATACTAGATCTTTAATTTTAAGTGATGAAGCATCAAAGTGTCATGTCAATGGATCCTTATCAATGGATCTCCATTGATGCAACCCCATCAATGTGGGGTTGCCCCATCAATAGGATCACATCAACGTAGTGTTTTTTGCATTTATGAGGCTTTGTCAATGTAGCTCCACAATAAAGTCTATAAATACGTGGCCATCCACCAAGTTTATGGGGAGTCTTGTCAAAACTATGACAAAGCTCTTCCATTCTTATTAATTGAAAGTTAGAATATTTTTTTTTGAGTACCCATAGTAGGAGTCAGAAAGTGTACAAATCTTTATTCAAGCACAAATGTACTTGAGAACACCAATGTGAATGGCAATATGGATGAGCCAATTGATCAAACTTTGCAGTGCTTGGAATATATTAATGATTTATTTCTACATTTACTATTTTTGTTAATTACATGATTACATGATTAATTAAGATAAGTAAGAGTTTAATTAAGTAACTAATTAAGTTAAATAGATTAAACACATAAGTACAACCACTTTGAGCATAACATATAGCACTTGGTAATCCTAGCAACACTTACCACTTAGTAATCCAATAGTGTTGTATGCATTCAGGATGTGTACAGAAAGTGGGACCAAATAGTTATGTTAGGATAGTTAGTTATTAATTAGCAATCAGATTAGTTAAATTAGTTAATAAATTGAGTTTCAACTTGTTATCAATCATAAGTGACTAAAATATAAAATAATAAAAATCATGTTTGCCAATTACGCTTAACCATGCAACTAAGCTTCATAAGTGTAGTTGGGAGAATAACAATAGTCACAATTAGATTTCACTTCCTAGAACTAGCATACTTAGGAACTTAAGGTTTGTAGAATTTGACTAAATTATGTGTGAACACTTGCAATTCATATGGTTGAATGAAGGGTGTACTTGCAGCTCATCATTAGCATCACTGTCAAGGACCTTTAGTTTGTTACATGTGCTATTTAGGACATAGTGAAAAATTATTTAACATTGTTGGAATGAACCCTAAAGTCATATCATACATTTAAATAACTACAATAATTATAAGAAAGCACACTGCATTTCTTCTCTTCTAATACAAGATGTTTTCTTCTCACAGGAGTGACTCTCCTCCCAAGTTTAATTGAGTAAATCAACAAGTGGCCTAGTAATACAAAGTGATATATGCTCATTTGGATGAGTATGTATTTAATTTAACCTTCATCCTACACCAATATGAATAACTACGATGGAGATATATGGAGGGAAACATTGTGTTGTCTCCTGATTGATCCATTTCTATGATGCTTCACCAAACTCTTATGTGGGTGGGCATCCAAGGACTTCATGTTGAACATGTTGTGTAAGATAGTGATGCTAGGGATTATCACCCCACTGATGCACAATGTCTGAGAGATCAATAACTAGAGCAAAATTATGAGTTTATGAAGGGGAAGTGATCCAATGATTCTCCATTCCTGATGTACCAAAAAGATGGTAAAGAACCCTTCTCTAGGGGTTTTTCATACAAAGAGACTTCTTTCTTCAACCTTAGTGATACATAATCCTAGTTCTAGCATGAATAGAACCCATGACAAAGGGAAATTCAAAGAGGAAACTCATGGAAGGAATGTAGGTAAGTAGTGTGATCATGATTGTGATCATAACCACAAAAGAGAAGGTGATAGGTACTATGATGGTGTTAGTCCTCCTTCCTCTTCACCTTCATCATCTTCTTCTTCCTCTTCTAGCTCCAAACAACTACAAGGGACACGATTGTGATGGAGGTGACTGATGGGACTAAGATGATTGTAGGGATCATCAAGCAAGTTGAGATCTGGGGCACAAGCATTCAAGAGAGGCTCGTCACCATGAGAGAAGGGGTAGTAGAGGACATATAGGCACTAGGGTCATGGCTATGATTAGGCTTTTCTCACCACCTAAAGCATGCTATACATCATAGAGGTAATAATAAATTTGACAAGGCATGTGAAAGATAGTAGGATCAAGTCCTTAGATATGAATATTGTGGTAGATTGAGCAAAGTGTAAAAGAAGAAGGAGAGTTGAATATTGTGGTAGATTGAGTAGGATATTGTGGTAGAGGAAGTTGCAAAAACTAAATCAAATGATGATGGTAGCTATCACATCTACCAATAGGAACTTCCTAAGGGATGTTGCCCCATCGTCTCACACTTATAAGATTCTGGGATGTATTCTCTAAATCCACAACTAGTAAAAAGAAAAACACCTAGAAGATTACCTTATCCTTAAGGCAATCCTAGGCAGTTTCATCAGCAATAATAATATTATCTAAATGGAACTCCACAAAAATCATATGAGTAGTATCAATAGTGGCAACAACCATAGTCATGGGTGTTGCCACTGCCAAGGTAGCAATACCCTTGCAAACAACCAAATTCATATGGGTATTACGTCTAGCAACCCTTATCTCCATGTAACTATTCTAGTCATGTTTCTCCTTTTCAACATCACTACTATTCTCTTGAATACTATAGAACTCATTCTCAAGATTCTAGGAGAGATATCACATTCCATCCTTATTCTCCTCTTGTTCTTGCACCTGTTCCTCCACCCTCAATGTAGCTACCACCTATTCCATCCATGCAAGATGAACTTCCATCCCAACTACAGCAATGCAATGCTACCAGGGCCTTCAATCTAAAATTTGCTAATCAATTGAGTGTTTTAGAACCTCATGCTTGTAAAAGATCATTTTCCCAACTTAACGACCCTACTAAGCTCTCACAGACTTAGGTAGCTGGTCATCCTACTCTTATCTCATCCTCTACAAACCATTCCATTGGGAATGCTTCAACCTAAATGCTATCCAAAATCCATATTATTATACTCACTCATGCTATATTTGATTAGATCTAGGTTGGAAACCTTTCCTAGAAATTAGTTGATCTTGGAAGTCCTCTTATCCATTTACAAATTTCTAGGAATGAACCATGTAAAGCTCTTCTTGATTTAGATTCTAGTGTTAACCTGAGTTCTCATGAGATGTATACTGCTTAGAACCTGCCACCTCTCAAGAAGAGCAATATCTTATTAGAATTGGTATATTAGTCCAGCATTGTTCCATTAGGATTCATAGAAGACATTATGACCATTGTTTATGGGTGGTCTTATCTTGTTGACTTCCTAGTAATCATGGTTGAGAACTGTAAGGAGGAATTCCTAATCATTATTGAAATGGCATGGTTAAGCACCATTGACTCAAGAATGGGCATCAGAGATCTTTCCCTAAAAATATCAAAGGAAAATGCATTTGGAAAGATTGAGAAGAACTGATTTCCATGCATCATGTATAGCAATACATGGTGTAATTACATGTAGAAATTTTGGTCCATGAAATGAGCATCTATTTCCACATGTAGGCAATATGAACAAGAAGAAAATATTCAAAGGTGTCTATACATAGTAGACACAAAATAAGAGGGCATCCAATGGCTAACTATTGATCTTGAAAGTAGCATAATGTGCATGGAACCTACTTAGAGCTTGACATGTGCTTATGTTGTAGGCATGGATGGACTAGAGCAAGTTCATCACCAACTCTTTAATCATAGAAATGATGATATCAATTAGAGAGAGTTTGAGATTCCTAAGAATTTCAAATAAGAGCTCTTAGAGTTGAAAACTCTACATGTCAGCTTGGAATATGCGTTCTTGAAAAATGGTAAGCTGGTCATACTTAATGCAAAAATTAATCCCAAAAAAAATGTTGAAAGTGATCAACAAATGGCTAACAACCTTTACCTAGTCATATCTTGAACTCACTGGAATTGATCCATGGAAATGCTAGCACTACATTTATACTAATCCAACCATGAAGCTAAGGAGGCAACCACAACGGTGTTGAATCCAAAATTGATGCAAATTGTCAAAGAGGAGATTGAGAAACTCCTTAAGGCAGGGTTCATCTACCCCATTGCAAATAGCGAGTGGATTAGCCCACTTATGATAGTGCCAAAGAGAGGTGGCAAATGCCAAGTTTGTATTAATTTCATGCTATTAAACATTGCAACATTCAAAGATCATTTTTAGTTGCCATTTGTTGATCAAGTGTTGGACACCATACTTGGGCATTACTATTACAGTTTTCTAGATAGTTATAATTCCTATAACCAAATCTAGATTGTAATAGAAGACTAGTTCAAAACAACATTCACAAGTCCTTGGGGAAATTTTACATATCAAAAGATGCCTTTTGATTTGTGAAATGCTCCTACCACTTTCCAACATCTAGTCTTAAGCATCTTTTAATAACAAATTAGTAGCATAGTGAAAGTATTTATGGATGACTTCTCATCTTATGGCACTACATTCAAGCAAGCCTTGAACCACATTCAAGCAAGTACTCAAAATATGTGTGGAAACAAACCTACAACTCAATTGGTAGAAGAGCCATCTCATGATCCAAGAAGGCATTGTACTAGGGCACAGAATTTCTCAAGCAGGGATTGAGATGAACCTTAAAAAGATAAGGGTTATCCAAGGAATAACTAGTCAACCAAAAGTCATTAAAGATGTTTGGTCATTCCTTAGACACATTAGCTACTACCAATGATTCATAGAGAATTTTTCTAAGATCATAAAATAATTGGTTGAGCTAACAAAGAAAGATGCTCCATTCATCTAGACTAAGAAATGTGAAAAAGCATTCTAGAGACTTAAGCAGAAGCTTGTAAAGACTCTAATTCTACAAGCACCTAACTAGCCCAAACTATTTTATATCATCATAAATGCATCTAATTATGCCTTGGAAGCTATGATTATGTATTTGGATAACCAAAAACTTTCATATTATATCCACTATGCAAGTTGAAGCATTGTGGGTGGATAGCTCAATTACACCACCACAGAGAAAGAACTAATGGTGATGGTGTATACTTGGAAAATGTTTAGGCACTATGTGCTTGGATATAAAGTGTTTGTGCACACTAATCACAATGCCACCTACTTCCTAATAAACAAGACAATAGTGAGCCCCTTTATCATACGGTGGTTGGTGATCTTGCAGGAATTTGATTTTACAATGATAGATTGAAAGGAAACTAAAAATGTGATCATTGATGACTTTTCTCATTTGCAATGGGATGATACTATTTGACCAATTCCCAAATGAACTCCTCTTTGCTTATTCAATAAATGAAAAAATGCCCAAAGAACCAAAATGATATGATGACATCCTCACTTATCTTATCACTCAAAAGATACCACAAGATTTGGACTACAGGAAAAAATAAAAGTTTTTTCATCAGGTCAAATACTTCATGGAAATCAATGGACACCTTTACAAGGTATGCATTGATAGCCTAGTTTGTTGGTATGTACCTAATGTTGATCAACTATGTATTCTCTAGGATGCTCATGAGGGTTCTTCTTGGGGCCACTATGCTGGGAGATGCATGATCATTAACATCCTCATGGTAGAGTATTATTGACCAACCATCTTCAGGGATGTCCACCAATTTGTCTTCTCTTATGAACATTGTCAATGAGATGGTGGGATGACTGCACGAATGGAGGGACCTTAATAGTGGATTCAACCACTAGAACCCTTTGAAATATGGTGCATTGACTTCATGGGTTTCATCAAACCCATGTTAAATTAAAAGGCATATATAATCATCATTGTTGATTACAACACAAAATGTGTAGAAGCAGTAGTTGTCATCGATTCTACATCATCTATTGTTGCATAGTTTGTATAACAAAATGTTTTGAATAGGTTTGGAGTGCCATGTACATTAATTTTGACAATAGAACCCATTTTATAGGTGCTACTTTTTGTAGACTTATGTAATGCTTGGGGGTTTAGCATAAATTAACAACACCCTACCACCCTTGAGCCAATGGTCAAGCAAAAGTTACCAATAGAAAGATTACAAAGATCCTAACAAGAACTATTAGTAAATATAGGAGAGAATGGAGCACAAAATTAAATGATGACCTCTGGGCATACCTCTTAACATGGAAACTTTCTATAGGCTACTCTCCCTATGAGCTAGTGTATGGAAAATTACTAACTCTACTAATCCAATCCAAGCTTCGTACACTTTTAATAGCATGTGACTTAGACCTTGACCTTAGCCTAGCACAAAAATAAAGACTGATCAACTTAAATATGTCAGAAAAAAATTAACTAGTGGTCTTCTCCTTGAATGAAGTGCACATGGCATTCAACAAACAATGACATGACCTAAGAATCAAAAGGATCAAACTTCAACATAGAGATAAGGTCCTCTACTGGAACCCCATGCATGTTCCTTAAAAAAAAAAATTCCAAACATTGTGGAAGGCACCTTATATAACTGGTGAAACCTTTCCTTCTGGGGCCATGATCATATACAACCCTAAAAGCCCAAACAAGAAGCATTTGGTCAACATCCAATAGGTGAAGCCTTTCCATGAGCCAGTACAACAAATACCTTAATGGATGGACAACTATGCTCAATTTTTTAGATCTCTTCATTCCAACTCAGTTATGGGGGAGATGACCATCCATGCTACCCATATATGTGGCTCCTCAATTTTTCTAACTTTTTATTTTACACATTTTTGTTTTTTGCAAATTGTTTATTTTACACCTTTTTTATTTTAAAACGTTTTCCTATTTTACAAAATTGTTAGTACATTTAAATTTTTCTTGGATATTTTACACTTTCTTATATATATTTTTTACTTTATTTTAGTGTGATTTTTTAATTTCTATTAATAAATGTGCTTTGTGCCAATAGGACATAGTGGTGTTGTAGCTATTGCTAATGGTGGTTTGTGCTTAATTTTTTTCTTCCTAATGTCTGGTTTCTATTTTCGAATTTTCATACCAATGGCTAAGAGATGGTTTTTTTTTCATGGAATAGGCAATGAATCCACAACATCCATCCATTCACAAAAATCTATGGATTTTCCTTTTTTAGAAATATGAGGTCTCCTTCATTAAATAAACCTTTAATAAATTTGACCTTAGTGGTTTTTAGGAAGGATTCAAAAGTTTGCACAGAGTGTGACTTTAAGGGGACGCAATACTCTTTGTACTCCTCTACTTGGGTGCATGTGTGTTTTCATGGATTTCTTACCATTCCATGTCAACCAATAATAGGAAGTTGAATAAGTCTTTACATGGTGTGGTTCACAGTTAAAAATTCTAAAGAAAAAGAAAGAAATAAAAATAAAGAAAAAATAAAGAAAAAAAATTGGGAATTCAGAGCACATCCCTGAGACAAATAAACAGAATACATGTACTGGTTATGGGACTAGAAAGACATGTTACCCATGCTTGAAGGTGCCCTCTAACTAAGATTCTCTCTCACTTTCTAGTTCTCGTTTCTTATCTTTAAGGAATGATGGTGTTCTAAGGAAGCATTCTTATGTCTCAAGGGGGTTGATCAGTCTTGGAGTGGTGATGCGAAGTCATTGAAGGTAGTTGATTTTGGTTTGGACTAAGGATGGATCTTCTTAGGTCATTTAATCACAAATCCACAAAGGACTTCTTATGATCTCAATTTTGAACTCCATTCCATCTTCTCCATCATCCATTCANTTTGATGCATCCATCTTTTATATTCAATTGTGTGCTCCTTTAAGTATTCTCTTCAATTCACACATTCTCCATCAAATTTTTGAGTTTTTGAGTTTTCAAAGATCCTCTTGAATGATTTCATCATATTCTTGGCTTTTTTGGAACTCCATAGATCCCAAATTCATTTAAAAATTCATTGTATTTTTTTAAATATTCAAGTTTGAAAATTTCATTTATGAACCCCATAAACAAGGCCCCATCGATGGGGCCCATGCATATATGTGGCCCTATATACATGATCCCATCAACACATCACAAAAATCCAAGATATATGCATGATCCCTTTAGAAATTTTCACATGTTCTCTCAAATTCTCAATGAGTTTTTGCAATTTTTAAAGCCTAGAACCTTCTAGAGCCCATAAGTTCCTAACCATTTATCCAAATCACTCTATTCTTTGACCTTGTATCTCCCAAAGGTAAGCTATTAGTCATGGGAGCCATAAATGTACCATTTTTATAGTAAAATTTTCAACATTTTTCTAACTCCCATAAAGGTTTAACTAAGGAATCAACATTAGAACACCAAGTTACAAAAGTTAAACCCTTCCAACCAACTCTAGTGATACTTATAATAGAAAACTTAATAAAATAATAGTAAAATATTCAATCTACCATGGTTGAACTTTAGCCAACTATAACTAATTAACAAGATAAGGTATCCAAATGTTTTAAGTTACACATTATATCTACTAATCCACGGATGTGTTATGACTATAGATGAAACCAAAAGATAAACACACATAGGAAGGAGGACTATCTAAACCAATGGAAAAATGGATAAGAATGGGAAGGGGTCAAGAATAGGCCCAAGAAAAACCAATAGCAACCCATGCTATGGGACCTCTTAGGGAAGAGGCCAAAATGGAGTATATTCATCAAATTCTAGAACAAGTGGTAGTAACAAAGCATATCCATAGGGATAAGGCACCAACTCAACAAGTGAACCTTGAGGTGATCTTGATGGAAGCTTGCCTAAACCAAATTAGATCAATGGAGTTCTAGAAAATAGTGCTCTAAGAGTTGAACTTCAACTCTTTCTTGGAGCAAGCACCTAAAGAGATACAGGACCAACTAAAGATCTCTCCCATGTGGCCAATTATCACTTCCAATGAGATGTGGTATATGGGAGAGACATTCATATTTTGGAGCAATAGGTAGGTCAGTTCAATAGTCAAGATCAAGGAAATTTTAGTATCCTACTCGATGCAAGCGATTGTAGAGGCACTTGGGTTTTTTGAAACTGGGGCAAATCTCACCAAGATTCCACTATAGGCATATCTCAGCATAAAAAAGGAATGGGTTTAGTAGTGCTATGGTGTTGGTAGTAAGAAGTACAACATGCTCACATCGGTAGAAAGAATCCACTACAAGATTGTAGCCTTTGACCTAAACCCCATGCTGAGGCCCCACAAGATCACTAACTTTTCTTTTTGTGCATGTGTCGCTTTGAGTAGAAGATACCTATTTAACCTTCCACAACTAATCTATCTAGAAATAGAGAAGTAGTTCAAGAATAATGAACATGGAAGGAAGGCACTCCACTTCCCATGCCTCATTAGAAAACTATGTCAAAGGATAAGAGTAGCTTGCTACACTAATGATGTTGTCTAACACACTTTGACTACTAATTAGGGAAAGATGATGAAGGACAAGATTCCTACAATAATGATTCAAGAAGAGGAGCAGCAACCACCACCTCCACCTACCACTCAAAAAATAGTATTAGACATCACTGCAGCATCCCAATAGTTACACAAGTACTGAGAATGGCTCTTGAGCAAGCAAGAGCAAAAAGTAGGCACGAGTGGTGGAGACCCATCTATGTACTAGCCCATGATCAGTCACCTAAATGAGGTGGCCTAATTAGTTAGATTGATGGGAGGAGGTGGATCTATTTTCTCTATCCAACAAGTGCAATTATTCACATGGTTAAATCCTAGTGCTAGAGAGGTAACAATATCTTTCTTAAAATAGTAATAACTCCCAGAGATTTCTAGGAATATTGCAACCTTTTTGGTGCACTTTGAGGAGAGTAAGGGGGTAATAGTACTAGTGATGTAGCACCAAGGGTAATAAATAATAGCAAAGCTAATTGCTGACAAAATCAACAAGATACTCAATGCACCTACGATGTATATACCAAATGTCACTACACTTAAAGATGTGCAAACATTTGCAAGAACCATAAGCATAAACTAAGAGTAGCATAGCATGAACAACTATTGGACTAATTGGTAGGAACTAGGCAATAGCTTTTAGATATCTTTGACCTTAGAAATAAGATAACTACAACCTAATTGAAGCTACTAGAGGAAAGGAGCAAGAATATTATCGATCCTTACTAAAGTCCACCCAACATAAAATTTGTTCTATTGATCCTTACAAAAAGCCACCTAGCATAAAATTTAGAAGGCCCTGGATCTAACCTACTAGAAGAATGTGCACCTGACCATAGAAAATCATCACCTACAAAACATTCATATGCATAAATAATAGTTGATTGATCCATCAATAGTATGAGCAACTAGCTAGAGAAAATATAGAGTTAAGAAGATTGGAAATTAAGAACAAAACCCTCTTCATGGAGGAGGTCTATGCCCTTTTCCAAAAGACTAAAATAGAGGTAGCCACCTAGAAATTAGAGGCTCTCAAATTTGAGAGAGTCAAAGATCACTAAAAAGACCAAGTTACCCTATAGAAGGAAATAAATGAGAAACACATCCAAGTAGCAAAGGAAAAAGTGAATGAGACCCTCTAGCAACTCTAATGAGGATGCAAATTATGATAGCCCATCATTGATGAGATTGATTTTTACAATAAAGTAGAATTTTAATTGAAGGAGTTGTAGATAGAGAAGATGACTAAATATATGGAACTTGCCAATCTCTGGTATGCAAACCTAGCTATGTTGTCTACCTAACGGTCATAGTCAGAATTAAAAAAGTAGGTGGCCAATTCATACTTGTTGTATGAGGTTGAGTTTAAGCACTACAAGGACACCAAGCAAAAGCTTGTAGAGGCAAATGCTAAACTCAAGGTTCTCAAGGGCATATATACCAATCAAAGATCCACTACTAAGATTAGAGATCCATTACCAAGATCCTAGCCAAAAGAATGAATGACTATTCTCTACATCTCCATCACTAGCGACAAGTTAGCATAGATGCAACATCCATGTGAACCTACCATAGTAGTAGCTAGATCATAGGCCAATGCAGGAGTTGTCTACATTCTAGTTGGTGCAAATTGGTCCTAGTTGATGGTTCCCCTGGAACCTTGTAGGATGGAAAGCCCAAACTATGTCCATTACATCAAGTTCTGAGTGTTCTGTAGAGCGTGACAACCTAGTGAGCGTAATAGTTTCTCAGAGCATGATGAGTGTAACATCAAAGATAACTATTTTTTTAGTGTTTCTAGAATTAACCATTTTTGGCCTATTTTTTACAGTTTTCATACTTAGCCATTTTACTTTAAAATTTTTGACATTTAAATGTCTTTACAAGCATCTTCTTTCCTCATGCCTTCCCTACGTAATGAAAATGAACCCCATTAACACCTTGACTACTGCCTTGAGCTTAGAGGTAGCCCACCCCATTCAACATGTGGGAGACATTGAGTAACCACATAGCCCCATGTGACCACAATGGCAGTCTCTTAGATTACATCACCAATCACCTAAACAAGGGATGCTCGATGATGAATGGTATAACTTCCTTTGTACAAAGCTTTAGGCAGGCCTATCATTGGACTGCCAGGAAATAGAAGCCAAGCATAGTTTCAAGATTATTCATTGAAATGGAAGGAAGTTCCTTCTCACCCAGAGGTGGTGATACTACTCATTGAAAACCTCAAATGGATTTTGAACCAACTTGTTAGGGTGAGTAGGCCAAGAGAGCCAAACACTGCATCAAACTATGATGAACCCCTACATGATGGGTAGGAGAAGTTTGAATCCCACTTTGACAAGGGCATTCCATTCTATTTCCTAGTTCCATAGTCTACCTCCATGTTCTTGCCACATCAGTCATAGTCCTCTACCTTCTTTGAGGAAATAGTGACATTTTTATAGTCCAAATCTTCACTGATGGTAGCTAGCTACTAGGTCCTGCCTGCATAACAAAACATAGGATCTTCTGCCTCCTTTTCTTTTGTCATTTCTTTATAGCCTATTCAGCCTTCACAACTAGCATCTATAACACCAACACTGCTGTATGTGCATACCATGCCCATATCGCAGCCACACACAAGTCACATTCCTATCATTCCCACTATCTTGGTTCCACCACCAACAATAACCTCAGCTTCAACTACTTGGTGGGATCCAACATCTATACCAACTGTTCAACTATCACGCATGTCATAGTATATGTAGCAATAAACATACCAAGTGTCACACATGGTGGCACAACCCACAACAGGTCTATGGACTGCTCTGATGGCACCGCCAATGGCAAAGCTGATGCAACCTTTCACAACATCCCCAAGTTTGGACCAGGAATTTCAACTTATCCAAACTCTTACAGAGGACGTTAGGTGGCTTAAAGTGGCCAACTCAGAGATGGTCCATGTAATGGACTTCTACCAAGATGATCCCATTAGCCTTGCAGTTCCTCCACTGACACTGCCTCCTAGGGTCCAACTTCCCCAGTTCACGAAATACAATGGAGAGGGTTACCCCAATGTTCACCTAGTGACTGTCTGTTATGAGTGCTTACTATTGCAAGTGTGGCCACATGTGATCATTTTCATCTTTGCCATGTCTCTAAATGGAAAAACCCTCAAATGGTATCGTGCACTTCCTAGAGCTTCCATCTCAACTCTAGAGGAGTTGTTGAGTGCATGCGTAACCTGCTTTAGGTACAACTTGAAGCTAGAGGCCATGCTATATCAATTGATGAAAGTTAAGCAAGAAGCATTGGAACCAGTGCAAAAATTCATCCAATGTTGGAGCTCCTCCCTAAATGAGATTCACAAGCCAATCGCTAAAACCCACTTATTGGCCATTTTTAAGAGTGCAGTAAATGATTTCATTAAATCAAAGCTATACTATTTAGTCCTGTGTTCCCTTAGCCAAGCCTTTGCTCAGACAAAGAGCATACAGGACATGGCAGAAGCCAGTAGGAACCTGGCTTACATAGCGTACAAAAATGCACATGCAAAGAGAGACAAAGAAAAGGGAAAATCCACAACAACCACCATGGAAACTATGGTTGATAAAGCCAAGCCCAACAATAACAAGTAAGCAACCAAGGAATATAAGGCCCTGGCCAACAATAGCAAAGCATCAGGTTCTAGTAATGTGGAAACCAACTAACCTACATCATCAGTGGCCATGGGGCAAGCTTTCCTAAGGCTAAACTTTGAGTTCAAGGATCACTCAAAATACACGCCTTTGCCAATCAAGATATCAGAGCTATTGGATCAACTACTTAGTGCTAGGCATATTCAGCATAAGAAAATGTTAGAGAATGCATGAAATCACCACAAGAGGTACTACAAGGTTCTCTAAAAGCCTTTTGTGGCTATGCCCAATGAGCCTCTAGTACCTAAGAATTTCAAACTAGACCAATTCAGCAACTACCATCAGTTGCATGGCCATGACACAGATTACTATCTAGCATTGAAAGATGACATTCAACGCATGATTAATTAAGGAAAGCTGGTCCTTGATGAGAATAATCCTATCCAGCTAGAGAACCAGTCCATGAGAGTCTATGAGGATCCATTAAATGTGAGCAGTGTAGGATATATCATCAATGCTATTAGCATTAATGATGATGTAGAGCCAACACATGAACCATTTTTGGTTTGTGTACCCTTCAATAACATTCAGGCCTCAATGTCAACTAGGCCATAGGCCTCCTTTGTCATCAATGCACCATCTCAGGCATCCATGACATCCTTTGTGGTTAGGGCCCCACAACACATTGTGGCAACAACAACCCAAACACCTTATGTCATAAGGGCACCAAAACGTGCGAATCCCCCATTTGCTCGAGGTCTGATGATGGGGACTACATCATGACTTATCCACCCAAAGAGACGTGATGAGTGTTTGGTCAATAAGATGAATAGGAAGTGCATAGAGTTGGGTCCCCCTAAGCCTATCCCCTTGTCAACTATTCCCATGGCCTCATTATCTTTGGCCACCAACATAGACATGCACACTTAGCAAGCAAACACTAAGGCTCGATGGCCCATTATTCAACCAAAAACAAAGTCTCATCCTTGAGAAATCTATCTCCTAGGATTCATGAAGGAGATAAAAACCACTAAACAAGATGATGGTGAAAAATATTTTCTAGATGCACTCACACAAGTCAAACAAGCACTAAAATAGAAAAATAAAATGTTAAGCTTATACGACTTGATCATGACCTCCACTGCACATTGTGAGGCCTTGGTTCACATGTTAGCATCTATTCCTATTAAGGAAGACATGCCAACAGATGAAAAGGCTACCCATGCCATATTGCTCCCACTCACAACCAAAGAGCCAACATCAACACCCTTGACATTTAGTAATGAAGTAATCAAAGCTAACCCTAAAAAGGATCAAGTAACCATAACGCCCATGTTTATAATGATTTGTGTGGGTTAGTACAAGATTCAAAGGATGCATGTAGATGACAGGGTACTAACCAACATTATCTCATTCCCTATTGTCGACAAGCTAGGCCTAGTGGATCAAATTAGGCCAACAACAATGACCTATTTAAAATATTTTAATGGAGCATGCATTGTTGTCAAAGGGATAGTCACAATTGATTTCGTGGCAAGGGAGCAATTCCCCACTAATGCATAATTCATCATAGTTGAAGAGATGTATGGATTCAACCTAATATTAGGGTGGTCCTAGTTAGCCCAACTATGGGTTGTCTCTTCACCAATCCACCAAGAAATCCACTTGCCTTAAGAGGGTGGGGAAGTGGTAATCTTTGGTGACAATGTAGCCCCTCTGACCATCAACAACGTAGACACTAAATAAGGGTTGGAGGTGGAGATCTCTAATGACACACCACTTGTTTGCAATGAAAGTCAATGTTGTTCAACCAATGTTAAGAAACCAAGCAAGACAAGTGACCTGCCTGAGGAAGCTTTATGGGTAGAATTACCCTTTTCTGTGGTAGATGATGGCATAGTGGAGTATTACCTAGTGCCTTCTAGGTATTACACACTACCTAACCCACATCGAGTTAGGAAACATCTACATGATTAGGACATGTCCCTAATTTGCTTGCTTACCTAACTTGTCTCTAGCCCCTTTGCCTGTATAGTTTTAGTTTGTGTTATGTTTGCTTCTTGCATTATTTACGATTTTTTTTAGCTTTCTGTCTCCAACAAAAAAAGAAAAAAAAACTAATGCACTACATGCACTCCCTCCCTAGCCATGGCACAGTAGCCACAACGGTGGTGGTGGTGGTCCCTACCCATAGTAGGCCACCTTTCAAAAAACCAAGGTACTAAACCCAAAGCCCAAACTCATGGGAAGGCAAGAAAAGAACAAAATCACAAGGGTAGAGTAGATGGCTTACCTAGATGAGGGTGTCTTTTAGCATTCTTTGAAGCATGCCTTGGGAAGGCACCATAGGGTATGCTCACCTTCATCAATGTTGGTGAGGCCATGGTGTTTATGTTTGTTCCTACATGTCATCTTTAGTTGCTATTCTTTATCTTTCCTATTGTCACACTCCCTAGCTTCCCTCTGGCTACTATGCTCTATCTTGCTTGCACTACGCTTAGATGACTATTAGCTCTAATAGTGAAAATGACAAGTTTACCATGGGTGAACCCTCTATTTATACCATTCAAGGTTAAATGACACATCACCCTCCCAAGATGTTTCATGTCCCATGTATAACACAGAACATCCTATACCTTGAGTGTAATGCGGAACATCTCGTGTCTTGCATGTAACGTAGGATCAGTGTAGCCCCCAAAGTTAGAAATTTTTTTTTAACTTTTTTCAGCTTCCTACACTTAGAAAATTTTTTCCCTTTTTCCTGCTTGCCCGATAAACATTCAGCTTAGTTCTGTGTTTCAAACATTTCAAGCTTTACTTAGACTCACACCCCACACATAGTCTATGGTCTACTATGACCTTAAACTAGCAATTTTATGGCCAATTGAGGCGACAGAAAAGAAAAAAAATCTATATAAATGAATTAATTTACATAGTGCATAGTTGATTAAGTTTTCGTATCATTACCTTCCTTATTCTATGCATTTCGCTTTGTTAAGATAGATGCTACTTGATGTTGTTTTTCTAGTTGATTTTTGCAGGATCTTGTGGGCACATAGCATGACCAAACATGTAGCAACACACCTCACATAAGCAAGGTAAGCACATGTCTGCTATGATGTTAAACAAGCACAAACATCCAGTATGACATTAAACTAGCACAACACATCCTTGGGCTGTGACACTAAACTGGCACCTATAGCATGGTCTACTATAATCTTAAACTGGTCATCCACTATCTGCTATGATGTTAGACTAGCACAATATCCTTCTAGGACCTTAAACTAGCACATCACGGTCCACCCAGACCTTAAACTAGGATCATGGTCTACTAGGACCTTAAACTAGCGTAACATGAGGTCTACCAAGACCTAAAACTAGGTTTGTAGTTTGGCATCTATAGTCCAACACATAATTCTACAAACAAGTGAGCGAGAATACTTCCAATCCTCTGTCACCTATCCATGCCTCTCAAGAAGGATGGGGTGGGATGTTACAGTTCTAGAATGAAGTTCATGTAGTCAAGGAAAAACCCATTGGGACATTTGCAGCGCTACCATCCCTAGCATCTTGTTAATCTTCTAGAGATTCCATTTGGCATCTTGTTGACCTTCTGGAGCTACTGTCACCATCGTCAATCATTTCGGTCATAGCTCTCATTGTTAGTAGCACTCATTGGAGTCCTAGTAGTACTGTGGCCTAGCCACAGTGCTACTATCCTCTAGCCCTCACCATTGCCTACGTCTGGATGAGCATTCAGCAGCATGGCTCCTTACCCTGTGGCTAAGTTTCCTAGCTCTTGCCTTTGGTGACAATTCCTGATCAATTGCATCGCCATTGTCTCTAGCCACTTGGGTGCTTACTTCTAGTGTGGTTGCTAGAGCTTTCCTAGCCTGCCACTGTTGATGCTTGCATTGGCCTTCCTGCTTTGGACATTCCTCGCAACTGACACAACACTCACAACCTTCATAATGCCCTTGGTAGATAGGACATTGCCTTCATCTCACATGGTGGTTGTCTTTTCTTAGTTTCTCTATGTTGCGTTTGTAGGATGAAGCCTAGGTGGCACTGTTCAAGTGTGCATTTCATTGCAGTGGTAAGGTATTGCATTGCTCTGATGTATCCACTTTGGCTCACCTAGCTACTTAAGAGTGCACATCCTTACCTAGCCAAAACTGATCTCTACCTCTTAATCTTGCCATCTCCCACACCTCTTGCAAGCTTCCCCAATGCACATGGAACCTTTCCTGCAATGAACCGCTAAACCCATGATGGGCATAATGCAACTCATCCAATGGGGAACCTTTGTGGGCTAGTCAAAGCCCCAAATAGATGTGACAAAACTCATCCTAGGGAGGAAACACCTATCCTATAGATGCCATGTAGTTGCCTCTAAGCAAATGTTAACGCATAGTTCACTTGACAACACAAAAGAAAGAAAAAGTGAAAAAAGAAAATAAAAGGAAAAAAATAAAAAAAAATAAAAAAATAATAAGAAAATAAAGAAATAAAAGAAACTAGGACAAGCCAAGTTCTTAAGTCAAATGGCACAATTGCCATATTGTAATTGGTCTAGCCCTAGATTGATCATCTCACAAGTACTCCAACAAGAGGTTAAAACACAAAGGGTAGGCCACCTTTGCATGCTTACTCCCTCACAAGCACTTAATAAAGAGATCATTCTTTAGCAACAAGCCATTGTGGTGTTGCATCCTATAGTTATCCTCTACATCCATTGTTCTTTGATCCACCTCCCTAAACTATTCTCTACCATACCTCATTCCCTTGGCACTCTCAAGCATAGTGAAGCATCATCCAAGCAAACACTGATGAATGGTGTTGGTGTCATGTTCATTGTATTCTTTTGTATTCTTTGTTAATGTCTCTTAGGTAAATCCACTAGATGTCAACAAAGAGGGGCCAATGAAACACCATCAATTTTTGGCTCTTGCAGTTCAATGATAGATTTGTCTAAGTGTCAAAACTTGAGCAAACGTTTTCTAAGTTTGGTATCATGCTATGCAATGTATACAACATAGCACACTTCAAGTCCTAATTTTTGCAAACATTTTCTAAGTTTTCTTACTATGCTCCATAGCATAGCCAGTGTAGCACACACTTCCATGACTAGTCTACACAAATGTCAAGCTAGAAGCGATCAAGCGTTGCCTGGGATGGACCAAATAGTTTGGCAAATCTTCTTTCTCCCAGACTATCAAGCTTGCTACGCTCTCTAACTTGCCCAACTTGACACATGTCTTGGTTGCCAGTCCATGCAAGTACCAGGTTAGAGTCTATCAAAAGTGCTTGGCATGAAAAAAAATAGTTTGGCAAATTTTCTATCTTTCAGGCTATTACGCTCTACTACACTGCACAACGTAGCAAGCTTGACATAGGTTTCAAGGCCAAATTTTGCCTAACTGTTGGACAAGGATTTGTCAAGCTATCTAGACATGGAAGATACATTTGGAAATTTTTTAACTTCCAAGGCTACCTATCCTACTACACCTCAGAGCGTGATCAGTGTGCCATGAAGAAACATTGTAAATTTTGTCAAAATTTATCAAAGTACTTATGCTACACTCTACTACGTTGTCCAATGTAGACAATGTGACGGGTGTAGCAAGTCAAAATTTGCAAAAATTTCACTAAGTGTTCATGCTATGCTCTATCATGCTGTGTAGCATAGCCAGCTTGACACATTGAAAATGCCTCCAGAAGCTCCCAGAATTCAGCATTGACCTTGATTTCAACTCCAACATCTCTCTGATGGCCAAGATCAATAGTTTTCCTTACCTTTGCATCCTCCATTGATCCCCAAAACTATCCCTATGCTTAATCCTACTCAGAAGAGGAGGAAGATGTAGTCCCAAAGTGTAGACTCTAAGTTGCATTTGTTTTAACATTGTTTGTAGATACATGGTGGTCTCTCTAACTATAGCATATGTAGTCTAGGCAGTGTGGTCATAGTTTGGAAATCTCTAGGTTCCCATTCCTATCCTATAGAGCATAACACTTTGAGCATGACTTGTCCATGCCCATGTCACATGGCATCCAGGCCACATGGCATCCAGTTTACATCTCACATCAACCTTAGCCCTATAAATACCCTAATGTTCAACATTGTAGGTGTTGAAAAATCATTTGATCATTGAGTAATCAAGCATTCTTAGCATCTCCACTACTCTCACACTTGAGCATCTGAGCCTGACACCTTGGCAAGTATCATGACACAGTCTTCCTTGCACCCACACAGTGTGATGGCTACCAACCCAACAGGTTCAACCTTCCTTGCAGCTACTAGCACTATGTCTATGATGTCCCAGAGACTGTGACCGCACTACTATGCTACCGTTGTGCTTGTCTAAACATCGTGTACAATCTTCAAACACTATTTAATCAAAATTTATGCTCCCCAATCTTGGGGTGGTGCACTTCTCCACCCTTAAAATCCTCCTCCATTCTCTTTTCTGTTTTTAACAATTATTTCAAATTTTTAGCATTACTCTTGCATTTTTTCTACTGTCGATACGCATTTGCATATTCACATCACTATTTTTGGGTTGAGACTCTACTTTACGTTCTTGCTTGTTGTCTCAACTCCCATGTGAAACTCACTAAAAAAAATTTTTATAAATAGTTATTGTTACACCATGTAAGTCCCTATTTAATCAACCAAACCATTTAAAGCACCCCATTTCCATTTTCCCAGCATGGCCCTCACATGGATTTAGGGTTAGGCTGTACATCCATGAACCTCTTGGTGTTCTAGCCACTGACATTTTTGGACATCATACCTATTATATCTACTTTTTTTTGTTTTTACAATGACCAAGGAAAGTGTGGTTTCACACTATCTCATTCAAGTTCAAGCATTAAGAAAATGCCTAAAATAGTATTACAAGACACATTCTTGACTCTTGGAAGCCTCCAACATTAATTCCAACTTATAATCCAACATATGAGCTTTACTTTTTGTGGTACTTAAAAGTTTGGAAAACAAAAAATTTTCTAAGTATCAAAGGTAATGTTGATGTAGCATCAGTGTCATCCTTGTGCCACTACTCCCACATCAACATTAGCCATATACCATCTTGTTTGCATCACCTATGATAAAACTAACATTCAGCCTCTATTTTGACTCTGCAAAACACCAAATGGCTAATCCATGATACTTTCAACATGGTAAGCATCAAATTTTGACATTTTAAAAGGTTGTATTGGGAAGAAAGGGACTAAAATTTTTCTAAATGTTGAGCTAATGTTAACACTAACATTAGTTTCAACATCAACATCAACACCTCCATCACCATCCTCAACACTTCCATTATGCATCTAACCTACATCTTGGCTTCAATCATAGCTTTTTAGGCTATTCAAAGGTTGGTTGACATCATGTTGTCACTTTAAATGGAAATTTCGACAAGTGTAGAGGTAGTCTTGGGGCTCCAGATTAATTTTTTAAAACTTTTGTTGGCGATGCTAACACTGACATTGTTTTCATCATCATTGTCATCATGCCTATGTCATCACCTTTTCAAGATCTCTAGGTTTAACATCTAGCAATATTTCCTTAACATATGAGTTCTCTGGTGTCTTGTAAGCATCATTTTATCTTATTTTGACATTGATTTAGTCATGTTAAAGGCCTAGAATGGGAACTTGAAAATTGATAAAAAATTTCCTAAGTTCTTGGATGATGTTGACACTAATGCTATTGTCACCACTTGTGGGAGCTATACAATGCCATTGTTAACCTTTACAATTAACATTCAATGTCATCTTCCAACCTCATGAGCTTCTCAGTGTCCTTATAACATGATTCGACATCAATTTGAACATCAAATATAGTCCTAGAAATTTGGAACTAAAACTTTAGAAAAATTAAAAAATGTTTTCTATATCCCAATGATGATGACATTGATGTTAGCATTAGCATTAACGTCACTAGTCTCATGCCCAACATCAACTAGTTTGTAGGATCAAACTTTCCAAAATCTAATTCTAGATATACTTTGAGTAATTTTACCTAACTTTGAGGTCAATTAAACAACCCTAATCTTATAAATATGGGTTTAAACCTTAAATTTAGGGTTAGTTTCTTGAGATCTAGAGCTCTTTTCAAGATTTCAAGAGATGAGGAGCATGAGAAGCAAATATTCTAGCATGTTCCACATGCTTCATGACCATCATAGCTTACCCTCATAGCTCTAGCACAAACATTGAAATTGTGTTAGCATCAACCTTTAGAGTTAGGATTTCGTTTTTTAGCATCAACATCAACCTCTAGAGGGAAAACTTTTTTTGGCCCTAACCTTAGTCATGGGAAACTTAGCCAACATAGCCTCGTTTTAGTTTTGATTTACTTTGGATAACATATGTAGTTTTCCCATTCATATACCCATTATCTAGAGTTCAAGTTCACCTTCCAAACCTACATTTTACTCATAAATTGGATTATTAATATTTTTTTTATTTCACTTATATTTTTCACCAACACTTGTGGTTTAGTCCTCCATAGAAGGCAAACATTCACTTTTTAGTAATAAAGCATTTTCTTTGTTTGGAAAGGAAACTAAAACCCTTTCCCTCGGGTCATAACTGTTAATATTTTAATATTTCATACTCTTTTATTCACGTTTCTATACTTCGATTCTATTTCATTTAGATTTTATTGTATTTTTCATAGTTTATCTTCCATATTTAGTTTTATTTTTAGCAATAAATTTTAGTCAATTTTATCACTTAAACCCATCATTTGTATCATTCCCCCACCATTTCTGGTTCATGTGTGGTAGGATAAGTCCATATTTGATTAGAGATATATTCCCTATCATGTTGTTATCATTAGATTAGCAAGGATTATATCAAATTGAAGACTACTTGTGGCTGCAGATTAAGTATTTTAATACTTAACTTGTGAAGGCATTCTTACGGGTTGAGAAAGAATAACTTGATAAGAACATTTTTGATACTAGAAGGAGGATCAATAATTTTTATAGTATCATGAACCCATTACCTCGTAACCTAAGGGTTCCTTCCATTACTTAGAGCTTTTCTTGCACTTTTATTACTTCTACTTAGTTTATTTTCCACCTTGCACTTTATCTTATTTTCAAGTATGTGTAGGAGACACTTTTTGGTATCATGTTTGCACAAGATTCCAAGTTCTTTCACACCTCCCATATTTGTAAATTGAAAAAGACATAGAAGACATAAGCTCTCATGAAATCCATGACTTAATATGATTACAAGGTTTTATGCATCAAATAAGACTTAAGTATAATACTTTTTAAGAATGAGCTAAGAAAAATGGTTTTCTATGAAACAACAAATCACTATTGGGGATCACCTCATGGAAAATAAAAATAATCAATTTTAGCAGCAAGAATTACTAATTTCAAGATCAATATAGGAAGGAAAGTGGTGACATCAGTAACCATGATGTTGATGAGAAGGAATATCCCCATGTTTCACAATCTGTGAACCCCTACCACTAGTCACAAAATATCATTTTGTAGCATGTAAATCTTAGTGGCTATACTAATCCATTTGCTATGTCCATACCTCAAGCTATTACTCCTATAGTGCTAATTTCAATCAATTCCACTTTCATAGCTCCATTTATGACTAGTTTGTCCCTAGCCTATAGTCTCTTTCCAAGCACAACTATGATTAATTCTACAAATCCAACATCAATACAAGGTGTCAATCCACAAATTAATTCTTTTATTCCTTATTCGAGATGGTTCCAAGTCAATAGTGATAGGTTTCTTTATCATTTCTCTTACCCACATTTGCACATCACATTCCTCATCATATTGTCATGCTGTCAACATCTATGTGCATCATGGTACCTATTCAACCAATCTTACCTACTTAGAATCCTATGTTGAATAACCTTGCTTAAAATATCTTTGCCTTCCTTATAAATTATTATTGTTTCTTCAATATCTATCCTCTAGGTTGCATGTGAATGAAGGTCAAACCTAAAAAACAACTACATTTAATTTGGGTAGTCCTGCAATTTCCATTACTAACCTTCTTGTTGATCCTATTATCCTCTTAATTTTACTTGCTTAGGTTCCCAAGAGAGTCACATTGCCAAATTTTATAAGTACAATGAGGATTCTAATCCTACAAATCATGCAATCATCTTTCATAATAAATGTATGTTGCTAGCCTACTATTCCCACATTATCCTTAGAATTTTTCAACTCCTTGATTGGTAAGGCATTTGAATGGTGTGTATCACTTTCCCATGGGTTCATTACCTTGAAATACCTCTTCATCATATTCATGAACAGTTTCAAGTACAACATCACTAAGGATGGTACATTATAAAAGCTTCTAGCAATCAAGCAGGCATATAACAAGTCTAATTTTAAGTTTCTTAATGGGTATTAGTGATCATAAAGTTCATGCATCTACTTTTTGATGAAAATCTGTTACATATTTCCAAAGGGATTGTGAATGACTATATTACAGGGAAGTTATCACCTATATTTTCGAACGGGTTGTGAATGACTATATTTTCAAAGTTCATGCCTCCATGATGCCATAACTTCCACCAAACATATCAAAGAGGTACTGATGAGTGGCAAGCTACCCCTACACTCAACCATACGAATACAAGCATTTCATGCATGATTTGGTCGAACTCTATAGATGAACTAGTTGTGGTATCCAGACAGTTACCCTTAGGTTGCAGTTCGTTGTCTTCCCACCTAGACTAGTATTAGCTTGTCACATATGGTTTAGTCCAAAGTGAGGTGTATGATGTGTTTCTATGCTAATGCTACACCTGGAGACAATGGAAGATAATATTAACCAAGCTAAGAGAGAAAGGGTGAGAAAGAATCTAAGCTAGCCTAAGTGTGATGAGCATCTATTCCTCAATCATCTATACACATCTTGGACCTTGTGCATGACTGCCACTAGGATTATCAAGCGCAGATCCTAGGTACGCTACTGGGTTACCAAGCAGTCATACTTAAATGCTCGTGATAAAGTTGTACTCATTCTGCATTTAACATGAGTTTAGGATGAAGAGATATTAACTAAGAAAGTAGTAAATAACAATTAAGTAAATAATTAAGCTAAGTGAATGCTACAATGATGAAGTAATATTGATCTTTATTTCCAGTCATGTGTGTGTCCAAGTACGTCACACTTGAATAAGGATGTTGTACAATTACAATCACCACACTTCAGGCATACATTGGAAGATAAGGGTTAAGAGAAGAACTACATAAAAATTAACACTTAAACTAAGAATTAAAAAAAACTCCCTATCGGAACTGTCTACCTCTTATTTATAGATGAGGAGACAGGTTGCGATATCGCATACGCGATATCAGGTTAACTAAAATGGTGACTCATCATACCCCCATGACTGAATGAAAACGGGTCCTCGAGTTATAGTGAGAACAAGCTCCATTGATTACATAGTGGATAGGTACGGGATTATTGGATGGTGAAAATGAATTTATGCTACAATGTGGAATCAAAACAAAATTAAGATACAACACAAAGAATGCGCTACAACTACAAAATTGGTGGAACTCATGTAGTTCCTAGTGGCGGTGGCTCCTCCATAGGTGCTTTCCCCTTGTCTTGTGCTCCAGGTCTTAGGACTTGATGGTGTTGAAGTATGGCCTAAAGTTTCTCCTCTTTGGTCCAGGATCTTGTGCCGTCCATGCTAATGTTCTAATGTTTGATGGAGTCGACACTTCCCATGGGTAGGGTAGTTCTGGAAACATTTGATTTTCCTTGACATAGTAGGCCACAAATACCCATCATTCCTCCTCGTAGGCTTTGTCTTTGTCTCTATATTCTTGAAAATCTACAAGCTATTGAGCCAAATATGTTGCAACACATTTTTTTCCTTGGTAGCTTGCCTTTGCCACCTCAAGTTCAAAATTTGCAATCTCCAATTTTTGTAATATCTTTGTGTTCTACAAATTCTATTTCATATTTGATGTAAATGGTAGCTACTTGTTGCTCAAGCTTTGTTCTCAGGCACCTTGTTGTTAACATGGCAAGGTTGGCATACCGTAGGTTTGCCAACTTCATGTATTCTGTAAGATCTTGGATCTGCATGTCCCGATTCTTAACTTCTGCCTGGTGGACAAATGCATATGTGTCCAATATGGCCCGCCAGTTAGTGTGTTGAGCATTGATAGCATTGATGTGGGCCTTGGCCATATGGATCTCCTTCTCAAGAATCTATTTGTACATCCCCACCTAGTCCCGGTAGTGCTCCTTTAGCTTTTCATGTTGTTTAGCCTCATTTTTCCACACACTTTTTTTGATGGCTATCTTTTGGCAGATGGCATGTACCTCCTCCATTGAGAGGGTTTGATTCTCCCTGGCTAAACGGCTCATGTCTTGGTTGACCCGGATGAATTGTTCTTGCAACTAATGGAATTGTTCTTCAAGAACATTCTTTTGCTTCTCCACAAAGGTCAACTAAAGGTTGTTGGCAACAAGCTACTTATTTTCCTCTTGTAAGGCCTTGAGTACCTTGATATGTGCATGAGTTTGCGCCTATGCTGCAAAGGCATCCCAAACAACCTTCTCTTTTCCTTCTGCCACCTTCTTATTCTCCGTTAGTATTTTGGTTAGTTGCTCAATTTTAAAATTGTCCAGCTGGTCTATAGGAACAAATTGCACAGGGTCCCGCTATGCTGCTTGTAGGGCCATGAGCTTTTCTTCTAATTTTTGCACCTCTGCTTCAGCATGCTTGGCCCTCACCTTTGTTAAGACCAACTTCCCCTTAGTGGAAATGAGGTTTGATTGAATTGTTGTAACATCTTGAGGGATGTCAAACAGGGATGTCATTACTTGTCCTATTTATAGTAATCAATCAAGCACATCCTCATGTTCTGCAGGAGTCATTGAGGTTCCAACCAAAGGTTGAGCATCCCGTGCTCTCGTGAGATCTATCGGTGATACAATAGGTAGATTGAACGATTCTTTAATGTGGTCTATGACCACTTCTTTAGCTCTTGCTACATCCTAGTGTTGCATGACCACCACCGTGGCCCCTTCACTAGTTTCTTATTGCACTTGGAAAGAGGTAGCGTTTCCCGAGGTCTATTGTGACCAAGTACTTTTCCCTCCTCCTATATGGATGGACACTTCACCCCTTACATGATCCAAAGAAACTGTGGGTTGTATGGCATCGTTAATGATGTGAAAGAGATTTTCATCATCATGACTTCCCCAACTGATCATCTCAGCGATGGCCCTGAGATCGCTCATCGATGGTTTGTAATCTTGCGACAATGGTGGTTGATCCTGGTCCATGCTAGGCCCTACTTCCTGTTGTTGGCTGGGTCCTACAAGTTGAGTTACAGTTGGCTCAGCCATCTATTCTTTTTCTTGTTCTATTCCTAGCGTCTCACCAATGATTTTCCTTGCAGCATATGAAGCATTTTGAGCTTTTTAGAGGACATCATTAGTGTATCCCCTGATACCAACACATTGACATAGCCTCCTAATAAGGCAAGGGAAGGGCAATGTCATCTTCCCTGTCTTTCGTTCCTCGAACTACCTCAAGATCTCCATAAAGTATAGATGAGGCAGGTTAGCATTAATCTTTCCCATCAGCACTGCACATCCCCTTTCCACATATGTTGAAATCCTTTTTAGGCCCTTCGTGGGGAAGAGGTGATACATTCCAATTTTTAAATAGATCCTCTCTTCCATCATCAGCTCTCCAAATGTCTTATCCTTGCCATATGCCCTTTCCAACCAGACTCATCACACATCAGGGTCTAAACAGGTAGACAACTAAGTAAGCTTGGGCCCTTTATTCAAAACGTTTAAAACTTCTGAAATGTCCTACACAGAGAAATCAATTGTCACACCACAAATGTTAACGGTGGTGCCTTGTTCTCTGTTGTGCTAGAATTGGTACGTTTCCCCTAGGTACCAGGCACTGCTTTCAGAGAGGATAGGCCATAAGGAAGACCTTGTGAGGTGGTCCCTAATAGCCTCAAGAGTGAACTCTATGAAAGATTCAAAATTTAATTCCATGATCACCGCAGTGAATGTGGACCTTTCATGGATAGCCTGAACACAATCCTGGGGCAACGTGAGATGTTGTCCTTGTTCAGGTGTTGCAGCAGCTCCTCCTTTTGCCTACCTGGACTGTACAATAGTAGGTTCTTATTGATAAATGCTAAATGATTTTTCCTCTTGCTCTACATGTTGTCCAACAGGGACTTTTTCTTCACCACTCCTAGGTTGTTTGCTTCAACCTTAACCAGGACCTTCCTGTTGTCCATGTTTCAGGGCCATCTGTAATCACACAGGGCCAAGCGTTAGTAAGGTTGTTACCAAAGCTAGGTTATACCTTATTTCTTGCCTTAATTAATTTATTTATTTTATCTCTATGTGATGTTTCCCAAAATATTATAATAGTGAGTCCTTTTTTACTTAGGTGGTTTCCAATTTTAATTTCTTGATGTACCTAAAGGAATGAAATTATTTTTGGCACATTTATCCTTAATGTTATAACTAATTACCCTTGATAATGTCCTTTGGGTGATGAAAAATTCCAAAAAAAATATGTGCTATTCGGCATGTGTCCCTCCCCCACAACTAAGCTGAACACTCTGGGTTCAAGTAGGTTTAGACAGAATAAAAATTGGAGTACCAATGAGCGAGATATAGGAAGAAAAGCAAGGGTCTCCCAATCACAAGTCGTAGAGAAAAATTCAAAAAATTCCCCTGCATGAAATGTGGAAAATGATGTCAAGAGTTGTGGGGGGAGTCACCTATTTATAGTTGGACAAGATGCGATATCGCATACGATACATCGCATACGTGATATTACAGCTCTAGTGATGTTTAGGTCGAGGGAAAAATACCAAATTTTGAAGGTTTTTCTGGAATTAAAAATGGAAATTAAGGATGTGTGGGCATGTGTTAAAGGGTCTAGGATAATTTAGGTAGTTTTGAAGGCACAAATGATGATATCTAGGTGGAATTGAGCAATAAGGCCTCAGGTGGTAAGTGAGAGAAAAAGGCCATGTAATGGTATTCTCACAGCCTCTGTAATGGGTGGAATTCCTATAAGTGATTTTATAGATCAGTATTGTATCCCCCTTCAAAGCATGGGATATTGTTCATATCTAGTCTCTTGATCCGACTATCTTTTTGATTCCTTGTAGGTATTCTCACAGCCTCCGTAATGTCTAACATACTTTGGGTGGAAAGTAGGGGCTTGTCATGATCATCTCTCTCATGATGTCTATGATGCCTACGTGGCTTCCTACTTTCCATTATTTCATGCCTTGACTCTCTAGAGTGCCCTTGTCCTTCCTCTCGACTCTCTTGTCGAGGTCTCTCATTTTGCTTACCCTTATCCTCACCGTGGTGCTCCTTGTGACTGCATCCTGATGTGGAAGGAGAGGGTGAATGATGTGATGAAGGGGAAGAAGAAGGGAAACCATCACCATGATGATGTTTTTTACTTTCTCTTCTATGACTAAGGCTCCGATTGTGATGACGATCCGAATGCTCGTCCTTGTCATGTGTTTTTTTTCCCTCAGTGAACACTTGGTGTTCATGGGGATCAGAACTAGGATTGTGTATCATCGAGCGTAGGTTCTGATACTCCACCTCCTCACTATTGTTAGAAGAGGAAACATCATTTGATGGAGAACCTGTTATAATTGGTTCACCATCTCCAATTTTTCTTAGGACGTGCGGGACCCCTTTGCCCTTCAACAATGTATGGTGGCTCTCCTGCCGCGAGTCCTTTAGACGTTGCATTGCTGTGGGATGGTAATCCCTTATGTCATAATCTTCCACAATGTATTCAACGTATAATTCTGTCATGCCTATCTATGCAAGAGCACGAAGAAGCATGTTAGGGACTACCCAATCTAGAGGTAACACTATGTTACCTTGTAAGTCTCTCCAACGTAGTTGTTCATCCTAATGGAGGATAAAGGTAAAGTTAGGTATATACTCATCCTGATGAGTATATACCACCTAATATTGTTGAGGAACTGGCAATTTTTGGTTATGTGTTTGGTGCCACCGACTGTCTCTAGTGTTATCCCTAGGTGGTGAAGTGCTCTTGTTTGAAGAAGAAGACATTATGTCTTATTCGGTGTGCTAATTAATCGTTATATAATTTTTTGTTTAATTAATCCTAAGGGTTCGTTTAAGCTCCCAACAATGTGGATAATTTCCTATGTTCTACTTAGCACACAAACAACTTAGTCCCCGGCAACGGTGCCAATGATGAGTGACGAGGTACCCCTACACTCAACCATACGAATACGAGCATTACATGCACGTTTCGGTCGAACTCCGTAGACTATGTGCCTACATGCCTCATGGAACACTTAAGGTTAATCGTTTATTGTCTTCCCAGACTTACTTGTATTTGTCATAGTTGTATGGTTAAGTCTGAGGTATATGATTTTTATATATTTTTATGTTTTTATCTCCTATGCTAATGAGGTGAAGGGTGAAGAGACTAATTAACTAACTTTAACTAAATAAATAATCCTTAATTAACCTAGCATCAACATCCGTTTCCACTTACTGTTCACACCCTAAACCAATGCAACCTTGGTTGCCAAATGCTATTCATTACTGGGATCACCAAGCGTAACACACGTGCTCGAAGTGGTCGTATTGAATGCACTTAACTAGGAGAGAAGGATCAAGAGAGATTTAATGAACTAATAAAGCATTTAAACATTAAAAATAAATAACAATAAATAAAGTTCTGTCTAGCTTAGTCCATGCACTACAAGGTTTATCCAAGAAGTTCATCTTTATTTCCATACACAAACTTGTGTTCAGGTACAATATTTGCTCGAATAAAGATCCATTCACTTTGGAGCTCCTACTATGAGCACATGGAATTTATTCTATCTCTAGAGAGGAAAAAATACCAGATTTTTGCTACGGTCTAGGCCTAAACTTCGAAGCAAGGGAGAGCCACCTCTTATTTATAGATTTCATGACGCACTGCGATATCATGTACACGATATCATAGGGGAAGACATGATATCACGTACGCGATATCATGGGGGATGCGATATCATGATGGCCATGATATCGTGTATGCGATATCGCATCCCATCATACCCCCATGACTGAATAAAAACTCATCCTTAAGTTCCTTACAAAATATTAGGAAGGTATGGGATTATTGACTTGAATGGAACTAATGGTGAATGGGATGACATGTGAACGGATCATCATTACAGAAGATGACAAAAACTATTGTTCATGACAACAAGAGTGAACACCTTATACATTTGACATCAGGCCTTATTTGGTAGCTGAGCGAGAAGAGAGAAAAGAAAAGAAGTCTGCTGCTGCCAATGCCAAGATTGCACCTTTTTGTCCATCCATAAGCGCATCATCCATCTCGTTCCTTGCATAGTTGTTTTAGCACTGATCCATTCCAAGTGTTCCCTCTAGATCCAATCTGTTGTTGTATGATTGTCATCTGCACACACAAAATAGTCTTTTATTAGCAAGGGTAAATGAATCATAATGCAATTGATACCTTGCTTCGGTGAAAGGTCCATTGGCTGAGTTGTGGTATGGCTGATATGGATCTAGAGATATCATAGTGGCTACCAAAGGTGTAGGGGTTAGGAGAAAATCGAAAAAATTTGGCTCCAGACCCCCATGACTAAGAACGAACCTCTGGTAGCGATAGAATGGACAAAGAATAAAGAACATGAAAGATGGAGAAAAAGAGACAACTATAATATCGATAAAATGGATGTCAAGATGGAAATGAACAAAATAGAGTGGATTGCAAAAATGTTAAGGGAAAGAATTTAACTGGTGTACCAAATAGGAATGCTAGTGGGCCCTCTCCAAACCAAGCTTATGCCCCTAATGCCCTGACAAACCCACATTTGAAGAGTCCGTAGGCTCTATGAATGTCATTTGGGACAAGAGTTAAATTCTTAACCATAAGAATTTACCAAACAGAAAACAATTCTTTAACCAAAATATACACTAATGATACAACTGGAAATGAGGTGAACAATGGAGAGAAGGATGAAGAGAAGAGAATGGAATGGAATCCCAAGAACAAGGTGGTGTACAACCCCTTGTGTAGTTAATGATTAATGTGACTTAGTAGATCCCATTCCAAGTTTGGCCTCAACAAACCACATCCAGTGACTTTGCATTAATGTATTCGGCCAATCCATCCTCGTGAAGTAACAAGAATGCCTTCCCCAAAGAGCCATCACTATTTTGACGACATGAAGGAGGAGAGAATGCGAAGCGAGAAGGGCCTTAGTTAGAGGGAACATTTTTATTTTAGTTCCATAACCAGTGCTTGTAGCCCAAATGATTATTCCGTCTAAGGGGTTTGCTTTGAATTCTCATTGTTCTTTTTTTTTGTTGTTTTATGTATTTATACATGAGAACCACACTATGCAAAGACATTGTTATTTTTATTAGCTCAACTTCCCGATGATGGGGCAATGTTCAAGTGGTAAGAAAACTCAAGAAGAAAACATCCAAGCACCCAAGAAAATGGCCAACACAAATGCATCAAGTTCCCTTGAAGTCACACCCTTTTCAATCCTTGAGTCCTTCCTTAGTTTGAGAAATACCCAGTCACTGATTCATTATAGTTCTTATTTAGAAATGGACTGTACATTTCCAAGCCAAGAGAGACAATAGAAATTCATGGATGTATGAATGAAGTGAACTCATTGCCTGCTATATCAAAAGAACCATACCTTAGTATCAACATCATGACTTAAAGGTAAAAATAAAACATTAGCAACCAATAGAAAAATAGTTCACACCATCAGTAAGAACACTTATTGGGTGACAAAATTACAAGATGGATAACACACACAAGAAATGGAAAAGTATGAATGATGTTGTAAAACAAAAACAAGAAAAGTTAAAGAAATTCGTAAAACAAAAATGTGTAAAACAAAAACATGTAAAAAAAACTTAAAAGAACTGAGGGTCTCAAATGATTAGCATAGGTGGCCATCTCCCCCATGACTAAATGAAAAGGGAGAGATTCAAAATAATGAACGCCTATTTGAATTTCTTAGAAGTGTTCAACTTCTCCCGTTTGATGTTTTCAGGTTAAGGGGTGGAAGTTGGCGATGCTCATACTCCAATGTATCTACACCTTCGTTGTGGGCATGAGTTGTTTCCCCAGTTCATTCCATGCATGTTCATGCGATGCTCTCTTGATCAATTGTCAACCACTGGGTGTTCTCTTGTTGTGTGGTTGCTACATACAGGCACATTTGTATCTAAGTTTCTTGGGCACACTAGTTGCATGCAGGAGATCTTGAGCATTCCTCCATGTCATCAACCTCTAAGTCACTGTATGTGATGCATGGAACTTTCTTCTTCTCAATCTTTCCATAAATTTTTACCTTAGATATTTCCAAGGAAAGATCACGGATTCCTAGGCATGCATCTATTGTACTTAGTCATGCCCTTCCCATTATAATTGGGAAGTTCCCTTTGTTGCTATTAACTTCTATCACCAGGAAATCAGCTAGGTATGACCAACCACACACAGTGGTAATGATGTCCTTCACCAATCCCAAGGGAATGGTGATGGACTAGTCAACCAGCTCTAGTTGAATATTTCTCTTCTTGAGTGGAGGTAGGTTCCAGGCTTTATACATTTCTCGTGAGATTAAGTTGACTCCAGAACCTGAGTCAAGAAGAGCCTTAGGAGGCTCATTCCCGATGACTTGGAGGTATATTAAGGGACTTCCAGGGTCAAATAGTTTCCTGGGAAGGTGGCCTACCTTGATCCAGTCAGTAATGGTATGTGTTAACATAACTGTATGCATTGAGCTCTGTTGTTGGTTTGAAGGGAGCTCTGAAGCCTTATTTGTTGGAGGAGCGTATACGAACTCAACCACTTGTGGTTGTGAGAGCTTGTTTGGGCTTTTGGTTTTGAAAAAGGATCTTCTCTTCATATGGTTGTCAAAACCAGTAGCACATTGAAGGTTTATAGCTCTCGTAACATTACGTTGTTGCGATTGAATGGGGAGTTCCCCTTGCATTGTTGGAGCGGGTGGTATTGGAACTACCAACATAAGAGTGGCGGATGGATTTAGAGGATGGTATGCATATGGTGTGTCTCTTGGAGGAGAAGGATTCCTAAAATACTCCTAAACTTGGTAGTGACATTGTGGGGTTGCGTGACCCATAGAGTCACTTGGAGAAACTGGCTACTGCACGTAATAGCCATATGGATTTGGTTTCCAATAAGAGTATTGTTGTCTAGGCGGTGGCATCCCCCATGACTGTGGGTGTTGCCACTACTGATGTTGCCCGATAGGTTGTGGTAGAGTTCCACTTGGATAATATGTTAACGGTTGGTGGAATTGCCTTGAGTTACCTTGGGAATAAGGTAACTGACGAGGTGCCTACCGTCTGTTAAGTCTTGGGTTAAGTGCATACATCCTAGACTGTTTTGGATGTGAGATTATTGGGCAACATCCCTTAGGATGGTCATATTGGTAGATCTCACATCCACCGTTATTGTCTGTATCTAAATCCACAACCTCATCGATGATAGTCATTTTCCCTTACCCTTGTTACATGCATGGCCTAAATCTCTCCACTTTTTCTTATCATGGTCACTACTTCATTCCTCCTTAGACTCCTATACAATTTTTAGGACCATTTCAATTTTGCTATCTAAGGAGCTCCATATTTCATATACCTTAGCTGACACTTCCATTGTTAGCTTCGGAAGTGGCAAGGTTTTTCTATTCACCAACTCTTCGAGTGGTGACTCATCCTCTTCATCGTAGAATCTCACTTTCTTCTTTCAGAGGGAAGGATCGCGATTATACTCTTCCATGCTTTCTCTTTTCTATAGCTCCCCTTCTTCTTTAGCTACTTGCTTCAACAATCTATGAACTTCATGGGATCTAAGTTCAAATAATCTTCCTTGGGCATATGTCCCAAGGGTTCTCTTGGTTTCATGTCTTAGGCCATCTACGAGGTGGCGTAGTTGATCCCGTTTTGCATAACCATGGCTTGGGCAATGATGTAGCAATGCATAATATTAGCCCATGGTAGCATCCAAAGATTCATGATTACCTTGCTTCTATCCTTGGATCTTCTTACACAAGTTGGACACTCTGGAGTACATTTGGTATTTATCGTTAAACAATTTTAACATTGTACTCCACCTCCTAATGGTTTCCGACTCTAAGGACCGATACCAACTATCTACTTCTTTTATGAGTGTCCTAGGAAATAACTTTAACTTCTGCCATTTTTTTTTATAGTTTGCAAGGTGCAGGCATCGTCGAATTCCTATAAGTGATTTTGCATATCAGCATTGTATCCCCCTTTGAAGCGTGGGATATTGTTCATATCTAGTCTCTTGATCCAACTATCTTTTTGATGCCTTGTAGGTATTCTCACAGCCTCCATAATGTTTTAACATACTTCAAGTGGCAAGTAGGGGCTCATCATGATCATCTCTCTCATGATGTCTATGATGCCTACGTGGTTCCCTACTTTCCCTTCTTTCATGCCTTGACTCTCTAGAGTGCGCTCGTCCTTGCTCTCGACTCTCTCATCAAGGTCTCTCATTTTGCCTACCCTTATCCTCACTGTGGTGCTCCTTGTGACTACGTCCTAATGTGGAAGGAGAGGGTGAATGATGTGATAAAGGGAAAGAAGAAGGGGAACCATTGCCATGACGATGTTTCTTACCTTCTCTTCAGTGACTACGGCCCCGATTGTGATGACGATATGAATGCCCATCCTTGTCATGTGTTTTTGTTCCCTTAGTGAACACTTGGTGTTCATGGGGATCAGAACTAGGATTGTGTATCGTGGAGCATAGGTTTTGATACCCCACCTCCTGACTATTGTTAGGAGGGGGAACATCATTTGATGGAGAACCTATCATAATTGGTTCACCATCTTGAATTTCTCTTAGGATGTGCGGGACCTCTTTTCCCTTCAACAATGTATGGTGGCTCTCCTACCACGAGTCCCTTAGATGTTGCACTGCTATGGGATGGTAATCCATTACGTCATAATCTTCCACAACGTATTCAATGTATAATTTTGTCATGCCTATCTATGCAAGAGCACGAAGAAGCATGTTAGGGATTGCCCGATCTGGAGGTAACACTATGTTACCTTGCAAGTCTCTCCAACGTAGTTGTTCATCCTGATGGAGGATAAAGGTAAAGTCAGGTATATACTCATCATGATGAGTATATACGACCTGATACTATTGAGGAACTGGCAGTTTTTGGTTATGTGTTTGATGCCGGTGACTGTCTCTAGTGTTATCCCTAGGCGATGAAGTGCTCTTGTTTGAAGAAGAAGACATTATGTCTTATTCGGTGTGCTAATTAATCATTATATAATTTTTTGTTTAATCAACCCTAAGGGTTCGTGTAAGCTCCCAATGATGTGGATAATTTTCTATGTTCTACTCAGCGCACAAACAACTTAGTCCCCAGCAATGGCGCCAATGATGAGTGGTGAGGTACTCCTACACTCAACCATACGAATATGAGCGTTACACGCACGATTTGATCGAACTCCGCAGACTAAGTGCCTACACGCCTCATGGAAAACTTAAGGTTAATCATTCATTGTCTTCCTAGACTTACTTGTCACGGTTGTATGGTTAAGTAAGTCTGAGGTATATGATTTTTATATCTTTTTATGTTTTTATCTCCTATGCTAATGAGGTGAAGGGTGAAGAGACTAATTAACTAACTTTAACTAACTAACTAAGCCTTAATTAACCTAGCATCAGCATCCATTTCCACTTACCGTTCACACCCTAAACCAATGCAACCTTGGTTACCAAACGCTATTCGTTACTGGGATCACCAAGCGTAACACACGTGCTCGAAGTGGTCGTACTGAATGCACTTAACTAGGAGAGAAGGGTCAAGAGATATTTAATGAACTAATAAAGTTTTTAAACATTAACAATAAATAACACTAAATAAATTTCTATCTAGCTTAGTCCATGCACTGCAAGGTTTATCCAAGAAGTTCGTCTTTATTTCCGTACACAAACTTGTGTTCCGGTACAATATTTGCTTAAATAAAGATCCGTTCACTTTGGAGCTCCTACTGCAGGCACATGAAAATTATTCTATCTCTGGAGAGGAAAAATTGCCAGAGTTTCGCTATGGTCTAGGTCTAAAATTTCAAACAAGGGAGAGCCACCTCTTATTTATAGATTTTTCGGCACACTGCGATATCACGTACGCAATATCGCAGCCCATGCAATATCATGTCCCATCACCAACCATTATCAATGTTGTTCCATGTGCAAGCATTGTAGAAGGCTTGTAAATGCTGTTGCGGATCTAATTCATAGCCTCTTGAGAAATTGGGAAAGTTGTTTAAATCGAGCCTAGGTAGGCGACTCTCTTTACGATGCCTACAGGAGATTCAAACGGCCTCTTGTATTTTCATTAGGCTTGTAGTGGCCAGTAGGGGTTCATCGTCATCAGATAAGTTATGCTTTCGTGTGTTGGGATGATGTTGCTTTTGTTTATGTTTATAAGAACCTCCCACCTCGGGTTGCGTACTCCAATCTTCACTATCATATAATTCGTTGGTTCTCCAATGAATTTCCTCACAAGGTGTGTCATTATTATACTCTTGTAGGAGAGGCATAGTTGTGAAATTGTGTGTGAATTTATATGTGGCTTTTTATAAATTTTTTCTTTCTAAAAGATATATTGTTAATTCCTATACAGCAACCTTGTATGATGTAACTAATCTAGATAACTAGCACCATCCCTGGCAATAGCGCCAATGATGAGTGATGAGGTACCCCTACACTCAACCATACGAATACAAGCATTTCATGCACGATCCAGTTGAACACCATAGATAGACTAGTTGTGGTATCCAGATAGTTACCNTTAATTGTTATTTACTACTTTCTTAGTTAATATGTCTTCACCCTAAACTCCTGTTAAACGCAGAATGAGTATGAATTGATCACGATNGATCCTAGGTACGCTACTGGCTTACCAAGTAGTCACACTTAAATGATCGTGATCAATTCATACTCATTCTGCGTTTAACAGGAGTTTAGGGTGAAGACATATTAACTAAGAAAGTAGTAAATAACAATTAAGTAAATAATTAAGCTAAGTGAGTGCTGCAATGATGAAGTAATCTTGATCTTTATTTCCAGTCATGTGCGTGTCCAAGTACGTCACACTCGAATAAGGATGTCGTACAATTACAACCACCACACTGCAGGCATACACTGGAAGAGAAGGGTTAAGAGAAGAACTACATAAAACATAACACTTAAACTAAGAATTAAAAAAAACTCCCTATCGGAACTATCTACCTCTTATTTATAGATGAGGAGACAGGCTATGATATCGCATATGCGATATCGCGGTTAACTAAAATGGTGACTCATCAGGTACTAATTAAATGTAATAACCTAGAGTGGATCAACATTTAGAAGAAGGCTACCAAATTGAAAATGAAGAAGAAATATTTTCAAAATGTAGAATATAAATGACATCAGTAAATCAATCTTCAATTGCCTTATCATCAAATAATGAAGGTAATGATTGAAATAAGAATTCAAATGCTAAGCTTAATGGTGGCGGAAAAAATCCATTTAACAATGGACAATGGAGATCACCTAAGGACAAGTCCAAATATGACAACTTTCCTATGATATATGTACAACTTTACAAAATTATGCTAAAAGAAGGGCACATTACCCCAAAATCAGAAGCAATTAATAGAATGATTCAAAAAGCTTCAAAATTTGGCCATTCATCCTTCCTAGTAAGTGGAAGAAGATCCATCTTTTCTACAGTGGTATAATCCTCACAAGCTTTATTTTTATCATGAGGTTGAAGGATATGATATTAATGATTGTAGCACACTCAATGATGATGTTCAAGCCTTAATGGGGAAGTGAGAAATCATTTTCAACACACTAGTATAACTAGGCAATTAAAACATGTAATTTTTCAAGATCCACTAAACATCCATTCATAAAGGATTTTAGCCTTCCATTTGGAGAATAAGGTAAATTGCCCCAGGATATTCTTCATGATCTAAATGGATCCTACTCAAGATGCCTCCCATGTATCCCATTGGAAAATCTATTAGGATCCAAGAAGTCTTTTGTTATTAACCTTCCTTAAAATGGTGTCAACTCTTTTCCTTTCTAGAATGTACATGGAGCTTAATTAGTCATTGACATGATACCTTACAATGATGAGGTCTTTATGCATTGAGCATATAGAACTCAAAAAATAGATTGTGTACTCTAACTATAATGCTTCTTTAATCCCATTTAGTGATTCTATAGTAGAGATCTTAGAAACAATTAAATTATCATTTTCAATAAGAAATTGTATCACATCCAATGTAATTTTGGTAGTCATTAAAGATTCATCTTATATAAATGCCATTTTAGGGAGGCTTTGGTTAGCCTATCATCAAACTCTTTCTTCCCCTTTACATCAAGAAATCTACTTCCCCTGCAAAGATAAGGAAGTAGTGATTCATGCAAATCCTAAGATGCATGATATATCAAATTTTGATCTTATAGAGGAGACTAGACATGGATCCTCCACTAAATAAGAAGGTAAAGAGCCCAAAACTAGTATTCCTTGGTCTTTTAGAAAGTATGAGTTCATAGACCTAGGATTTGATAAGTTGGATATAGTAAAGTTGATTAAGAGCACAAAATATCCTACTAGATTGTAGGATGGAAAGCCTATCACTTAAGCATAGCCATTGCATCCATTTAATTTCAATATTCATTTTCTTTTCTTTTTTCTTGTTTACCATTTTTACTTAGAATTTATATGTGTTTTTTTATTTAGTTTTTTTAATATTACTTATTTCACTTTACATGTTGATATTATTTGATTGCTTTCCTATCTTCGTTTTCTTTATTTTCAATCACTAGTACATAGTTTTCTTTTATGCATAGATTTTTTTATGTTTGTTTTAATTGTATTAATTTTTATTTTCCACATTAGAAAAATCAAAAACAACAAAAACACATAAAAATTAGAAAATCCATATACATAAAAAGTGAAAGAATCATAAAAACAAAAAGTTACAAAAAATATAAAAACAAAAATATAAAATCTCTAAAGAATAATAGTTTGTATATTATAACCTTTGTCTATAGAACATCCATCAAGGTACATCCTATCAATAAAAATGGATAACATCCATCAAAATTACAAAATACCAAAAATAGTTCCATCTCTACATTACATTCTAAAAATACCTCTCAATCCTGATTGTTCAAAGCCTTATTAGAAAAGAAAATATCTTCCCCACTACTTTTTCATCTTCTTCATTCTTTGCTTTGCTACCTAAACACCCTAGATTCTCTACATCTACAAAAATAAGAAAAAGTAAAAATGTTTAAAACATGAAAATAACACAAAAACATAAGAATCCAAAATGATAAAGAAGCTTATCTATGATAAGAAAAATGCAACACTAACAAATAAATAAATAAAAACTACTAACTTACCAAAATATAATGGTCCTTTCTCCTTTAGCATTTCTTTCAACTACCTCTTCCTAGCCTCATTTGATACCATTCAAGTAAGAATCTATAATCCTAGAAGGAGATGACATTCTATTCTTATCTATATCATTTAGCTCATGACCTACATAGCAAATTTATCAATAACCATCCTAAAGCCATAAAAAATAAAAGAAATCATGCTATCATAAATGCTAAATTTTAATCATCATGCATTTTTTTCTTCTCTAAAGAGCTCATTTACTAGTGCATTATTTTCTTCTCTGTTTAGTACTTCTTCCTCTATTGCCTTCTTTCTCTTAGACTTAGCTTCCTCTTATGCTTACCATTCCTCCTCTTCTTTTATTTTTTTTTCTACTTCCTCTTGTGCTTTTCTCTTTTCTTCTTTCTAGGCCTTTCTCTCCTCTATTTTTCCTTTTCCTTTCTTCTTCCATCTTAGTCAACTCTCCACCTTCTTCTTTATCTTCATTGAAACTATTAACCAATAAAAATAAAATCAAAAAATACAAAAACATGACTAAAAACTACAACAAAAAATACTAACATCAAAAACAAAATACAAATTTCTAACTTACCTAGTCTCTTTACAACCCTCATTGTCTCTACCTATATGTTCTCTTCATTAGAATCATAAGTGTCAATGTCCTCAACATTATCAACTTTCACATTCTTTACTAAATATACTTCCTCATGCGTGGCCAAGACATGCTCTCAAATCACTTCTCTCCCCTACATAGGATTTCCATGACTAAAGTGCTTTGTAGGTAAAATGACACTACCATGTCCTCTAGCAAAAAAGATGCTACCTCTAAGGAGTTATCTAGAACTAAAGGTAGCATCATCATGATGCTAGTGATGTGCTAGCAAATTTGATGAGGAAAGTTCTTCTCATTAAGAACTCTTTTCTTTTTATGATCACCATAAGCCAAGAACTTTGCAAAACAATGTAGCATCTCATAGTAGAAGTTAAAGTTCACCAAGTTGTTGGAACTCTCTCCATTGAAAAGATTAATGTTCTCTAACTTGCTAGAAATCTTCTTGTCTAGGTATAATGAACCATAAATCATAACATTATATGTAATTAAGAGCTATAGGAAAGAAGCATCTTATTTCTATTATATCTTACCACAAAATATCCTCTCAATGAACAAGTGGAACATTTATACTAGATCATATTTACCATACTTGAAAATATTTTAAGCCTTATCACCATACTTTGTCTAGTCATTGATTGCCTCCCAATAGATAATAGATAACTTCTTATTATCCTCAACCATAGGATCCATATCAGGAAAGTCAAAAAAATGCCTCAAGGAGTCATGGTTTTAATGTAAGATGAATTCTTTCTCTTGAACTCAAAACATGAACAATCGCTACTGGCTAAAATAATTCTTTACCATGAAGATCACATCTATAGGTGAAATGTTAGAAGACATTATTTAAAAAGAGGAATGAGTCTTACACATCCTAAGATTGGAAGATATGTTCTTTCATTTCCACTCAATAGCCATGCATGACAAGTGGGAGTGTTGTAAGCATTAGCATCTAGTCATCTCTTATTCACATTTCTAAGATAAATTTACACAACCTCCAAGGTCTTGATCTTATCTACAAGAGAAAAACCTAGGTAATTAATCATAAAGTACATATCCCTAAGTGAGATCACAACAAAAAAAATAAAAATGGAAAAGAGATAAGCACTAAACATGGTGATGAGACATAAATTGCTCATAGTGCTGGCAGCCGCGTTAAGGCACCCATGATAACGCACCCACGTTGTATCATGGGTCGCGATGTATCATGGGCCGCGATATCGCGTATGTGATATCGCGTACGCGATATCAGCCGTAATTTCTATAAATAAGAGGCAGCTCTCCCTCATTTTCATCCCAGTTTTAGTGTAGCGAAGCTCTGGCAGTTTGATCCCTCCAGAGTTAGAATTTTCCCGTGTCTGCCCACAGTGTGGTGAATGTGATTGTACGGTATCTTTATTCGAGTGTGCCGTACTTGGACACGCACATGACCGGCAATAAAGATCGAGATTACTTCATCATTGCAGCATTCACTTAGTTTATTTATTGTTATTTATTTCATGTTATTTATTGCTTTCATAGCGCGGTGTGAGTACGACTTGACTACGAGCATCTACGGGTGTGTACAGCTAGTTAAGGAATCGGTTACTTATCGCGATTAGTTTCTCACCCTTTCACTCCTAGAAGCAGAACGAGTTCGACTTGATTACGAGCATTTAAGTGTGACTGCTTGGTAGCCCAGTGGTGTAGCTAGGGGGATCTACGCTTGGTAACCCAGTGGCGTATTTGGGGTCTGCGCTTGGTAATCCCAGTGGCGTACCTAGGCCTATGCTTGGTAGTCCCAGTGGCAGTCGTGCACGAAGTCCAAGATGTGTACGGTTGATCAAGGAATCGGTTGCTCGTCGCACTTAGGCTAGATTAGATTTTCTTACCCTTTTCCTCTTAGCTTAGATTTAGTTAAATATTATTTTCCACTGCCATCAGGAGTAGCATTAGAATTAGAACACATCATACACCTCATCTAGACTAAACCATACGTGACATATGCAAAACTAGTCTAGATGGGAAGACAGCGAACTGCGACCTAAGGCTAACTATCTAGGTGCCACAACTAGTCCATCTGCGGAGTTCGACCGGATCGCGCGTGCGACGCTCGTTTCGTATGGTTGAGTGTAGGGGTACCTCGCCACTCATCATTGGCGCCGTTGCCGGGGATGGTGCTAGTTATCTAGATTAGTTATATCATACAAGGTCGCTGTAAAGAACTTAACGATATATCTCTTAAAAAGAAGAAATTATTAAAAGTCACATAAATTCGCACACAACAATGTCTCTCCGACAAGATGATAATAACGCCACACTTAGTGAGGATGTTCATTGGAGAACCAATGAGCTATATGACGATGAAAGTTGGAGTATACAACCTGAAGTGGGAGTTTCCTATAAGAATGAACAAAAACAACGTCATCATAACACACGAAGACATAACTTACCTGATGACGATGAACCCCCACTGGCCACTACAAGCTTCACGCAAATACAAGAGGCTGTTCGAATCTCACGTAGGCATCGTAAAGAGAGCCGACTACCCAGGCTCGATTTAAACAACTTTCCTAAATTTTCAGGAGGCTATGACTTAGATCCGCATCAACATTTACTAGCCTTCTACGATGCCTGCACATGGAATAACATTGATAACAGTTGGCAAAAACTGAAGCTCTTTCCTATGACACTCGTTGACCAAGCTAAAGTATGGTATAGATCGTTAAAACCAAATTCAATACGACGCTGGTCAACAATGGTAGAGGTCTTTAACGAAAAATATCAAACCTACGCAAGAGTGTCAGCCTTGAGGAAACAAATCCAAGGATGGAAACAAGAAAAACATGAACCCTTGGACATGGCCTTAGAAAGATATTATTCACTGTTAAACAACTGTCCAGGCCATGGGTTTTCCGAGGAAAGGCTAATGTACCATATCATTGATGGGCTACGTAATGAAACAAGAGAGACCTTAGGAACGTATGCCCGAGGTCAACTATACAACCTACGAACCCATCAAATCCAAGAGCTTATTAAGCGGGTAGCAAAAGAAGAAGGAGAAATAGCTACATGGGAGAGTGTTGAAAAACATCAACGGGACCAAAATCTTAACTCAACAAAGGTCCATGATCATAACAAGGAGAGATCAACAAATTCCAAGGTGGAAACATCATCTTTGCCAATACAACAATTGTTAGAAGAAGCCGAGGCAAAGATCAATAAGATGTTGGAATGGATGAATCAAAAGTGTGGAGAATATATCAACATTATTCGAGATAGAGTTTTGATAACCCAAGAAGTAGGGCGAAATAATAGACATTCAGAGAAAAGGAACAAAGGGAATAAGTGCTCAACTGCCAATCATATGTATGAATGCAACATATGCCTGTATGATCACCCCAAAGGCCAATGCCCAATCTTGTTACATCTACATGAGCATTGGGGAAACACGTTACATCCAGAGTTTGTACAGAGATACTGTGTTAGACCACAGTGGCAACAATCCTAGTCGTGGGGGAATCCACCCTTAGACTGGAGGCACCCTTCGTATTTTCCGAACCCAAATGATTATCGTGTTCAACATCCTATTTTTCCAACTGAGCCAACATACTTTATCTCACCACACTACTATTCCCCACAATACTATCAACCCATGCCTCCAACACAACCACCACCTTGTGCACCTTATCCTCCTCCTAACTTTCAGCATTCTCATCCTTTCCCTCCTTATACATTGCCACCAACTGCCCCTTATGTACCTGCACCACCACAACCCACGAATAACACTTGTGCTACTGCTACTAATAGTAGTGAAGAGCCTCCTCAATATCAGAAGCGTCCTTTCTTTAAACACAGTCATAGGAAGGGACAACATAATTCAGAGGCCACTATGTCTTCCAACCCAGTACAAGTTCCACACGATGGTGCACCCTTACCTTCGAACCCAACACCTCATGTAACTTTATCAGGGCCACCAACTAACACTCCAACAACCATACATCCCAATGAACACAACCATGGGAGGCATCAACCCAATCCTTGCATACCATCTAACGGTCACCAACATCATAGTGGGTCAACTCGTTATTTGGGAACTACATCGTATGAAGTGCCCCACTATGCTCCTTATAACCCAATGTGTGAAACCCGACGAGGTAAGTATGACCGAGTCCGAAGATTTCCAAGATGCAAGGATTCCAGTCGTCAATTATTAATCTGTGTCACCCTCAACCGTTTAGCTATGAAGGATATCCCCCATTTCAATAACAAGCAGGAGTAATGAATATTTTTCATTTTCTTTAATTTTTCAACTTTTTGTTTTACCCTTTTTGTGTGTTTGTATTTTCATGTTTTTGTAAGTAATCTCATCTACGAATAAAACACTCATGTGGATCATTGGTTGAGATGTGTTTTATGTCATTAAGTCATGAGTGATCAATTATTTGAAACAGTGAGCCCACTACACCCACTCATCCACTCTATAAATAAAGAGGGTCTGTTCAATGGTACAGTGATATTCTTGAAATTTCTAAAACTTAAAATTAATTTTGTGTTCATTGTAACCACAATGAAGAAGGATGGACCAAGAGGGAATGATTAGGGTGTGACATCAAGGGGACTTGTGGATTTTCTTTGGTGTCATCGGTGGGTGTTATCATGTAACTTGGTTGTACTAAGATCCTTGTAGATCTAAAGAAAAATGGGAGTAAGAGTAATCAAAAGGGCACTCAAAATTCAAAAGCTGTTCTAGGGGGTTCCACTGGAAAGCCATGCATCCATGCCTGAAGGTTGGCGACTTCTCTAGATTCAGTAACGTGAAAAAAGAGAGAAAAAAGAAAGAAAAAGAAAAGTGCCATAAAACAAAAATCACTCCTCCCTTGTACTAAACGCCAAGTGATCGTACGCCTTGTTGTTATGCTACTCTCATAGTTGTTCATCATGGGATGAAACAATGCGATGTCACTATTTAGAGGAATGGACTTGGTCTTGATCTTGGAATAATAGGTTAATGACATGTTAATCATGCTTTACACACAGGATTCATTGTGCCCTGCGACAGTTACCTCATGTCCTGATCTCTACGATCCCTTTCTCTACTTCATCTCATCTCACTGTTCATGTACTTGTAGCTTGTGTCTTGTGTAACATAAAATTTTCATCTCATTCCGGTGATATTTACATGTGTGTGTTTTGTGGAGTTAGTGCAGATTACAATTAACCCTTCTAGTGCCCACGGACATTTTAAGTGTGATTACACAAGGGCATAATAGGTTGAAACCTGCTTTGGGGAGGACCCACTTGTGTAATTTTGTTGTAATCTCCATTAATTCTCTAGCTAGAACACACAATCTCTTACCCTCAGCTTAATTTTTCAATTGATTTTCTTTCCCTTATTACCATTACATAGCCTTTTTCTCTACCATCTAAGGTCCTTATTGATAAATTCCACACCATCATAATTTTCATGCCTTCAGAACTAGTTGAATTACCCTGGAACCCTTTAACAATCGTTCAGATGTCCTTAGTTTACATTAATTAATTTCAAAATAAATATTAAAAATTCGGTACATTCTCTACGACTTGCGATTGTGCATCCCTTGCTTTCATATCCACAACTCGCTTACTGGTACTCCGAATTTCATTCCGTTTGAACCTACTTGAACCCAGAGTGTTCAGCTTAGTCATGGGGGAGGGGGCACATGCCGAATAGCGCATAATTTTTTTGAAATTCATCATCACCCAAAGGACATTATTAAGGGTAATTAGTTATAAAAACAAAAGAGTGTAATGTGTCAAACATAATTTCATCCCCTTAGTATACCAGAACATTAAATTTGGAAATCACCTAAGCAAAAAGGACTCAACATTATAATATTTCAGGGACATGTGCTTCCAATAATTAACGTCACACGGAAATAAAGTAAATCTATTAAGGCAAGCAGTAAGGTATAACCTAACTTTGGTAACAACCTTACTAACGATTGGTCCCATGTGATTGCAGATGGCCCCAAAGCGTGGACAACGGGAAGGTCCTGCTCAAGGTGTGATCAAATGATCTTGGAGAGGTGGAAGACAAGCTCTTGCCAGACAACATGCAGAATAGGAGGAACAATCATTTAGCATTCATCAAAAAAAGATCCTCCTACCATA
>MNCI01033885.1:123614-197260 GCA_015680685.1 Gnetum montanum | reverse complement strand
GCTTGGTAACCCAGTGGCGTATTTGGGGTCTGCGCTTGGTAAACCCCGTGGCGTACCTAGGCCTATGCTTGGTAGTCCCAGTGGCAGTCGTGCACGAAGTCCAAGATGTGTACAGTTGATCAAGGAATCGGTTGCTCGTTGCACTTAGGCTAGATTAGATTTTCTTACCCTTTTTCCTCTTAGCTTAGCTTAGTTAGTATTATTTTCCACTACCTTCAGGAGTAGCATTAGATTAGGAACACATCATACACCTCATCTAGACTAAACCATACGTGACATATGCAAAACTAGTCTAGATGGGAAGACAGCGAACTGCGACCTAAGGCTAACTATCTAGATACCACAACTAGTCCATCTGCGGAGTTCGACCGGATCGCGCGTGCAATGCTCGTTTCGTATGGTTGAGTGTAGGGGTACCTCGCCACTCATCACATGGGACTAAGGAAATTAGTGCCACATTAACCAACATACCTTTAGCTAACATTCAAATAAAAGATCCCTTAGATCATTCCTCTCTTAATCCTAAATGTATCCATTCATAAAGAGTGTGCACCAAACTAGCTCATAGAAAGCTCTTGTACCACCAATTCTTCCTAGCCTAATCAAGCTTATTTAAAAAATTATGTGAGCACTAGAGAATACTAATTCTCTTTAATTGCTATCTTAAAAAGCATATATTTAAGGATACTTAGGTAGTCATCACCTTTTTTAGGATCCTTAAACCTATAGGTAAAAAAAATTCACATTAAGAAATGGTGCAAAGTTAGACAAGAGTCAAAACGTTAGAAAAATTACTATAGTTAAGAGCTAATGCCAACATACTTGATTATTGTAACATGGGTTTCTATGAGGTTAAACAAGGTTTAAATGTGATGGGGATACAACAACAATGTAGTATTTGTGTTGAACCACTTGTAGGAATCATCCCCCCATAAGCAATCCAACTTCTTCCACTAAATCTCTTATATCTTCTTGCTCTCATCCATAATAATATCCACATTGGTACACTCACAAATTATGTATCCCATTAGCACACAGAAACCCATGCATATCCACTCAAGAGCATTAGATATAATGAGTAAGAGCAACATAGTTCATATGAGAGTGTAGAAGTACTCTATGAAATACTATAGGAAGTGCTTAACCTTTGGACAAACCCATATTTGGATGGGATATAATGATCAATCATTGATATTGGGAAGAGCTTTCACCCATCAAGGCTTCCCAATGATAGCAAGACCCATGTCATAGATTAAAAAATGCATAGGAAATATCACAAAAGCATAAGAATGACTCCATCAATGTACAACAACATAGCAAATCAAGACTTAGTATCCATGAGATAAGATAATGACATAGATATATGAAACATAAGATAAATAAAAATCATAAAAATAAACATTAAATGTTTAAATCTAACCTATTAAGAAAGATTGAAATAAATCTTAAGCACATAATTTTATCTTCTAAATCTTCCCAAGATACTCTACCAAACATAGCCTAGGTAGCACTAATTTTGAAACTTAGCCATTTCTATCATCTCTCTTTGGTTTTATAGTTATTAACTCTTCCATTCTTGGGCCCTTTTGATACTTAGGAATCTTACCCCTTATACTTGGGTACCTAGACATTTTTTCTTCCTTTCCTACCTTAATATGTTCTTTCCTATCTATTTCTAATACCTAGCTAAATTTTTTAGCCTCTCTAAACTTAGTTAATTTTTTTGATCTACTACACTCTTAATACTTAACCAAATTTTTTTTTCTATTATCATCATCACCTAGCCTTGTTTTAGAAATATGGGATTAGCTACATGAGTTCTTTTTTACCATTCACTTCTATCAAGAGCTATATCTTTATTTATTTGTCATTTCTTCAAAACATCTTCAATCATTTTTTTCTGTGCCTTCTTTGATCTTCTTTGATCCTCAAAATATCTATATTATGTAGTTTATCTCTTCTTGTAACATTCAAAATCCATCAAAACATTATCATTTTTGTCATACAAATTTGTTATTCATGTGTCTTCCATACTACCCAAAATTCAACATCATATAAGATAATAAGCCTAATTGTTGTCTTGTAAAATTTTATCTTCAATTGTATTGGTATTATTTTATCATATAGAGCACCACTAGCATGTCTTCATTTTGACCATCCTACCTTAATTTTATTTTTTCCATCTTTATCAATTTTACTATCTGACTGAAGGATTAATCCTAGGTAGTAGTACTATTTGTAGTGAAGGACATTGTTACCTTGAATTGTCACTTATATTTTACTACTATACGTGTTATTCTTAAAATTACATTTAATATATTCTATCTTAATTACGCTAATTTTTAAGCCTTTTGATTCTAGAGCATGTCTATACTTCTCCATTTTAAAAGCGATATTTTCTTGAGTTGTATCTACCAACATAATATTATTTGCAAAAAGCATACATCAAGGAAATTCATCTTGTATTTCTTTGATTAATTCATCCATAATAATAGCAAATAAGCATGGGCCAAGTGTACATCCACTTTCCTTCTATACTTAGATAAACTTAGATTACCCTTTTCTTGCTTCCCTTATTCTCAAATACTTAATCAAATTTTCTTCCTTCCTACCTTTTTTGTAGCCTCTCAAACCAATTTTTTGCATTTCTACTCTTCATTCCCTTAACCAATATATTATCATTCCTCTCCTGATACTCAACCAAATTTTTAGTTTTCTTTTCTTCTCTTCTCCATAGTAAAATTTTTAGTTTTTATGCTAATCAATACGTAGCTAAATTTTAATTTTTATTTCCTATACTTAGGAAAAAAAAATTTCTACTATTCTTCCTCCACTACTATTTCAATTTTCTCATTCCTTTTTCTAATACTTAACCAACTTTTAATTCCTCCACCTTCCCTACTACTTAGGAGAATTTTAGCTTTTCATTTCCTCTCCGAAAACTTAGTTAAATTTTTAGCTTTTTCTTACTCTATCTTATACTTAGCAAAATCTTTTATTTTTCGTGCCTCCACTTAATACTTAGGCAAATTTTGGTTTTTCTTCTCTAACATTCAACATGTAGTAAAATTTTTTATCACTCTTGTTCAACTTGCCTACCTAGCATTTTGTGTACAAGGAGAGCTTGCTCCCCATCTAGCCTACATGTGGGTGATATTGATACGTTTATCAGCATCACCCCTATAGAACCAACCCGAAAGTTCCTTTTCCAACCTTTAGCCTTATATTTTTTAAAGAAAAATATAAAAAATAAAAATAATTTATAACTTTAAAAATTGACTAGTACTAGCGCACTAGTCGATGCTAGTGCTACGTGCTAGCCATACATGCAATACTAGTCCTCCAAAAAATTATTTTTTTTAAAAAAATAGCCACGCTAGGCTAGGCTAACAAGTTACATGCATGCCAATGGTGTGCTGCGCAGTTACAACTAGTTGTGCACTAGCTAGGCTATCCACTAACATCATTCTTCCTTTGTACTCTTATTTTTTTTTTCAAAAAAAAAGAAAAAAAAAAGCATAGTTCTATGCTACATCTATATCATGCCTATGTTGCACATGCTAATGCATGCCACTACACTACTTGTAAGCTAGCATAGTCCTTCCCCCTACCTTCACCTTCCTTCTTACCTCTATTATCCACACTTTTTCCCCTACCATTTTCCTTATTTTCTTAATGAAAAATTTGCATTCATCAAAAACAAAACCCTAAGCAGTGACATTTTGCCTACAAGGACATCATAGATGACCTTTTTTCACAATGGTTGGCCTCCACAAGTCCCAATTTTCCCTTCTAAAGGATCAATCTACTCATATTTGCATTCCCCAAGGCTAGATTCATCCTTTCTCTACCTTGTTGAAAATCAAATATCCTCATTCTAAAGTTTTCATTTTCTCTCCTTCCCTCATCTCCTAGTAAGACATCCATGTTGTGTCTCTTACTAGCATTGGTACAAGCTGATGTGACATGCATAGGTACTACTAGAGGATGTGGCTATGTGACAGGCTATGGAAATCAACACGATTTTTGGTAGTATGTTTTGTGGTGCATGCAATTCTTATGTCAAGACATAAATCCTCCACTCCTTACCAAGTGAAATAATGATGAAGACCACAGTGATATAAACTAAAAATCCACTCACCTAGGTGTTGGTGGCACTAAGCTTGGACCCTCCTTGGTGTCTTCCATCTCTTTTCCATGTGTTCCTTAGTAGGACCCACATACCTCACTATGCACGCTCTTCCTCTATTCCCCATGCAGCATGATCTATGAGTAGTAATAAGTAAAAGCAAAAATTCCAAACCTCTAAACATGAAAATGATAAAATGACAAGATTTCCCTTCCAATTTTTCTTTTATTTCTCTTTTCACCTCAATTTCACTTTTTCTTTCATCTAGTTCAAGTCTACGCATCTAAAGCCTACACTAACATGGGATCATGCATTCCCATATTCCACTAATATAAGATTTGTATCACCACATTACTCCATGTATGACCCTTAGGCCATGATTCCAAAACATCCCAATGAGGTTTCAAGATGTCCTAGAACTCATCCTTACCTACATGAGCACCTAATCCTTTCTAAAGCCAAATGAACATTAAAAATAAAGATTAAAAGAAAAAAAATATTCAAATTTCTAACCTTCCTTTGTTAGTTTTCAAATCAATTCGTAATTTTCTTAACTACTTGATTTTAATTCTTTTCCCATGTAATTATTTCTTTTCTTATGCATGTTGGCCATGAACCTTACCATCCTTCATTGTGTCATGTCCCCATTCCCAATGATGTTGTTGCATATTGAAGATGGTGCATCTTCATTACAAATGTTATTGTTATCATAACAAGACTCAAAAGGGTAGTTGTAAATGAGACCTGAAAGGGTGCATTCTAATAACAAATGTGTCTCTTAAGGTAGCCTTTGGGGTTTTGACCTAAGGCATTTATACACAGGTTTAGAGGTCATGCTAGGCATGGAGTGGTAAAGCCTAGAATGGCAAGTCACAAGTGCTAGGTGAAGCAGAATAGGAAGTGGATTAGCCATCCATTTTGGCTAGTGATAGGCCTAACTATGGTGGTAGTGTTGGATTGTGTCTACGGGATAAATGCCAAAGGAAGAAAATCCAAAGGAATACTCTTAGAGCATGATCCAGATGCTCCATTCTATATTAATAAAGCATTCTTTTGTTTCTCTTTGTGTACTTTCTTTGTTATTTCCTATACACATAATGTCCAATGTTACATATATTTCACATTTGGTATATTGTCTTATTATGCATAATGTCTAATATAACCTATATTTGATGTTTTCCATGACATCTAGGAATGGGATGTCACACATTAGTTACATGATCCTCTTACTCTACATGGATCCCATGACAAAGTCATCAAACCTCTTAATGAGAGCTTAATTAACTTATCCTTCTTAGATCCTTTAGACTACATCATCTCAAAATTAGACATCATCAAAGAGAACTTGATTCTTTAAGCTAAACTTATCTTTTTAGACTATGAGCCAGCCTTAACTAATTACCCCCTCATAGAACTCTCTATTACCAATCACTAAAAGGAGAAGAAGATCCTACAACTAGAGGCAAATTTTCCTAACAACATTAAGGAATCTATCGTAGAAATACTTAGAAAAAATTCTATCATCTTTGCTGTTGTCTATGATGACATGCCAGGCTTAGATCTATCTTTGATTCAACATAATGTTATTCTCAAATAGGTTTTGAAGCCTATTAAACAAAAAGCCCAAAAAATCAAACTTAACTTAGCCTTAGCCATTAAAGATGAGATCACTAAGCTCCATAACATAGGATTTATATATCTTATAGACTACTCAGTTTGAGTATCTAACATGATCATTGTTCCTAAGAAAAATGGTGCCACTAGGATATGCATTAATTTTCATGATCTAAATAAAGTAACATTGAAAGATGAATTTCAAATAGTCAACATTACCCAACTTATAAATACAATAACAAGCCATGATTTACTTAGTTTTATGGATGGATTCTCAAGTTATAATTAAATATAGATTAACCCTAAGCATCAACATTTTACAATATCATGAACCCATGGGGAACCTTTTGCTATACAAAGATGTCATTTAAAATCAAAAATGCTAGAGTGATATACCAACAAGCCATGAAATTCATATTCAATGACATGGTGTTCAAAACAACTAATGATTATGTGGATAATCTAACTATTAAGTTCATCATTGTAACCAATTGTCCCACTTACCTAGACATATTCTTGGCCCAATGTAATCAATACAACTTTTGACTTAATCCCAAAAAGTTTATCCTTGGTGTAGAAATAGACATAATACTATGATTCCTAATTTTGTTCAATGATATCATGGTAGACCTTGATAAGATTAAGGTAATCATGAATCTTCACCACTCAAATACCTTAAAGATATGTGTATGTTACAAGGTAAAATCCAATGCATTCATCATTTTATATGTAATCTTACTAATCAAAGTTATCTCCTTAAGAAATCAACTACTTTTAACTAGAACTTAAAGTGTCAAGAGTACTTTGATATGATCAAGCATGCTTTTATCAACCTTCTAGACCTACATTCCCATTAGTTTGATCTCTCCTCATATCTTTTTCTCTCTAAGTCTAAACACTCAATTGTAGTTATGCTTTGCCAATGCCACAAATATAACATAAATCTTTCTATCTATTATGTCTCTTACTCATTCTTTGATGTAGGGATACCTCTTTCAAACCCTTTTTTATTTCTACAAGTTGAAGATTGAAGGTTTTGAGTATCATTTAAATCATGCAAGGTCCATTGTTCATAACTCTATGTGCCATGTGCGAGCCTATTCCCACTAACATAACCACAAAGACGAATTGTAGGTAAATCATGTAATGTGATTTCTATCACTATAAGAAATACTTAATAATACAAAAATACTTTAACCTTCAATAAAAATCATATTTATGAGATTTTCTAGAAACATCAAGTTAATAATTACTTTTATCAACTAATAATGCTTATCCCTCTTATAAAGTAGTATTCACAAAGAAGAAAAAAACTAATTAATTTAATCAAACTATTTCCAAAGCCTCTTCCATGGAAGACTAAGGGTGCCTACACTAGAGGTTGTAGCCCTAGATTCTTACATATTCTTTTACAACTTTCAAGAAATGATCAAGAATATTCTTAGTCTTGAGAAACATTTTAAGAGGAAGATAATAATGGTTATGTCACTCAAGAATTATATAATTAAAAAAAATACCTAAATAAAACTTATATATTTTTCCATTAAATAGACTAACTAAGAGATACAATCTTATTATAGTAAATAAGTAACAACATAATACAAGTTACACAATTCTATGATATGCACATGCACACACATACACAAAAGATAATAAGAAACTAGTTACATTATAAAATAAGAATAAGAGTTAAACGTACCCAATCATTAAGGGCCTTTTTTTAGAACTTTCTCACTTCTGTCACACTTTTAGGCTTTATACTTTCTGATTGTTCTAGTGGCTCTTCCTCTACTTGCTTGATGTATCTAAGGGGAAGGGATTGGTGCTATTTATAGGCCTAAGAGAGGAGAGATATTTTAGGTTTAAGGAAGTTCTATATTTCATGTGGATAGTTTGAGATTAAAGGATGTTACATTCATTGGAAAATTCTAGGAGAATATCCTTTCTCTAGAATGAGATATTTTGACTTTAGAAAGTTCTAATGAAAATATCCTCTTCACCTTACCTACCAATAATTTTCATCCTAGTTACCGTTTATTTTATTAAGGTTTCTATTCATTTACCATATTTTACCAAGGTTACTATTTACTTTTACCCTTTTACCTTTTTTTCACCATAATATATGTATCCCTACTTTAGTTCATATTGTCTTAGCTCTTAAAGTCATGTACTACCATAAAAATGGAATAAGAAATTTTTCTTCCTCTCTCGATTATAATATAATGTACAAAATATCTTATTTATTAAATACTTCAAGTACATCTAATATACATTATATATTAATATGTTCAAATTACCAACTTATCTATAATACATAGTATTACATTTATAATATAGGTTATAGGTTAATATAAAAATGGGATATCACAAAACTAGACATTTAGAATTTGTAACAACTTTTAACCAAACATCAAAAATATCATTCTTGATGATTAACCTGCTTTATCTACTTCATTTCTTTGCATGTTAAAGTTCATTTGGCTACTTGTTCTCTATTCTATTTGAAATCTTTAGTGTGCTTCTATTTTTTAGCAATAAGAGTATATATCACTATGACCTTTTCTTAGGAGTTAAATATCAAATTCTCAAAAATATTTCTTTTCAGTTATAAGTTCAAGTAGAAATGTTTGTAATGAAATTTAAACATTTAATTTATTTTTTGTAGTATTAATTTCTTCTTATTTTGAAGGCTCAAGTTGGAGAAGCTATCAACTTCTTTTACTATTTATTTTTTATTTCTAATTAATGCTTTATTTTACTTTTAGATATAGTAATTTTTTCTCTTTATAAGAAATTCTTTAGGAAGAAGTGAAAACTTGTGATTGCACTTTTGAATAAGGGCAAGGTCTGATCCTTTTTTCTACCCTAGCAGGGAGGTTTTTTAGAATTAGTTGTAAAGATGAAAACTTGATAAGACATTGTCAAAATCATTAGGCTTTTTTTTAGACTTTCTCTTCTATGTAAATTCTTTAATGTACTATTATTATTATTGTTATTCATTTTTTTATTTGATAACCCCACCCCCAACCATTACCTACTAAAATATTTATAAAATCTTAAAACATAAAATGTATAATCCATAACCTAAAACCTACAACTAGTGAAACACTAACAACTTAGCAACTATAATAACCTACCATCTCAAGCAACTCATAACCCCTATCACCTATCTTCTAAAACCTTAAGATCCCTACAACCTAGTAATAAAAACCAATGTTACTCCAAACAATCTAGTAATAAAATTATTGAACCTACACATACACATAAGACATACCACAATGCAACATAATGGAGGACTTTACAACAAGAGAATAAGGATTAATCCTACATTGTAGAAAGTATGCCTTCTTGGTGATCCAAAGGCTTCTTCCCTTGCAGAAGAGAGACCATAAGGAGTATGGAGATTCTCACTAGTTCTATGCTATCTAAACCATCATCAATAGAACTAGATGACCATGATTCTTTATTTACTATGTCACAATGATATATATAGTTGTGGAAGTGCTTTGGCCCTAATTCGTAAGCCATCATTCTTTTATATAGAGTGGAACATAGGGCTAGATGCATTAGAGTAAAAACATGTCTTAACTATCTTAAGAAATGATGTTTCTATGTGTTTGCTACAACTCTTAATGAGTGTGATGTGTGTTATGTTGATCAGTCATCTATATGATAATCAAAGCATCCATGTGATGATTTTAACCCTTAGACTATTAATTGACATATGTATTGTATACTCTTTCTATGTTCATGGTTTCCTGAGGGCATTAAGATGTAATCCACCTTAATATGCTCTAAAACATTTGGCTACTTTGAGGGTCATGGGTGGTACCAACAAATATTCCCCTAAAGCAATGTTATTACACTTGATATTAAAGCCAAGGTTTTAGTTTAAGTAGAAGACCCATTTAGAAACATTTGCAAAGTAGTTATGTGTAATAAATAAGATGTCTAAAGATGAGTAAACACATTCTAGTCCTACTTTTGTAGAGGATCAAATTGTTATGATATGCCTACTTATGATTTACTTGTAGCAATAGATAATTTTAGAATATATGAACCTTATACAGTAGGTAATAATTATGTAATATTAGGATCATATATTCTAAGATTATCTGTTCCTACAAGTAAATCATAAGTAGGCATATCATAACAATAGACTATAAATTCTATGATGGATCCTTCCTATGTCTTAAGGGGTATTTTGGCAACATATTCCAAGGGAGCTTTTTGTTTGTTAAAAGCTACATATTTTTTCTCTTCCTTCTACTAAAAATGACTTAGGATTGAGGACCATCTTGCAAGTGATATTTCTACACCACTATCTAATAATGGGTCTATGCTATATCGCTTATACGAAGTAAACTATATCTAAAACATTACTAATAGGAGTGTATTAGTATTTATATTTTTATTTACTAAAGTGATCAGCATAGCCTTTTTCTCTTCTTCATATTGCCATCTTTGAGAACTTTCTTCTTCTCTTTCTAACTCTTCTAATTCCATTAATGCCCATTGAATATATTTCTTTAGTTGTTCTATCCTATACAGGCGAGTTATGGCTTTAGGTATTTGTTCAATTTCTACTTGATGATGTTGGGCTTCCATTTCTACTTGAGCTTCTAGTTTAATATCTATCTCTAATGGTTGAGAGTCAAGATATTATATTATTCTTTCTCCAAGACTGTATTCCTGGCTAGATAGTTCTTGTTGCTTATCCTTAAGTTGTCGTTTGAGAGACATAATCCTATTGATGTCATTTATTGGTGTTATGTCTAGTTTATGTTCTATTTGTTTTACTTGTGTAAGAAGAAGTTAGTACGTGGGGTCATCATTAAAAGGTTCTATCTCTTGGGTTGATGCAAATGGAAAATCTAATTAGCATGGCTTAGTTTCAAAAGGATGGGGTCTTGAAGTGACTATTCATCGTAGGGGTCTCCTATGAGAGAGCCTATTCATAGCACATAGGAATAGTTATTATAAGTAGGTGACAAAATCATGTATCATCTACTTCAAATAAAAATGATAAAATGATTTAAGAATTAATTGATTCCAAGGAATTTTCTTTCTTTTTGGAACAAGCTCAAGAATAAAGTAAAAATGTGTCCTAGCTCAAAATTTTGTACTAATAAATCATGCAATGTGCTAACAAAATTTCATTGATGATCTTTAGTTTGTGTAAAATAATTGTGTATGAAAAGTTGATTATGATTAATTATAAAATAAATACATTCTCTCTTACTATTTGATCCTTGTAAAATTTAAAATGATAATTCTAGCATGCATTAAATATGAGGTAATGTATGGGATAAGTGTTGCTTGCTGTAATGTGTTGATTTTATTGTGTGATTGTTCTTAAATCCATTTATCTAATGAAGAGTCTTTGGTTTGAAAGCCTAAAGGAATCCATAATTTAGTGTTATAATGTGATATTTTTTCATTCACATGTTTTGAAAAAATAATTATATTCATATCTAAGAATTCTTTATCAATGTTTCCTTGATGGATCAACTCACAATTTGTAGAAGAAAATTGATATTGTTTCAAATTACTCTATTTTTAAATCTCATGTTTGAGGGGAGTGTCCCCATGTTCTTATTTCTAGATGGTAGTTTAAAGATGAAAATTTTTGGATGTTTTAACATCTTAGTTTTTTCTTCAAATTGTCCTCGTCAATGATTTGAATTAGTTTATCAAATAATGTAAAACACCATGATGCATGATTTCTAGCTTGTTAATTTTCAAATAGACAAGGATTTATGTGCTTTGGTTGGATACTTTATAATTGAAAAATAGTAAAAAATATGAAGAGGGTACTTAGATGACTAGTGACCTTGGTGGATAAGTTTTCTATATTTACCATCATTCTCTCATGTTCACATTTTACATGGTTGAGAACTTGGCAAAATTATCTTCTACCCATGTGGTATAGTGCTTTTGGTTGGCTATAAACATGTTTTTAGATAGTGGTTCTTATTTTATGGGAGTTCATGGTAAATTTTGTTTCCAATGGTAGATACTTTATTAGTTAAGATAATAAATGTAAAACGGGATTTTATGTTTAACCATATTGATACAAGGTAGACAATAAAATTTTCTACCAATATTTTATGCTAACAAGCCCAAAACATAGCTAGTTTTGTGCTACTACTTCTTGGATGGATTGAAGCATCAGTATGTGTATGTAAGAGAAAAGAAAGAGAGAAATAGATCCAAAAAAGAAAAGAGAGTGAATAAGTAAGTGATTGAGAATGGGAGACAATGTGCATGTGTGTGTGGATAAAGAAGATAGAGGAAGAGTGTGAAACACCACCAAAAATTCATGTTGCAAATTGTAACATTCATTTTCCAACTTGAGGCAGTAATCTTATTGTGAATGTAAGATTGTAGTCCATGAGCTACAATCTTGCATACATTGGTTTTTGGGGCTTAAAATGCCTTAAAAAGTTGTTATTGCCTCACTTTCCAAGTGGAGAATGGCACCTCATATCTATATTTGGTCTTGGGAAGGCTGAAAATGCCTTGGTAGTGGCCAAAATTAGCATTTTCATGGGTTTTCATAGGGGTATAGCCTCAACTATGATGGAACCATCTACCCTTAGCGTAGATGATGTTGGGTTTTTACACTAATTTCCAACCAAGCATAGTCACCAAAAAAACCAATTAGATGTTGTTGCATTGGAATTGTTGAGATTTTCCATTTTGTTTTCCCAACAATGGCCAACGTAGTCATCCCAAGCTTTCAGCATTTTCGGAGTAATAGAACAATGAAATATGAAGCATTTCCCAACGTTGGAGTTGACCACATGTCCCAGTAACTTCAGCATAGTAAGAATGGTCCCAGCATAGTCATAAATCCCATTTACTATTTATAGTAAACAAATGGATTTTGGTAGTATTCCAGAATTACTATAAATGGAAACTATGTTGAGAATGGATGATCACTAACACCTGCAAATTGACACCAATCTATCAACAATCATGATAGTGATGTGCAGGCCGTAAAATAGCTAATTCCACCCTATATATATCACATGTAAATACCTTATTTAGGTTCCACAACCTTTTCCAAAAATTAGCATCATAACTTCTCCATAACCTAAGAGCACTTTACAGCCAAGAACCTTTCCACAACCTTATAACACCTTTGACTACATTGATTTTAGTCAAAGGTGAGAAAGTTGGTTTCTATGCTAGGCATAGAGACTCCCATGTAATACCATTGTGCTAGAGGTGTAACAACAATCCATGATCACAATTGTAGATCTTGGTAAAAACTAGTAGAAGTTGACGAAAATAGGAGTTGGAAAACATCTAGATTATGGAGCTTCAAGTGTAGATTACAAGTTCCAATGGAATTCAAGCTCCTCTTCAATGACTCCATGCACTCCCAGCATATTATATATACCTCTTAAACTTTGTACTTTTTTTCCATATTAATAAAGTTGTAGTTTATTATGTGCATATTTGAGTTCACTTTTTCATTTCTATGTTGATTTTTATTCTAGATTTGTGATTTCATTTCCATTTACATTTCTTTTTTTTACTTTCTCATTTTTTTTTTCATTTTTGTTGAAACTTCCTTAAGTCCCTAGGGGATCAACTAGACTATCCAAGGTACCTTGAATCCTATTTTTGAAGACCCTTGAATCCTATTTTTGAAGACCCTTGAATTCTATTTTTGATAAAGACCCTTAGGATTTGAGGTTAAAACTATTCCAGCACTTGGAATTTTTGGATTCTTTTCCAACAACCAAATTTTCCAACTTCAATACTTTTCTAGCATTAGAAGAAGGGCCTCTACCCAAATTCTTGGCCAAAACCTTTTTTTCAACTATCATATTTTCAAGTTTTAAAATCTATGAACATATTTAATCAAAGCCTTGGAAACTAGCATAGTTGGATTTTCATTGTATTTGTTGGATTTTTGGAGGCCAATGTAGTCTATTTGGAAAATCCAAATCCAAAAATCCAATTTTGGTCCCTGTGAAATCCAATGAAATAAACCACATTTTCTGCTTCCACCATCTAGCATAGTTGGTTGGGATTTTCCCTTCCAAAACCAATTCCATTTGGTGCAAAATTCAGTGGAATAAATAACCTTTCCCAATTCCATCCATGATGGAATAGATCTTATTTCCCAATTCTATCTATGACAAAATAGATCGCTTTTCCTAGTTCTATCAATTGGGAAGTACCACATAACCCAAATTCCATCTATGATAGATTAGATCATATTTTCTAGTTCCATTTGTGATACAACAAACCATATTTTCCAATTCCATCTATGACAGAAAAGACCACTTTTCCCAATCCTATCAATTGAGAACTACCACATAAACTCAATTTTGTCTATGATGAATAGAACACATTTCCCAATTCTAACCATGATGGAATAAATCACTTTTCCCAATTTTTTTGGTTGGGAGCTATCACATAAACCAATTCCATCTATGATAGAATAAACAACTTTTTCCATTTTCATCCCTTCACATAGTTGGTTGGGAATAGCTAACATAAAACTTGTCTACTACATAGTATTTTACAGCAATAGTTTCTTACTACCTTTTCATTTATAGTCAACCATGCTCATGGGTAATCCAATTTGATGAAAATTTTACTAAAAATAGTAAGAGGTCAAAACATCATCTTTTAACAATGTCTTTTAGTGGATCAATAGTTCTACCTCTTATCCTAACAAATATGACATCCAACCAAGATGCAATTCATGTTTATGACTGAAAAGACCTTGCAGTCATGGAAGGAAGGCAATCACTTAGGAAAAGGGGCAAAAACTTGGATTTCATGGTTATCAATGTCAATACCTCCTAGGTCTACTAAAATGAACAAGAGTAACTTTTTCTTATGGGAGGATGATAGCATTAGGCCTAGAATCAATACTATTTGTAGTTATGAAACCACATAGATTAGAGATTTAGAAATCAATATGGATCACATTCACATAAGTGGCAACTATAAATCTAGCTAGGTGGAATTCCTAGGATGATTGTTATTCAAATTCAAGTTTTGCATTTTTCAAAGGATGATATCCATATTGCAAGGTAGAGTTCAAGTGAGATTGTTACCATCAAAGTTTAGCTTTTGCAACCTAATGTAGTTGGAAAATACCTGCAATAGAGGAATTGGCTAGTCCATATTACTAATACTATTTACAAGATGATTTTTCCTTAGAAGCATAAACTCTAACTTGTGAAACTTAGCAAAAAAATTGGTATCATCCTTCAAGATTATTATCCCTCAAATTAAATTAAAATTTATATAAAAACATACTATAACCTATTATTGATTTCATGTGTTGTCTACACATGTAGCACCCATGATTAGAAAAGTTGAAACAAATGGAAGTGGCTAGAATTACAATAGTAGTATGCCATCATGGCCACTCATGCCACTCATGCCACTCATGCCACTTGCATCACTTTCCCTACCTCTCTTCATAGGAGGCATTGTATAAAGACTCTTTCCCTATGTTTTACTCTTTTTGGTTGTCCATCCTGTACTTTCATGATGGGAATTACTTATAAGCTCTCTATAGCTTAAGTCTAAGTTTTCTCTTACCTATTTCTACTAGTAAAATTATCTTGTGGAAAAATCACTTATGAAACCAAACTTTTGTACCCTCCATCTCATCTTTGCTTTACTATTGTATGATCTTTTACTATTTTTTGTCCTTTCCATAGCCCATACCAACTCTACATTATCATGCTACTTCCACAACTATGTTGATCTACATCCATCTTTGGTAGCCCTTCGTACATTCAATTTACATAGGTATCAAAGTGTAAGGTTATATTTTCAAAAATATGTTCATACCAGGTTCCTAGTGCTTTCAATGTGAAATTGCCAGTCAAGTGAAGCATAGCTTTCCATTAATTTTTATCAGAATATTCAATGTTGATGAGCAGTGAGGTACCCCTACGCTCAACCATATGAATACGAGTGTTTCATGCATGATCCAATCGAATTCTAAGGACTAAGTGCCTATGCACCTCTATGGAACAATAACAGGTTGATTAATCATTGTCTTTCCAAACTTACTTGTGTGTCACGATTGTATGGTTAAGTGTAGGGGTACCTCGCCACTCATCATTGGTGTCGTTGCTAGGGACTTAGTTGTTTGTGCACTAAGTAGAACTTAGGAAATCATTTACATCATTGGAACGAACCCTTAGGGTCAATTAAGAAAAGGATAATAGTACATTGCACACTGAACAAGATAGAATGTCTTCTTCTTCACACAAAATCACTTCACCACCTAGGACTAACACAAGAGGCAATTGGCAGCAAGATACACATAATGTTGATCTACCAATTCCTCAATAGTTTCGTGTGGTATATGTTCATCTTGATGAATATGTACCTGACTTCACCTTTATTCTACACCAAGATGAACAGCTACGTTGACGTGACTTGAAAGGTAACATAGTGTTACCTCCCGACTATTTAGTCCCAAGTATGCTTCTCTGTGCTCTCACACGAATAGGCATGCAACACTTACATGCTGAGTACATTGTGCATGACTATGATTTGAGAGACTATTGTCCTACCAAAGTGCAATGTCAACGAGATTATCAATAGGAAATACATCATAAACCCTTGAAGGGAAAATGGTCTAAGGATGCCCCCCATGTTTTAAGTGAAATTGATGGTGATGAACCTGCCTCAGGTAGTCACCCACATAACGATGTTCCTTCCCTTGACTTTCACCAAGGGGTTTTGTATAAAAACCTTCATTCTACTATTCACAACCCAGGTGCTAATACCAATGGACACAAAGTATCCAAAAAAATAACAAAGACACATGACAAATGTGGGCATTCTAATCACAATCGTGACTGAGGCAACGACCACCAAAGAGAAGGTAGTAACACCATCATGGGGGCAGTTCTCCTTCTTCTTCACCTTCATCATCTCCTTCATCCTCTCCTTTCGTGTCTAAGTGTAGCCATATAAAAATAAATGGTGAGGATAAGGGTAAACAAAGTGGAAGTCACAAACAAGACAACCAAGATAGAGAAAGAGGGAATTCTAGAGAATCACACCATAGAAGAAGGGAGAGTAGGGAACCACGTAGGCACCATAGACGCTACAAATGAGATGATCATGATGAACCCCTACTCTCCATGCAAATCATGCTAGATATAACTGAGGCTATGAGAGTTCCAACAAGGCGCCAAAAAGATAGTAGGATTAAGAGGTTAGACATGAATAACATCCCACAATTTGAAGGGGGATATAACGTTGATCCTCAAAATCACTTACAAGAATTTCATGATGCGTGTGCCTTTCGAAACATAGAAAACAAGTGGCAAAAACTTAAGTTGTTCCCATGGACACTAATAAAAGGAGCTAAAAGTTGGTACCAATCCTTAGAACTAGAATCCATTTGTAGGTGGAGTACTATGCTAGAATTGTTCAATGATAAGTAACAAACGTACTCTCGGGTGTCTAACTTGTGAAAGAAAATCCAAGGATGGAAACAAGGAAGTCATGAACCCTTAGATGCTACCATGGGCCATTATTATGCACTTCTACATCATTGTCTTGGCCATGGTTATTCGCAGCAGGATCAACTATACCATCTCGTAGACAGGATTAGGCATGAAATGAGAAGAACCCTTGGGACTTATGCCCAAGGGAGGTTATCTAAGCTTAGGTCCCATCAAATTCATAGGCTACTAGAGGAAGTAGCTAAGGAAGAAGGTGAGCTACGAAAAAGAGAGAGTGTGGAAGAATATAACCAAGATCCCTCCCTCCGAAAGAAGGGAGTAAGATTTTGTGAGAATGAGGAAGAGTCACCACTTGAAGAGATAGTGAATAGGAAAACCTTGCCTATCCAAAAGTTAGCATCAAAAGTATCAGCAAAGGTAGACCAAATGTGGGACTCCCTGGATAGTAGATTTCAAACTGTGCTCAAAGTAGTAGAGGAGTCTAGAGAGTGAGGTAGCGATCATAACAAAAGGAAAAAGAGAGAAGCGGAAATTGCACATAACAAGGGTAAGGGTAAAGTTGCTATTATTGAGAAAGTTGTGGACTTAGATATAGATGATGATAGTGGATGCGAGATCTACCAATACAACCACCCTAAGGGATGTTGCCCTATGATCTTACATCTACAGGAGTCTGGGGTGTATGCACTTAATCCACATTTAAATAAACAACAAACATCTCGGTGGTTACCTTACCCCCAAGGTAATCCAAGGCAGTTCCACCAACCTTTAACGTATTATCCAAGTGGAAGTCCACCACAACCAATTGAGCAACATCAATAGTGGAAAAGCCCACAATCATGGGGAATTCCACCACCAAGGAAACAATATCCTTACCAGCAACCTGACCCATATGGATACTACGTGCAACATCCAATCTCTCCATGTGACTCTGTTGGTCATGTTACTCCCCAACATCACTACCAAGCCCATAAGTACTATAGGACTTCCTCTCCTAGGGGCGACATTCCACAAGTATACCATCCTTTCAATCCGGCTGCATCTCTCCCACAAATAGCTCTATTACCACCTACTCCAGCAATGTAAGGTGAACTCCCTGCTCAGCCACAGCAAAGCAACACCAAAAGGGTTGTTAATCCTCAACCTGCTATTGGTTCTAACAACCGTATGAAGAAAAGATATTTCTTCAGAACCAACAATCCAACCAAGCCTTTGCAACCCCAAGTGGCTGAGCCTTTGGACATCTTCATATCAACTAAAGCTTCAGAATCCCCTTTGAACTTGGCACCACATTCAATGCATACAGTCATGTTAACACATGCCATTACTGATTGGATCAAAGCTATCCACCTTCCTAGGAAATTCTCTGATCTTGGAAGTCTCCTAATATATCTAAAAATTTTTGGGAATGAGCCATGAAAATCTCTTTTGGATTCAGGTTTCGGTGTCAACCTAATATCCCAAGAAATGTATAAGGCCTAGAACCTACCCCCATTAAAAAAGAGCAATTTCCGTATAGAGTTAGCTGACTAGTCCATCACTATTCCCTTGGGATTAGTGGAGGACATTGTTACCACTATTTGTGGGTGGTCATATCTAGCTGACTTCCTAGTGATTTAAGTGAATAACAGCAAGGGAGACTTCCCAATCATAATGGGAAGGGCATGTCTAAGCACTATTGATGCATGCCTAGGTATCCACAATATTTCCCTAAAAATATCTAAGGAAAACACTTTTGGAAAGATCAAGAAGAAGAAGGTTTCATGCATTGCATACAGTGACATAGGGTGTAGTTGCATGTAGAAATCATGGGTTGTGAAAATTTTAACATTGTCTGCATGCAATCAGTGTGCACAAACAATCAACATACAAAGGTGTCTATATGTAGCAGCCACATGACAAGAAGACACCTAGTGGTTGATAGCTAATCAAGAAGGTAGCTCACTATGCATGGAACTAATTAAGAGTTTGACTTACGCTCATATAGATAGCATTGATGCATTAGAGCAAGTCCACTGCCAACTTCCCAATCCTAAATTAGAAAACATCAACTGGGGGAAGTTATAAATTCCTAAGAAATTTAAACAATATCCCCTAGAGATAAAACCATTGCCCACCGGTATGGAATACACATTCCTTTAGAATGGAAAATCGGTAATCATCAACGCAAGACTTGCTCCGCAACAAAAAGAGAGTTTGCTAAATGTGATAAACAAGTGGTCAAAAGCCTTCGCCTAGTCATATCTAGAATTAACTAGAACAGATCCTAGGATATGCTAGCACAGGATTTACACTAACTCCTCCATGAAGCCTCAAAAACAATCACAAAGGCGATTGAACCCAAAGTTGAAGCAAGTAGGAAAAGAAGAAATCAAACAGATTCTAAAGGCTAGGTTCATATACCCCATTGTTGATAGCGAATGGGTTAGCCCCTTGGTAATCATCCCTAAAAGGGGAGGCAAATGGAGGGTGTGTATAGATTTTAGGTTGCTAAACATGGCAACATTCAAGGATCACTTTCCATTGTCATTATTTGACCAAGTCTTAGACACAATTGCAGTGCGACTATAGCGGATACAACCAAATACAAATAGCCCTAGTAGACCAAGCCAAAACTATGTTCACCAGACCTTGGGGAATGTTTGCATACAAAAAAATGTTGTTTAGCTTGTGCAATTTCCCTGCCACATTTCAATGCTTAGTTTTAAGCATATTCCAGCAGCAGATAGGAAATGGTGTAGAAGTCTTTATGGATGACTTCTCTACTTACGAAGCAAGCGTTGATCAAGCCTTGGATAGGTTAGAGCAAGTGTTGAAATGATGTGTAGAGACTAATCTAAGGCTCAACTAGTAGAAAATCCATTTAATTGTCCAAGAAGGTGTAGTACTTGGGCATAAAATCTTACATGGAGGGATAGAGGTAGACCCTGAAAAAATCAAGGTCATCCAAGGAATTACCCGTCAACCAGAAACTATCAAAGACATTTGATCATTCCTTAGACACACTAGCTACTATAGGAGATTCATAAAGAACTTTTCAAAGATTGCCAAACCATTGGTAGAGCTGACAAAAAAGGATATGCCCTTCAATTGGACCAGGGAATGCGAACTAGCTTTCCAAACTCTGAAGTAGAAGCTGGTAGAAACACCCATTCTACAAGCTCCTAATTGGTCCAGACCATTCCATGTCATGACTGATGCATCCAACTATGCCTTAGGAGCCGTACTTACATAGTTAGATGATAAAAAACATCCTTATTACATCCACTATGCAAGTAAAAGTATAGCCAATGCACAACTTAACTACACTACTACAGAAAAAGAATTAATGGCTATAGTGTTTGCAATAGAAAAATTTAGGCACTATGTATTGGAATACAATGTATTCATACACACAGATCATAGTGCAATCTATTTCCTCATGAATAAGCCAATGGTAAGCCCCTGTATTATACGATGGCTGGTAATCCTACAAGAGTTCGATCTAACAATGATCGATCGTAAAGGCACCGAGAATGTAGTTGCCAATCATTTATCTTGTTTGCACTAGGATAGCAAAGAGGATGAGTATCCCATTTCTAATCATTTCCCTAATGAGTTCCTCTTTGCCAGTGTAGTGACTAACAATCACCCATGAAGACAAATTAGTATAGTATCATTCTTACCTATCTCCTTACCCAACAACCACCACAATAGTTAGACCTTAAGAAGAAACAATAGTTTCTTCACAAAGCCAAGTACTTTATGGAGATCAATGGACAACTTTACAAGATATGTCCTGATGGCTTGGTTCGATGGTGTGTTCCCAATAGAGATCAACTGAGAATTATCTAAGATGCTCATGAGGGCCCTTGTGGGGGTCATTATGCTAGGAGATGAATAGCCATTAAGATCCTGCTTGCAGGGTATTATTGGCCTACCTTGTTCTGAGACACCCATCAATTCATCCAATCTTGTGAGCACTATCAATGTGATGGGCGAATGACTACTAGAATGGAAGGTATACAATAATGCATTCAACCGTTAGAACCCTTTGACATTTGGGGAATCTATTTCATGGGGCCCATTACACCAATGTCCAATTAAAAAGCATACATCATAGTTGTTGTAGACTACTTAACAAAATGGGCTGAAGCAGCTACTATTAAAGATTTCACATCATCTATAGCTATACAATTTATTCAACAATAAGTTTTCAATAGGTTTGGTGTACCACATGCACTTATCTCAGATAATGGTACACATTTTAAAGATGCAACTTTTCGGAAGTTAATGCAACACTTAGGGGTTGAGCACAAATTGACTACACCATACCACCCCCAAGCAAACAGTCAAGCCGAGGTCACCAATAGGGATATTACTAAGATACTGATCAAAACCATTAGCAACTATAGGCAAGATTGGAGAACTAAACTAAATGATGCTCTTTGGGCATACTGCTCCACATGGAAACTCCCTATAGGCTACTCTCCCTATGAGTTAGTGTATGGAAAACTTCCAATGCTCCCTATCCAAACTGAGCTCCATACACTAGCCACAGCATGTGACCTCAACCTTGACTTTAATCTAGCACAAAAACAAAGGTTGATGACTCTTAACTTGCTAAACGAGAACCAATTAGCTACCCTGTCTTCTAATGAGTTGCACAAGGCATTTAATAAACAACGTCATGACTTGCAAATTAGGAAAGTTCAGTATCAACCAAGAGATAAGGTTCTCTAGTGGAACCCCACACATGTATCACAACATACCAAATTTCAAACACTATGGGAAGGACCTTACATTATCTATGCAACTTTTTCTTCAGGATCCATGACCATATATAAACCTGAGAGACCAGATAAGAGACTATTAGTCAACATGCAACAAACAAAACCTTTCCATGAGATTAGGACAGCTAGAACATATGCTACCTCTATAGGTGGACAACCTTGCTCATTATTTTGGATCTCCTCCTTCCAATTCAATCATGGGGGAGATGGCCACCCTTGCTAATCATTGAAGGCCCTCAATTCTTTCTAAGTTTTTGTTTTACACATTTTTGTTTTGCACATTTCTTTAATTTTTCTTGTTTTTGTTTTATACCATCATTCATATTTTTACCATTTCTTTGTGTGATTACTTTTTTTTTTCATCACCTAATAATTATTCATGAAGGTGGCATGAATAATATCATATTGATTGCTAATGTTTGGATTTTACCTTTGAATTTTGATGTTGATATTAAGGTACGGTTCTTTTGATTAAATAGGCAATGAGTCCATGACATTCATGCATCTATAAAATCTTATGGTCTCCCTTAGCTTGGAACTGTACAATCCCTTTCTCTAATAAAACTATTAACAAATTGGTGGTTGAGTAATTCTTAGACTAAGGAAAGAATCAAAGGATGAAAATGATGTGACTTCAAGGGGATTCTATGCATTGGTATTGGCCATTCTCTTGAGTGCTTGGATGCTTTTTGCTTGGGTTTTCCACCATTCTGACCATTCATCAAATCACCAAAAGTTGAGTACATAAAAATAAGTCTTTGCATGGTGTGGTTCTCACAAGAAAAACACAAAAAAAAATAGTGAGAATTCAAAGCACACCCATTAGACACAACAAAGAACTTGGGCTAAAAGCATTGGTTATGGAACTGGAAAGATATGTTACCCATGCCTGAAGGTTCCTTCTAACTCAGGCCCTTTCTTGCTTCCTGGTTCTCCATCTCATTCTCCTCGGAATGGTGGTGACTTTTTGTAGAGGCATTCTTGTTGCTTCAAGGGGATGGGTTGGTCAAATGTGTTGATGCAAGGTCACTGAATGTGGAATGTTGCATGTGGATTTGGAATGAGTTCTACTTGGTCACATTAACCATGAAACACACAAGGGACTTTACACAACCTTGTTCTTGCATTTCTATTCCATTCTTTACTCTCCACATTTCTTTTCCATTTCTCACCTGATTATTGATTTTATCATTAGTCTATATCTTGGTTGATGCATTGTTCTTCCTTGGTAATTTCTTATGGGTAATTTTTTAACTCTTGCTTCCAATTGAAATTCCTAGAGCCTACAGACTCTTTGGTTTGTGTGTCGGTTAGGGAACTAAAGGCATGAGCCTACTTTGGGGAGGACCCACTAGCATTCTTTTTTGGTGCATTTGTTAACTTCTTTCTCTTAAACATTTCCTGTAATCAACAATTTTTTGTTTCATCCCCATCCATGACATCCATTTTCCTCATGTTGTCGTTATTACTTTTTCTCCATCTTTCTTATTCCTTATCTTTTTCCATCCTATCACTACTGGAGGTTCGCTCTTATTCATGGGGGCCTTGGCACAATTTTTTTCACTTTTCCTAACCCCTACACCGTAGGTAGTCACCAGTGTTAAAACTCCAGAATCAATATCTTCCATAACCACAACTCAACTAATGCACCTTACATTGAGGCAAGGTATCGAGTGCATTGTGATTTATCTACCCTAGCTCATTTGTGACTGTGTTGTGTGTGTAGATGGTGATCATACAACAATGGAATGGGCCTGGAGGAAACACTCGAGATGGACTAGAACTGGAACATTTACAAAAGGAGCAAGATTGGTGGCGTGGCTATGGATAAACAATGAAGGTTGCAATATTGGCATTGGCAGCAACACATCTTATTCTTCTCTCTCTCTCTCTCTCTCTCCTTCTTCTCTTCTAGTTGCCAAATAAGGCTAGATGTCATTTATGTATAGTGTTCACTTTTTTGGTCATGAACAATAATGCTATCATATATTGTATTGTTGATCCATTCACCGGGCACGTTAAGTCTGTCACCCCATTCCATAGTCAATGGTCATTCAATCAATAATCCCATACCTTCCCAATATTTTGTAAGGAACTCAAGGATGAGTTTTTATTCAGTCATGGGGGTATGATGAACTATAGTATCACGTTCGCAATATCACGTCTGCGATATCGGATCAACCATGCGATGTCAAATACCTGATATCGTGGCCCATCTCCTTGCCTATAAATAAGAGATGGTGCCCTTAGTTTCCGATAGTTAGAAGTTATTCCCTTAGCCAAACTCTTGCCATTTGTTTCCTCCAGAGTTAGAATTATTTCTGCATGCCCGCAGTAGGAGTCATAGAGTGAACAGATCTTTATTCAAGCATTGTGTACCTGAGCACACTTTGTGTATGGTAATAAAGATGAACTTTATGATAAACCTTACAGCATATAGAATAGATTAATTAATGTTAATTATTATTTAATGATTTCCTAGTTGATTCATGATATCTCTCACCTTACAACTCTCTTAGTTAAATACACTCAGTACGACTACTTCAAGCATGCATGTAGCGCTTGGTAACCCAGTAACGATTAGCGTCGGTAATCCTAGCAGTGTTTCACCGGTTCAAGATGTGTACGACAAGTGGGAACGGATACTAGTGTTAGGAGTACTTAGAACTTAGTTAATGAATAGTTAAATTAGATTAGTTACTTAGTTATTTCTCTCTCACCTCCTTATTAGTGCAGGATATAAAACACATAAAAACCATAAAAATCATATGCCTCAAGCTTACTTAACCATACAACCGTGACATACAAGTAAGTTTGGGATGACAACAATTAATCAACCCGTTATTGTTCCACAGAGGCGCATAGGCACTTAGTCCTTGGAATTCAACTAGATAGTGCATGAAACGCTCGTATTCATATGGTTGAGCGTAGGGGTACCTCGCCACTCATCAAATGTAAATCTACAAAATGGTCTACAAGACCAAACTAAAATGAAACAACAACCTGAATTACAAAGTACAAGAATTACTATCATCCTTCATGATTAACCTTATCCATCTTCTAAATTCCATTGATTATTTTCATGGATAAATTTGTTTTCCCTCTAATGAGGAAAGGAACTATATCCTTAACGAAACATAGTGTTTATGGGAATCAGAACTAGAAAAAGTAATTATTTCTATAATGGAATACTTTTATAAGTAGATGCAATCTTCATATTTCTTTTTTTTTTAATGTCATGATATTTTGTTATTTTTTATATATGCATGGTTATTATTTATTTATTTTTTAACATTATGTTAGTTTTTATTTATTTTTTAACATCATGATGTGTGTGTAGCTTTGGTATTTATATTTTTTTGTAAGATTCTTTTAGGCATTTATGAATTATATAATCATATAATTTTGGCCAACCTAGGAACATGAGTATTATTGATTATTATTAAACCCCTCAACCAAGTGGTAGTTTGTCTAATAAAGGTGTAATTCATTTAATCTAGTATGTATTATTATTGATGTAAGCTATTCATCTAAAATATATTATTATTTTATCCTTTAGTCTAGTGGGAGAATCCTAATGTAATTTATTATTTGGTTTATATAAATTTATACTCATATCTCTTAGTCTTGTAAGGTGATTCATGTAAAGAAGTTTCCTAGTAATTGGTTATAATGCTTGATTATGATGAATTAACATTATTTATGTAATGTTAGCGATATTTCTATTGCACCTGTAATGTCATGTTTTCTAAGATCTTAAGTGCAATATTTATATATGCATGCATGTTAATATTTATATCCTTTTCACATTTTCTTCAATGCAGTCTTGGCCTTTAAGCAAATTTTTATTAACCTTAACAAGGAGGAAAAGCTAGATGGTGATAATTATGACATTTGACATCAAAAGATCCAATATCTATTAGATGGATAAAAGGTTATGAAGATCCTCTTTCATCTCATGAAGGAACTTATAGAGGGTACAATTCCTCAACAATACATAGAAGCCAAGGCATATCAAAGTTGGCTAAAAAGGGATCATGTTGCTGAGAAGAATGTAAAATAACATTATTTGTAAATTTTTGTCAAATAGCCACTAAGACCTTCAATATGTATGCTAATGACTCAAATACTTAGAAATCCAATAAAAATTGGAGGACATGGGTTCATTGAAAGTCCTCTAAAAAATATTCTTCATAAAAGAAGGCTAAGGTGGATAAGTAAAAAAGAGAAAAAAAGGAGAAAAGAAAGACAAGTCTAAGATGATTTCTCTAAGAGAAGGCCTTTGAATGCAATAAGTGTAAGAAGATATATCTTATTTATTTTTCTTATATATTTCTTTGTATTATTTAGAATTCTTATTATTGAAGCTCTCCCTATTTGGATTATGAACTAAAAAATAATAGACCATGTAGTGAGAAGCTTGGTTAGCTTTGTCAAGTACCATTGAATTTCAACATATAGTAAGAAGATATACATGGAAATATCTCCAACATAGATGTACTAAGCATTGGTACATAAAAACTTATCATAGAACAAGGTTGCATTCTATATCTCCATGGTGCTCTTTATCCATCATAAATTAGATAAAATTTAGTTTTTATTACTATTTTAAAATTATGTTCGATTTTATCTTTAAACATGATTTAGTTACAATTCATCTAGAGTTTCTTTGTTATGAACATGATTTTTTTTTATGATGGTTTCCTTAAGATAGATAGTGAATATTCTAATAGTGAAGATAGTTATTTTTTCATTGTTTACTTTTATTAATAATTTTGGTGATAATTTCATTTTATGGCATAACAGGTTAGGCCATATTTGAAAACAAAGAATAACAAGGTTATCTTAAGTAGGCTTATTTGGGCCACTTACTAAAGTAATTCTACTAACTTATGAGCATTATCTAGCAAGAAAATCAACCAAAAATCCATTTTACAAAGCTAGGCCTATGGCTAATGCTCCATTATAGTTAATCCATTCTTACATCTGTGGACTAATGAATGTTAGAAAAACACATAGCACCTCATATTTCATCACATTTATAGATGATTACACACATTATGGTCACATATTTCCTATTTCTCATAAATTTAAGATAATAGATTACTTTAGACAATACATGAATGAAGTGTAAAATCATTTAGAAAAAAAGATTAAAATCTTGTGTAATCATGAACATGAATATCTATTAAAATAGTTCAAAGAACTATGTGATAAAAAAAGAATTCTTAGATAGTTAACAATTCATGGAACTTTCTAACAAAATGGTATTCTTAAGAGAAGAAATGACACCTTATTGGACATGATAAGATCAATGTTGATGTAAGAAAAAATTCCTATTAATTTTTGGAAAGATGCATTATTGGTTACAACCTACATCCTTAATCATATTTTAGGTAAATTAATAACTTTTTACTCCATATGAGTTATGCACTAGTAGAAATTCTAGTCTAGATTATTTATGACCTTGGGGTCAAAAATCTTTGTACATGGTACTTCTTATAAATATTGGAAGTTAGGTCCTAAAGGAAATAAATGTATCTTTATAAGATACTCTAATCACTCTAAAGAACATGTGTTCTTAGAAAACTATCAAATGAAAGTATGACTAAGATAGGATTAAGGGATATTGAGTTTCTTGAGGATTTTTCTTATCAAAGGGAAATAGATAAAAATTCTATCTTTTATGAAGTGAAGAATTATTATTTTGGCACTACTATCAAGCTAGTAGAAATTTAGGAAGATATTTATGAAATTCCTAGAAATAGTAGCAATAACTTTAATAGATCACCTTCATAAAATGAAATCTCTCAATAACCCTAGTGTTGTAGGAGTATACATAGCATTACATACATATGATGAGGTTCTCTCATCATCTATAGTAAGGAATGAATGAATGCTACGATGAAAGAGATGAATTCTATGAAAACAAATCATGTCTAGGACTTGGTTGATCTTTTGCCTAAGTAAGATGCCATTGGAAATAAATGGATCTTAAAGATTAACTACAAGGCAAATGATTTCATTAAAAATTATAAGGCATCACTTTTAGCAAAGAGGTATACCAAAACTAAGGGTATAGATTATGAATAAATCCTCTCACTGGTAATAAGATTTACTTTTATCTCTCTTATTCTAGCTATAGTTGCATTTTACTATGTGTAATTGAATGAAAAAATTTATATGATGTAACCTCATGGATGTATAGATAAAGATCAAGATCACAAGAGTTTTAGGCTATGATGATCTATGCATGAATTAAAAAACCATTCATATTATGGTACTTTAGATTCCATCAAGCCATGACTACTAAAGGATTTCTAATGATCAAAAAAGATCACTATGCATATGTTAAGAGATCAAGTGAAAGTTTTATTATCCTTTCCTTATAAGTGGATTATATTTTACTAGCTAGTAATGATAAAGAGATGGTTATTATCATAAAAAGTGTTTGTCCTTAAAATTTAAAATAAATGTTATGGATGAAGCAAATTTTGTGCTTTATGTAAAGATTCTAAGAAATTATTCAATAATACTTCTTGGTTTATCATAGGAAACCTTCCTAAAGAAACTTCTTGAGTAATTCAAAATCCATAATTATAAATTAAATGATACACACAATTCTAAAGGAGAGAATTTGAGCCTTAATCAATGTTTGAAAACTCTCAAAGAGAAAGAGAAAATAAGTTATGTCTTTTTTGCTAGTGCATATTGGAGCGTGATGTATGCAATGATATGTACTCAACCTAACATATGCTTTGCAGTGGGATGGTTAGTCATTATTAGTCAAATCCTAGAACTAGACATTGGAAAGTAGTTAAGAGAATTATATACTATTTGAGGAAGACTATATTCTTTATTACCAAGGATCATATTTGCATCTTATTGGTTAAAGTAATGTTGATTGTATTGGTAGTTATACCTACTTTTTTATCTTGTTGTTAATTTTGATAAGGCCTAGGTGCATCATTGTGTAGGCATATTTGACATTTGATCATCACATCTTCTATAACTATAAACTAGGACTTTGATCTTCTTTAAGCCTTCAAATATGTCTAAAATAGCAGGGAAAGGACTTTGGCATTGAATGAAAATATTAGAAGGTATTTTGAAGATCTTTTAAGTGTCCCTAGTTCGGTGACATTGACATTGATGCAAGCACCAATGCTAGCATCACCATATGAGACTTAGTTAATTTGAACTTTTTTATCTCATCTTTAGCATTAGCAACATCTCACAGATGAGCACTAATGATTGGCTTTATATCAAGTATCACTAGAAACATTACTAGAAGAACGTAGATTAGAAAAGCTAAGTTCTCTATGGGTGACACTAGTGATAATGTCACTTGTCCATCACCCGACCATTCTAAAATTACTACACAAAGCTAGAAGACAAAATGGTTAATTTTCCCAATCCATTGAATAAATTTTGAGAAGCTTTGAGCTCTCAATACCTCATATTTGAACTCATTCTAGATCTTTTGACAAGTTCTCTTTCCTTAAACATTGAAAGCATCTTGAAAATAAAGAAGCATCACCAGTGCCACTTTTAGTACTTCAACATTTATCCCAACATCTTGGCACTTTGTCAAAACTATTTTCATGTCCATTTTAACTTACATTTGTAACACTTGATACCTTGTTGATGTTAGTAGTACTATCACTAGTGCCACCTTTAAGATTGCAATGTTTCTAGCATCACCTATTGCCATCACTCCTACAACAATCTTGAAATAGCAAATTTTGATCCTTAAAATTAATTTCAAATCTTGGCAACAACACTCTTTTTCCATCCTATCAACTGTAAGACATAAGATCTTATTATTGTAATATTATTTTCCCTCAGTATTAAGGATTTATTTTTTATTTCATCATAATTTCTACCATTTTCTGTTTGCACTTTTCTACTTAAATTAGCATTCTCTTATGAAAAATTCTGGCTAGCCTAGTTAGGATTTTTTTTTTTTTGACTTCTACTTTGGCCCTCCAAGTAGGATTTGTTATAAGTTGTTATAATGATTTAAATTTGATGAATTCATTTATCTTAGAGAATAAAATTCAAATTCTCAACCCAACACCACCCCCTACCCTCATTATTGTTCCAAGCTCTACTATCAATTCATCATTATAAGCAAATTTCTCCATTATTTCAAATCATACACATTGTCATACATATTGTTTCATTATACAAATTAATGTTTTAACAAGTTATATCATTTCCTCATCCCACTACACATATAGTATCATCTTTCCACTATCATTTCTATATTGTGTTAGTAGACTAAGTTCATATTTGAGTAAACATGTGTGCTCCTTCATGTCATTATCATTGGCATATCAAAGGCTATATCACTTGCAAGATTATTTGTGGTGATGAATTATGTGCTAGGTCATTTAGCTCATGGAGGTGTTCTTACAAAATTATATGGAAAAATTTTACATGAACATGTTTCATACTAGAAGGAGGACCAAGTTCTACTATCTTACATTTTCATTACCTAAAGCCTTCACTTCAGTTAGATTTTCCATTTTGGTTAATCTTTTCATTGTATTTGTAATAGAACATTGGTACCTTAGGATCTTTTACAAAGAGATTATCTTTTCTTAGCTAATAGTAACACCATTCATAATCCATAACATTCATTCTTATAATTTATTCTTACTTCTTTTGGTACTACTTTTATTTTTAATAAATAGTGTGTTATGAATATATTTTTTATTACTATTCATAACTTATACTATATTACAAACACTTGTACTTTGACTTCATTCATTGTACTTTATTAATTTCTTCTAAACTTAACTTCACAAATTTTCTTGTACTTCATTAAGTCATTATTGACTTAACTTCATTGGGCTTTACAAAATACTTCTTTGTAATCCTTTTTCTTTCTTCTCCTTACTTACCATTGTAACCTTCTAGATGGTCTTCTCTTCCTCTATAGGAGACTTGACCAAATTATGAATGGCTTACCTTTGATCTTCACTTCTCATTTAGGAAATTGAATCCTTCTTCACTTCTTTTCCTTTGGATACATCCTTATGATGTCTGCCTTTACCTATTACTCATGATAGGTCTTCTAGGAAATTTTTTCAATTGGCTAGTCTTACATGAGTTGGATCCTTCTTGAACTCCTTCATCAATCCACAACTTGGCCTATTCTAGACTACTACTTCAATCATTATTTTTCCCTCTTCATAGTCATTCTCTTTACTCCATCGTAACTAAATGTTTGCATAATGATTTCATAAGCATCACACTAATGTTTTGTTTAATTATGATATTATGAATTTTCTTCATCGTTCCATTTTCATTCTTCTAAATAATGTTCTTAGCCTTTGATTGGTATTTGTAAGCTATAGCATCTTGTTTCTAGAACTCATAAGTCAAAGTTTACTCATTTTTTTCTTCTTCATAACATCATTTATAGGTATTAATCATGAAACTTTAGTTTGTGTCATTTCCTCTTCATCCTTGAATAACATTTTTACACATTCATTTATCTTTTCTCAGTCATAGTTATTCATTATCTACTACAATGTTTTTTATTTCATAATGATGATGATATGAAAATAGCCTAATCCATGTTTTATATCACTCGTAAGAAGTCACGATGATTCACAAATAGTTATGTCTTTCTATATGTTCACAAACCGTTACATCTCTTTATTAATAACTTCTATTTTTATATATTATTAATGAGAAACTAATGATTTTATAAATGTTTTATGATTAAACTTTAACAAACCCCTTTCAAAAAATTTTTTTGTTATTAGTTTTATATTTTCCCTTTTTTGTTCAATATCTTCTTGATTATGTGTAATATCTCTTTGATATTCTTTAGAAAGATGTTTGGTCATGATTCCTACTTCTCTTAAGTCTCTCAAATTTAGAAGTTGATGGAGATTTGAAATTTTTAAGTTCTTATAGCACACATGTCTAAACATGACTACAAGATTGCATATGTTAAGCAAGAGCATGACATTACCTTGTCCAAGTTGGAGTTATAGATCATGGCTAAATATAAAGTTCAAGTCATGGTCATCTCTCAAATGCAATAATGGGAAAGGCTATCCTTGTAGTTCCTTCTAAACCACTTAGACATAATCATTGGTAGGTAGCATCATGTGGATGATAAACAAAGTAAAGATGGTGGTATTAACATACACAAAAACTATGTGGATAAGCACCAATTACTCATCTTCATGTTCAAAGAGGTCCTAAACCCACCACCCTTATATCTTACTCATCAAATTATCCACCATGTCCATATGATCAACTCAAAGGATCTTGTCAATTAATTTTCTTCATAACTCATCACATCCTTTGCACCTATAACTTCTTCTACCATCATACCACATTCATATAGTATGTTCCCTAATACTGCTTCTATGAAACTTCCATCCCATATACCACATTCATATAGTATGTTCCCTAAAACTGCTTCTATGAAACTTCCATCCCATACTGCTCAAAACCTTAACTTCCTTCTTAATCTCTTTGATCTCATGTCTAAGGTCTAGTAACCCCCACAGATATAACCCACTTTGTCATTTATCCCTCTACAAGTTTAATCTTAACCATTACCTCTTTTTCTTATTTACTCATCCTATTTTCATTCCCATAGTTGAACCATCAACTCCTACCTTCATGCATAATATTTCAAGTGTCACCCCAAGCTAATTCTATTACTCCAAGGCCTATTATTCCATTTGTAAGACAATGAGGATTAGATTAGGAAGGTCATAACTCGACATGGTGGAAGCTCAACAATCTTAATTTGACATCTTCTAGCAAATCCTATTATTTTTTTTATCCCTCCTATACAATTACTAAAAGGGGTCTCTTTTCCGAACCTCACAAAGTACAATGGGAAAATTAGTCTCATGCATCATGTGATCTTCTAAAATAAATGCATAATGCTAGAAAGTTACTTACATACCATATTAAGAACCTTTTCAAATCCTGTAATTGTAAAGGTCCTTGAATTATACCATTTTATTTCCCCTGGATCTATTAACCTCCTTGAATTAGCTCTTTACAGTCTTCATGGAGCACTTTAAGTATAACAATATTAAGGATAATATCCTCTACAAGCTACTTACCATTAAGCAAGTCTCCAATAAGAGCATCTCCAATTTCATCTCTTAGTGAAATTTTGCTACTATGGAGTTGACTCACTCTCTTCCAAATATCAAACTCTTGAATATCTTCAAGTGTGTTGTTAATAACTTCATCTAGGAAAAGCCGATTTATCCTATGCTTGTACAATTAGCCAGATGAAGGGAGGTGGATCAATGTTGTCTATCCAACAAATGCAGTTTCCTACGAGGTCAAATCCAAGGGCCTGAGAGGTGATAGTGTCTCTCTCTTAGCTCCGTCTATTTCCAAAAATCTCTAGGAATGTCACTTCCTTTTCAGTGTGCTTGGAGGCGGGTGAGGAGGCAATCACATTGGCGATGCAACACTAGGGAAAGAAGATAGTTGCAAAGATCATTGTTGACCAAGTCACTGAGGCATTAAATGCACCTATGGCACCTAAACCAAATGTTTCTACACTAAGAGATGTGTAGGCATTCATAGGGATAATTAGTGGTAGATTAAATGTAGCCCAACATGAAGACATGCTGGACCGACTATTGGGAACCAAACAATTGATTTCAGATATCTTTGAAACATCATCATTGCAACCTAGTCAAATTTGTTGGAGGCAAAGCACAAGTGCCTCATCCTAGAAGGGCAACTTGAAATAGCTCAACCACATAATCAATAGTTGGCCATAGAAGTTGCCGAGTTGTGTGCCTAAATTGTCAACCCTACTTTTATCAATCCTACATTAACATGAGACAAAGCTTTTCAACAAGTTCAAGAATAGCTAAAGTGGGTTAAGGGAGAAATGGTAATAATAATCTTTAATCAGTCCATAGCAGAAACTACAACTCATGCAGTACAAAAGGACTTGATGTAGACATGCCAAGAAAATGCATCCTTGACCATAGAAAACCATCACCTACAGAACATTGATGTGCAAAAACAATAGTTAGAAGAATTTATCCATCAACACTAAGAGTAGCTCACTAGGGAAAATGTTAAACTAAGGAGATTGGCAGTGAAAAATTTTAACCTCTCCATGGAGGAGGTCCACACCTTACACCAAAAGTCAGCTATTAAGATTACCACATGGAAGAATGAGGATCTGAAACTTGAGAAAGTTAAAACTCATTATAGAGACCAGGTTGGCCCACAAAAGGAGGTGCATTAAAAGCATATCCAATTGGCAAAGGTAAAAGTTAAGGAGGCCCTCTAGCAACTTCAACAAGGTAGAGAATTATGGCAACCCATGATCAATGGGATTGATGCCTACAATAGGGTAGAAATTCACATGAAGGAGTTGTAGATTAAAGAGATGACAAAGTACATGGAGCTATCTAATCTCTGTTATGCAAACCTAGTGATGCTAACTACTAGATGGCTATGGTCTAAACTTGAAAAGTAGGTGGCTAACTCATACTTGTTGTACAAGGCTGAGTTCAAGACCCATAAAGACACTAAGCAAAAGCTTGGAATTGCGAATGTTGAACCCGAGGTTCTCAAGGTGAAATTCACCAACTAGAGATCAATCGTAGAGAGCCTGGCCAAAAGAATGAACAACTACTAGGCACTGTAGGCCATACTTCAAGTGTTCAATATTAAGTGCAAGTAATTCATAGCCTGTTTTGTCAATGTGATGGAGCTCTTTTCCATTTTTCCTTGTCCTTGGAATGTTCCAACCCCAGCCCACATCAGCGAAGCTATGTGAACCATGAATGATCCCAAGAGTAAAGAAGAGAAAATGAAGGTGTTATTGGATACTTTTCACCTTCCACCTAAAGTAGTAGCAATAGTAGGATAGCCATAGCTACCTCTGCCACCACATGTTCATGAAGTTGGTAAAGGTCCCTTAGAACCTTAGGAGCCACCATTACCTAGGACTATCTAATCTTCTTCATCAACTTCACATCATTAAAGAACATGCTATTTAGTTTTGAAGAATCATGTCATGGTGTTCAATTTGGTATCATGAACATCACAATTCTTGTAATGTGTTGATTTGTACACTGGGCTCTTAGTTGTTCTATACATTTTGTCTTATTTTGTTTTATTATGTCAAAGTTAGTCAATAATTCCATACCTTTCCAATTTTGTAAAGAACTCAAGGACAAGTTTTCATTCAATTGTGGGGGTATGATGAGTTTCAATTTTTCACATCCATTAGTCCCCATCAATGAGGCCCCATGAATGTAGTTTATTGCATAAATGAGGCCCCATTAACTAGGCCCTATCAACAATGCCTAGTTGACATAGTCAATTGCATCAACGTGACCTTGTGGACATAGAGGTCTATCCCAATCTATAAATATGAGCCACTAGCCACATTTATGACATCAATTCTCATAGTAGTAGCAAATCTTTTGTAGTTTTTCTATTCAAAATTTAGAATATTTTTCTCGAGCACTTACAATAGGAGTCATTGAGTGCACAGATCTTTATTCGAGCATTATTGTACCTAAGCATGATAGTGTGTGTAGAAATAAATATGAGATTTCTAATAAACCTTGTAGCATGCTAGATAGATTAAATATTTCATTTATGCATTTAATGTTTTCAATTACTTATTTAATATTTTTTGTAATTAAGCTAATTAAGGTAATTAAGCAAGATAAGCTAGATAGATTAAATACATAAGTACAACTTTTTTGAGATAACATGTATTCGCTTGGTAATACCAATAGCATTATTGCTTGGTACACCCAATAGCATAGCACTTGGTAACCCAGCAATGGATACATGGGTTCAAGACATGTATGGAAAGTGGGACTGGATACTTATGTTAGGATTAGCTAGAGGCCAATAGGTTATTTACATTGAATTAGCCATGAAATTACCTTGTCCTTATCTCTATTCAAGCACCAAGACTATAAAACATAAAATTATAAAAATTGTATGTCTCAATTACACTTAACCATACCATGTGCTTCACAAGTGTAATTGGGAAGACAATGAATGATCTTAGGGCAAGGTTCACTTCCTAGAAGATTAGTGCACTGGAAACTATAAAGTCCACAAAATTTGACTAGATCACGTGTCGATGATCTATGATTTGTATGGTTGGGCATATGGGTACCTAGCCACTCATTATTGGCATCATTGCCAAGGACTTTATTTGTTGAAATGTGTGCTATTTAGGTTTAGTGAATACCATTAATATCATTATATGAACCTCAAGGTCAATATCATTCCCACTATACATAGAATTATAAAATTACACTAACATTTTGTTTCATATTGCAAAATGTCTTCTTCTTCTCACAGGCGTGAAGATGTCAAACCACCAATCCTGCAAGAGTGCAAAGTGGCATATACTCATCTAGATGAGTATGTACTAGACTTCACCTTCACCCTACATTAGGATGAATAGCTGTGATGGCGTGATATGGAGGGCAACATCATCTTGCCCCCCGATCCATTTGAACTTAGGATGTTATTTTAAACTCTTAAGAAGTTGGGCATTCTAGATCTTCATGAAGAATACATTGTGAATGGTTATGACACTCAGGACCACTAAAACACAATGTAAGTGAAATGAACATTAGAAGAAGCACCATGAGGCTATGAAAGGAAAACATTTCACTAATCCCTTGTTCCTACTAGATCAAGATGACAATGAGGGTTCTTCCTTTGAAGGTTCTCAAAATGAGGATTCTCCACCCCCTAATATTAGTAATGATGGTGTGACCCTAAACCTATGGTCAACTATTCATAAAATAGATTCAAAAAAAGTGACATTCAAGGTAGGAACTCAGGAAAACATCACAATAGCAAGGGATCTAAGGATGGTGGTCATAATGAGTAGAATCATGGTGGTGGACACCGCAGTGGTGATGGCAGTCCACATTCCTCTCCATCCTCTTCATTTGATTCCAAAAATTATTCTTCATCTACTAGTTCTCATAGAAGTCACCATCAAAATAATCATGATGAGGATGATCAATGAGACAACAATTACCATCAAGGTGATCAAGAATGCAGAGGTGGTATGAGCCATCCTCAACATCATTGATACAATCATGATGAGGACTCTTTATTGGTGACTAGAAGTATACTTAACATTGCAAAGCCAATTAACATAAGATCAAGCACTTTGACATAAATAATATTACAAGATTTGAGGGAGGATACAGCTCTAATCAACAAACACATCTACAAGCTTTTCATGATGCTTGTGCCTTACAAAACATAAAAAAGGAATGGCAAAAACTCAAGCTCTTCCTTAGGACACTTATCAAGGAAGCTAAAAGCTAGTAATGGTTCTTTGAGGTGGAATCTAATTGCAAATGGAGTACCATGTTGAAGCTATTCAATGACAAATATCAAATGTACTCTAGAGTGTCTAATTTGAGGAGGCAGATCTAAGGATGGAAACAAGAAACACATGAACCCTTGAATGTCGCTATGGGTAGATATTATTCACTCTTACACTGATGTCTTGGCCATGGTTATTTCCAAAGAAAACAACTTTGCCACATCATAAATGGGCTCAAAGCAGAAACTAGAAGAACTCTTGGGGTGCATGCCCAAGGGAGATTGTCTAAACTAAGAGCTCATCAAATCCAAAGGTTGATAGAGTAGGTAGCAAAAGAAGAAGGTGAGCTACAAAAAAGAAAATTTTAATAGGGATCCTTCCATTAGGAAATAGGAGCTCCAATTTTGTGATGAGGAGGAGTCACCACTCGATGAAGTGGTGAACAAGAAAACTTTGCCTGTCTAAAAATCTGTTTCTAATATTTTGGCAAAGGTTGATAAATTATGGGACTCTCTAGATGAAAAATTCCAAATATTATGAAGATTTCGGAAGAATCCAAAGAGAAAAATAATGGTCATAAACCTAGGAGGCCAAAAGAAGTTGAATGTACCTACCAAAGAGGTAAGGGCAAAGCTGTTGCCATAGAGAAAGCTATGGAGACAGACTCTAAAGATGATGCTAGTTGTGACATTTGTTAATATGAACATCCAAAGGGTTGTTTCCCTATGATGTCATACTTACAACAATCTAGGATGTACACATTGAACCCTTGACTAGCACGTAGGTAATCACCCAGGTGATTGCCTTATCCTCAAGGCAATCCAGGACAATTCCACCAACAATAACAAGCTTACTACCCAAGTGGAGCTCCACCACAACCATATAAACAATACCAGTAGTGGCACCAACCATAATCATGGGAAATGCCACCACTAAGGTAGCAGTATCCTTATAGGTAACTATATCCATATAGGTACTATGTTTAGTAACCCATCTCTCTAAGAAGTTCTATAATTCATACATCATTTTAGCATCACTATTACCCTCTAGAGTACCACAAAACACATTCACCATCCACTCATGGGGAGAACCCATATCCATACCATCCTCTAGATCCATCTACACATGTTCCTCTACCCTTAACCTACTTACCTCTGGCTCCATCCATGCAAGGTGAAATCCCACCATAGCCGTAGCAACAAAATTCCATGAGGGCTATACATTCACATATAGCCTTCTAGCCATGTGGTTTTGATAATCAATCTAGGAAATGATCCTTTTTTTTTTATCCAATATTCCTCCTAAACCCTAACAACCTCATGTGGCTAGCCACCTTGCATCTCTAACACCCTCATGCATTGCACCCAATATCTATGAGTTCCCTTCAAACTAAACACCACCTCGAATTTTCACTATGATGCTAACTCATGCTATTTTTAATTGGATCAAGGCTGGACATCTTTCCATGAAATGATCTAACCCAAGAAGTCCACTCATTTACCTAAAGATCACTAAACATGAGCCATGTAAGGCTCTTCTTGATTCTGGTTCTGATGTCAATCTCATCTCCCATGACATGTACAAAGCCTGGAACCTACCACCTCTCAAGAAGAGCAACATCTATCTAGAATTGGAAAATTAATTAATCACTATTCCTTTGGGATTATTAGAGGACATTGTGACCACAATAAGTGGGCAGTCCTATCCTACTAATTTTCTAGTGATCAGGGTTAAAAACTACAAAGGTGGCTTTCCCATCATTATGGAAAGAGCTTGGTTAAGCATAGTTGATGCATGAATGGGCATAAGGGACCTCTCCTTGGAAATCTCCATGAAAAATAAATTTGGAAAGTTAGAGAAGAAGCGTATTCCATGCATTGTGTATAGCGATAACAAGTGCAATTGTGTGTAAAATATTTGATCCATCAAAAGTACATACATCAAAGCATGCAATCAGTGTGCACAAGAAACAAATATTCAATGGTGTCTGTATGCAACAGCCACAAAACAAAAGGGCACCCACTAGCTAATAGCTAACTTAAAAAGCATCACATTATGCATGAAACCAACTAAAAGCCTAACATGTGATTATGTTGAAGGCATGGATGGACTTCAATAAGTTCATCACCAACTCATTGATGATGAAAATGATGATACTTATTGGGGAGAGTTGAAAATCCTTAATAAGTTCAAGCAGGAGCCCCTAGAGTTGAAAAATCTACCAATTGGCATGGAGTATGCATTTCTAAATAATGGTAAGCCAATCATAATTAATGCCAAACTTACTCCTAAACAAAAAGAAATACTATTATAGTTGGTTAACAAATGGCCAACATTCTTTGCTTGGTCATATCCGAAGCTAACTAGAATTTATCCACAAATATGCTAGCATCACATCTACGCCAACCTGGCCATGAAGCCAAGAAGGTAGCTGTAAAGAAATTTGAACCCCAAATTGAAGCAAATTTTCAAGGAGGAAATAGAGCAACTCCTCAAGGTAGGGTTTATCTATCCGATCATAAATAGTGAGTGGCTTAGCCCACTCATAATTGTGCCAAAGAAAGGTGGCAATTGGTGGGTTTAATCAATTTCAGGCTATTGAATATTGCAATGTTTAAAGATCATTTTCCATTGTCATTTTTGGATCAAGTGTTGGACACCATATATGGGCATTGCTTTTATAGCTTCTTGGATGATTATAGTGGCTATAACCAAATCCAAATTGTGCTAAAAGATCAGGCCAAGACAACATTCACAAGTCCTTGAGGAACTTTTGCATATGGTAAGATGCCATTTGGTCTATGTAATGCCCCTACAACAATTCAATGCCTAGTCCTTAGTACCTTCTAGCAGCAAATTGGTAATGGTGTGGAAGTCTTCATAAATGACTTCTCCACCTATGGAGCTACATTTGAGCAAGCCTTGGACCACCTTGAGCAAATACTAAAGAGATGTGTTGAAACAAATCTATGGCTCAATTGGCAAAAGAGTCATCTCATGGTTCAATAAGGCATTGTATTGGGGCATAGAATCACTCAAAAAGGGATTGTAGTAGACCCTAAGAAAATACGAGTCATTGAAGTTATAACCCACCAACCAAAAATCATTAAATATTTTTAGTCATTTCTTGAACACACTAGCTACTATCAATGATTCATAGAGAGTTTCTCTAAGATTGCAAACCATTGGTAGAGCTTACAAAGAAATATGCACCTTTCATTTGGACTAAGGAATGTGAATAAGCATTCCAACAGTTAAAGTAGAGACTCATAGAAACACCAATTCTATAGGCACTAGACTAATCCAAACCATTCCACATCATGAGAGATGCATCTAACTATGCCTTAGGATCTATTCTCATGCAGTTAGATGATAAGAAATGCCCATACTACATCCACTGTGCAAGCCAAAGCATTATAGAGACATAATTAAATTACACCACTATAGAGAAAGAATTAATGATAGTGGTCTATGCTCTTAAAACGTTCAAGCACTATGTTCTTGGCTACAAAGTATTTGTGCACATGGATCATAATGCAATCTGCTTTCTCATGAACAAGCCAACGGTGAGCCCTCATATCATACGGTGGCTTGTGATTTTATAGGAATTTGATCTCACAATGGTAGATCAAAAAGGAATCGAGAATGTAGTCACTGACCACCTCACTTTCTTAATATGGGATAATAAAGAGGAGGAGAGCCCACTCTCTAATTAGTTTTCAAGTGAACTTCTCTTTATAGGAGCAATAAATGACCAAATGCACATAGAAACAACATGGTATAATGGCAGCCTCACCTATCTTCTCACTTAGGAGATGCCACAAGATCTTGACTTTATAAAGAAGCAATAATTTCTTCACTAAGCCAAATATTTCATGGAAATCAATGGACAAGGTGTGCACCAATGGCCTAATTCATTGGTGTGTCCCTTATGAATATAAACTACATGTTCTCCAGGATGCTTACAAAGGGCCTTGTGGAGGCCACTATGCAAGGAGACACACAACCATAAAAATCCTGATGGTAGGATACTATTAGCCTACAATCTTCAGGGATGTCCACTAATTTGTTTGATCTTGTAAACATTGACAATGAGTGGTGGGATGACCACTCAAATGGAAGGTCCTCAATAGTGAATTCAACCACTAGAGCCTTTTGACATATGGAGCGTTGACTTCATGGATCTCATCACATCCATGTCCAATGGATAGGCATATATCATCATAGTAGTTGATTATTGAACAAAATGGGCAGAATCAGTAGCTGTTACTAATTATACATCATCCACTATTGCTAAATTTATACAACAAAATGTTGTAAATATGTTTAGGACGCCATGTGAACTAATTTCTGACAATAGAACTCATTTCATAGGTGCAACTTTTAGAAAATCAATGCAACACTTAGGGGTTGAACATAAATTAACAACACCCTACCACCCCCAAGCCATCAGTCAAGTAGAGGTAACTAACTAGGAGATCACAAAGATCTTAACAAGAACCATAAGCAAATATAGGAGAGACTGGAGCACCAAACTCAATGATACCCTTTGGGCCTATCACTCAACATGGAAACTTCCTATTGGCTACTCTTCCTATGAGTTGATGTGCAGAAAAATTTCAACACTTCTAATCCAATCTAAGCTTTATACACTCTCAATAGCCTATGATCTAGATCTTGACCTAAGTCTAACATAGAAAGATAGACTGATCAACCTGAATGTGCTAGATGAAAACTAATTGGTTGCCCTATCTTTGAATGAGGTGTACAAGGAATTCAACAAGAAATGTCATGACCTCAAAATATAGAACGTAACATTTCAACCAAGTGATAAGGTTCTCTTTTGGAATCCCATACATGTATCCCAGAAGACAAAATTCCAAACGTTTTGGAAGGGACCTTATATAATTGATCAAACCTTTCCCTCTGAGGCCATGTTAATTTACAAGCCTAAAAGCCTAGATAAAAAGCAACTAGTCAACATCCAACAAGTAAAACCTTTCTTAGAACCAAGAGAAGCCAATGCAACTACCACCTCAACAGATGAATGACCAAATTCCATTTTTTGGATCTCCTCCTTCCAACTTAGTCATGGGGGAGATGGCCATCTATTCTAATGATCCATATGGCTGTTCATTTTTTCTACTTTTTATTTTTTGTTTTCCACATTTTTGATTTTACAAGTTATTCATTTTACAAATTTTTGATTTTCAAATTTTTCCCAATTTTGCACCATCATTAGTACCTTTGAACTTTTTTTGATTAGTTTATACTTTCTTATATATTTTACTTTTTTTTGTTTAAGTGTTACTTTTAGTTATTTTTTCTAGTAAGAGTATTTCATTGCTATAGGACATAGTGCCACTCTTGTTGTTTACTAACGATGGTTTATGCTTGTGGATGTCTGGTTTCTATTTTTGAATTTTGATGTTTAATGACTATGACATGGTTTATTTTTCATGGAATAGGTAATGAGTCCATGTCATCCACCCACCCAATAAGCTCTATGGTTTTCATTGTTCTAGGAGTTTAAGGTCCCTTCAATTAATGGAGCTTTTAATCAATTGGTGACCTTGGTAATTCTAGAATTGGGAAAGATTCAAAGGCTTGTAGAGGGTATGACTTTAAGGAAACTCAATACTCCTTATACTCTTCTGCTTTAGTGCTTGCATATTTTTTATGAATGTCTTACCATTCCATCCCAACCACTAATAGGAAGACAAATAAAGTCTTTGCATGGGGTGGTTCCCATCTAAAAAATATGATAGGAATTCAAAGCACACCTCTTAGACACCATAAACGAATAATTCTTTGCATGGTGTGGTTCCCATTTCTTAAAAAAAAAACATGATGAAAATTCAAAGCAAATCCCTTAGACAAATAAATGGGCTACAAGCACTATTTATGGGACTAGAAAGACATGCACCCATGCCTGAAGGTCCCCTCTNCTCTCTCTCTCTCTCTCTCTCTCTCTCTCTCTCTCTCTCTCACTTCCTACTTTTTTTCTCTTCTCTTTTTGGAATGGTTGTTGTTTTATGGGAGTACTCTTGTGTCTTGAGTGGATCGATTGGTGTTGGAGTGGTAATGCAAAGTCACTAAAAGAGGCTGGTTTTGGTCTAGACTAAGGATGAATCTTCTTAGGTCATTTTAAACACATATTCCACAAGGGACTTCTTACAACCTTAATTCAGGATTCCATCTCATCCTCTCAATCATCCATCTATGCTGCCATAACTCACCTCATTGATGGTTTCTATGTTATGCTTGATGTCTTAGTTTAACATGTTGAAATTCTTGGATAGATTCTTTTTGGTTGATCCTTAACTTTTCATGACCATTAATCAACTATGGGACCCACAAACTCCTTAGTTGGGTTTATGCAAGGGTAAAAAGGGTAGATTCTTGCTATGGGGAGGACCCACTTGTATATCTCTTACATTGGTTAGTTAAGTTTCTTACCTTAGGCACTGTTACAATCCTATCTTTTCCATATTCCATTGTGCACACCACTTTGTGCTCCTTGCACTCTCATGTTCCACTTCATTTAACTATTTTTCCTAATTTTCTTAATTTTTGATACTTCAACACTCCTCACATTTTCATCATATTTGTGGTTGTTTCAGCTTCCATTTGATCCTAATTTTGTTCAAAATATATTTGTAATTTTTAATTTTTGACCAAGTCAATGAAAGTCAATGGTGATCAACACCTACATCAATGAGGCCCTATCGATGTAGTGGACCACATCGATTGGGCCCCATCAATGCAGTAAAAAAATACTATAAATATTGCCAAACACTTAGGAATTTTTCACATTTGGTCCATAACACCCAAGGAGTTTTTGTAATTTTCAAAGCCCAAAACATTCCCAAGCCTATAACTCTCACACTATTTATCCAAATCATCTTGTTCTTCAATCTTACAATTACCAAAGGTAAACTCTTAGTCGTGGAGGTAGAAAATCACAAGGTTTTTATGATAATTTTTTTAAAAAAAATTCTAACTCCCCTAAAGGGTTAAGTGATAAATGCTATTAAATCATTAGTTTTTGAGAATTTAACCCTTCCAACAACTTTGGTAAACCAAAGATTAAATTAATAATTAACTACTTAATCTATCCAACCATAATCACATCTTAGCCAAATGTAATCCACTCATGAGAAAAGGTAATCCAATCATTCTAAGTTACATAATAATTACTAATTTATTATTATGTGTGATTACAGATGGCACCAAGACTAAAGAGATCATAGGAGGAGAGACCATCACAACCATAGGAGAAGCGACATAGAGGAGGAAGAGGCCAACATGAATATGGCCAAGAATAGGCTAAGGCAACTCATGCAATAGGACCTCTTAGAGATGAGGCTGAGGTGAAATCTGTCCAATAGATTCTTGAAGAGGCAGCCACATCTGAACATTCACAGTTAGTCAAAGTGCTAGGGCCTATACCTAGATTGGAATTCACACTTACACAAGTCTCTCTCAACATAATTGGAATCCATGAGGTCCAACACTTAATTCTCCAAGAATTGAATTTTAGACCATTCCTTGAACGGGCTCTAAAAGATGTTAGAACTTAACTACAAGCCTCTCCCATGTATCCAATCATGACTTCCAGTGGGGAGTGGTACATGGGAGAAATGTATCCCTTTTGGAATAACAAGAAAGTAGCATCCACTATGAAAATAAAGGACATCCAAGTTTCCTACTCAATGGAGTCCATTGCATAGGTCCTTAGGCTACTAGACATAGGAGCACAGTTGGTAGAGTTGTCAACACAAGGTGACCCTAGAGCAAAGAAGGAGTTGATGTTGTGGTGTTATGGGGTTGACTATAAGGAGTTTTATTAGCTCACAGTGGTGAAGCAAGTCTATTTTAAGATAACAGCCCACCACTTCAATTCAATGGTGAGGCCCAATAAGGTAACAACCTTCTCTGCCTAAGCATGTGCCACTTTAAGTGATAAATTTTCAACAAATCCACAACTAATCTATCTAGAGATGGAAAAGTGCTTCAAGGAGAATGAACATGAAAGAAAGACCTTGTCTTTTTCCTACTTGATCAAAAAACTATGTAAAATGGTAGGCATAGTTCACTACACAAATTATATACTCAAGCATGCTCCTAGTGCTTCATGGGCTAAGATGATGAAGGATAATACACCTACCACAATTACAAAAGAGAAGAAACAACATCCACCTCCACCACCTACTCATGAGCAAACACCAGAGGCCCACATTATAGTTGAATGCATGCAAAAATTCTAAGAGCAGCTCCTACAACAATAAGAGCAGCAAGCAAGAACTAGTGATGGAGATCCATCTGTGTACAAACTAGCCATGAGTCACCTTAGAGAAGTGGCTTGTACAATCAACCAAATGGAGGAAGGTGGATCAATGTTGTCTTCTCAACGAATGCAGTTCCCTGCAAGGTCAAATCCAAGTACCCAAGAGGTAACGATGTCTCTCTCTTAGCACCATGTATTCCCAAAAATCTCTAGGAATGTTGCTTCCTTTTCAGTGCACTTGGAGGAGGGTGACGAGGAAACCATATTAGTGATGCAGCACCAGAGGCAAGAGACAGCTACAAAGATCATTGTTAGTCAAGTCACTGAGGCATTAAACTCACTTGCAATGCATAAACTAGATGTTTCTACACTAAGAGATGTGCAAGCATCTATAGGGCCAATCAGCAAAAGATGACATGAAGCCTAGCATGAAGAACTGTTGGACTAACTGGTGGGAACTGAGCAACCAATTCCGAGTGTCTTTGATTTTTTGGATACCATCACTACCACCTAGTTAGAGCTATTGGAAGCAAAGGGCAAGTTCCTCATCTTGGAAGGGCAACTTGAAATAGCTCGAGCACATAATCAATGCTTGGCCATAGAAGTTGCCAAGTTGCATGCCTGAATTACTAACCCTACTTTATTAACCCTGCATTGACATAAGATGAAGCTTTTTAGCAACTTCAAGAATAGCTAAAGCTAGTTGAGGGAGAAATGGTAATAGCAGTCTTTAATCAGTTCATAGCAGAAGCTACAACTCATGCAATACAGAAGGACTTGATGTAGACACACCAAGAAAATAAATCCTTGACCCTAAAAAACCATTGCTTGCAAAATGTTAATGCACAAAAATAATAGTTAGAATAATTTATCCATTAATAGTAGGAGTAGCTCATCAGGGAAAACACCAAACTAAGGAGATTGGTAGTAGAAAATCATAACCTCTTCATGGAAGAGGTCTATGCCTTATGCCAAAAGTTAGCTATTGAGATTGCCAGCTTGAAGAACGAGGCTCTAAAATTTGAGAAAGTTAAAAATCATTACAAACACCAAGTTGGCCTACAAAAGGAGGTGAATGAAAAGCATATCCAATTGATGAAGGAAAAAGTTAATGAGGCCCTCTAGCAACTCAAACAAGGTAGAGAATTGTAGCAACCCATCATCAATGGGATTGATGCCTACAATAGGGCAAAAATTTGCATGAAGGAGTTGCAGATTAAAGATATGACAAAGTACATGGAGCTGTCCATCTTCATTATGCAAACCTACTGATGCTAACTTCTAGACAGTTACGGTTTGAACTTGAAAAGCAAGTGGCTAATTCATACTTATTGTATGAGGTCGAGTTCAAGACCCATAAAGACACCAAGTAAAAGCTTGCAATTGTGAATGCTGAACTCAAGGTTCTCAAGGTAAAATTCACTGACCAAAGATCAGTTGTAGAGAGCCTAACCAAAAGAATGAATGACTACTAGGCACTATAGGGCACACTTCAAGCATTCGACATTGAGCACAAGTAATTCGAAGCCTAGTTTGTCAATGTGATGGAGCTCTTTTCCATTTTGCCTTGTCCTCAAGATTTTCCAACCTTGGTCCACATCAACAAAGCTACATGGACCGTAAAAAATCATAGGAGTAAAGAAGAGAAAATGAAAGTATTATTGGATGCTTTTCACCTTCCACCTAAAGTAGTAGTAGTAGTAGGACAACCATAGCTACCTTTTCCACCACATGTGCTTGAAGCTGGTGAAGGTCCCTCAAAACTTAAGGAGCCACCACCACCTGGGACTATCTAACCTTCTCCATCAACTTCACACCATCAAAGAACATGTTATCTAGTTTTGAAGAATCATGTCATGGTGTTCAACTTAGGGTCATGAACATCAAAAGTTTTGTAATGTGTTGATATGTACACTAGGCACTCAGTTGTTTTGTCCATTTTTTCTTGTTTTTTTTTGTTATGCCTAAGTCAATAAAGAATTCCATACCTTTCCAATTTTTAGAGAACTTAAGGATGATTTTTCATTCAGTTGTGTGGGTATGATGAGTTTTAGATTTTTGCATTGACAAGGCCCCATCAATGCAATCCCATCAATGCAGGGGTCTATCGTAGTCTATAAATATAATCAATGAGCTACATTTATGGGATTAATTCTCATAGTAATAATAGAGCTCTTGTAGTTTTTCTACTCAAAATTTAGAATATTTTTCCTGAGCACCCGCAACAAGAGTCATTAAGTGTGTAGATCTTTATTTGAGCATTGTTGTACCTAAGCATGACAATGTGTGCAGCAATAAAGATGAGCTTTCTAATAAACCTTGTAGCATCCTAGATAGATTAAATATTTCATTTATGCATTTAATATTTTCAATTACCTATTCAATGTTTTCTAGTAATTAATCTAATTAAGATAATTGAGCAAGATAAGCTAGATAGATTAAATACATAAGTACAATTGCTTCAAGCAATGTTATTTCTTGGTATGCCCAATAGTGTAGTTCTCGGTAACTAAGAAGTGGATATGTGGGTTCAAGAAATGTACAAAACGTGATACTAGATGCTTATGTTAGGATTAGCTAGAGGCTAGTAGGTTAGTTACATTGAATTAGCCATTAAATTACCTTGTCTTTATCTTTATTCAAGCACCAAGACTATAAAACATAAAACTATAAAAATTGTATGCCTCAATTACACTTAACCATACCATGTGCTTCACAAGTGTAATTGTGACCTTAGGGCAAGGTTCACTGTCTAGAAGATTAGTGCACTAGAAACTATAAAGTCCATGGAAATCGACTGAATCACGCGTGAACACTCTATGATTCATATGGTTGGGTGTAGGGGTACCTCACTACTCATCAATAGGTAATAAGACAAATCAATAGAGATAACACAACAATGGACAGGGTACATTTAGCACCAATTAAAAGAGGAGACAAGCTAAAGGTCATGAAAAATATCATAAGTTCCCCATGATGTACACCCAATTGTACAAGTTATTGAAAGATAACCATATTACTCCAAATTATGCTTCAAAGAAAACTCTTATTAGGTTCAAATGCATTTATACTTTACAAACTAATCCTTTCTAATATCTAAAAGGTGATCCTTCTATCCCCAAGTGGTTCAACTCCAATGAATTTTACTATTACCATGAGGTAGTGAGACATGAAACAAATAGTTATAATTCTTTTAAGGGTGGTATCCAAGCCTTAATGGAAAAATTTGAAATAGTCTTCAACATGCCAATGCAACTAAGTAATTAAAATATACACATCTTCTAGAATCCTTTGAATTTAAACTCCAAGAAGATTTCCACCTTTCACTTGGACTACAAGGAAAACCATTCTAAGATCTCCTTCATTGTACTAACAAGTCCCTTTTAAATATCCCAATACCATATTATCCCAATCCATCAAAGCCTAAAAATTAATTTTTTGTTAACATGTCTTTTGCTAATATTTTATCCTTACTTTCCAAAATGTTTGTAGAAACTTCTTTGTTGTGGATATTACTCCCTATTATGAAAGTGCTTCTTCCCAACCTTTCTACACTTATCCTCCATGCCCTAGATTCCAACACAACTATATTCATGAAGCTATGTTATTGAGATAAAATGGCTAGATCTTATAAAAATTTCATTAAAGTAGAAATGGATCATATCCTTAGAGGCATGATAGGTGAAACATACTTCTAAAAAAATGTTGAGTTTGCAATGATTGAGATTTGAGAGAATGTACTTGACTAGCTTTAGGCCTTTTCCTTTGAAATAGACTACTCATGCCTACTTCCACTCATGTTATTGATCTTCCATCTATCCTTCCCTATGCTATCTTTGTTCCTTTTAGTCCATTGGACTTTGTGCATTTTCAATAATCAACTTTACTATGAACATACACTCTATAAGTTAAAATTCTCATGTGTGCTTAGAAAAAAGTTACACCTACTAATAAGAGCAAGGAGATGAAGAAAAAACAAGGTAATAATTGGCATAATTAGCCAAAGAAGAAGGTGATGCTACAAGCTATGCAGGAAGTATCAACTTCTTAATCAATGATAACTCAAACTACTTCTCTAATGGGTGTATCTCCTCCCATTATTACTAATCTTAAATGATGAATCATGGTTTTTCAAGTGCTAATATCGAACCCTTGACATTGGCACATGTTGATATCAGACCCTTGATATTGGATCCTTGATATCAAACCCTGAATATCGGACCCTTGATATCGGGTACCCGATATCACAGCCTGGTTAATGATATCGAATACACAATATCGTGGTTCCTATGTAAGCCTATAAATACCACATTCAGGTGCACAGGAAGGGGAAAAGTAAGAAAGTATAGGATTAGAGTCTTTTTCTTCATTTTTAGTTCATTTCAATTCTTTCCCCAGTACATGCCCGCAATGTGATGATTGTAATTATACAAAACCTTTATTTGAGTGTGACGTACTTAGACATGCACATGATTGACAATAAAGATCGAGATTACTCCATCATTGCAGCATTCACTTAGTTTTAATTACTTAATTATTATTATTATTTATTATTTTCTTAATTAATATTTCTTTACCTTCATCTACTATTCCTATTTTTAATTGCGGAATGAGTACAACTTAATTACAAACATTTAAGTGTAACTACTTGGTAACTTAGTAGTGTATCTAGGAGCACTCAAGTAGCATACGCTTGGTAATCCCAGAAGTAGTACACTAGGTCCAAGATGCACATGGATGATTAAGGATGGATGCTCATCACACTTAGGCTAGCTTAGACTTCATTTTTTGTTTCTTGTTAATTCAATTCAGATTATTTTCCATTATCTCTAGGAGTAGCCTAGTGTTAGAGTCATATCATACACCTCACTCTAGACTAAACCATATGTGACAAAGCAAATACTAGTCCAAGTGGGAAGACCACGAACTATGATCAACGTGTAACTATCTAGATGCCACAACTAGTTCATCTGCAGAGTTCGACTGGATTGTGCATGAACGCTTGTATTCATATGGTTAAGTGTAGGGGTACCTAGTTGCTCATCATTGGCACCATTTCTAGGGACGGTGCTAGTTATTTATATTAGTTACATCATCCAATATTGTTGTGACAAAGCCTTGATGATATATCTTTTAGAAAAAGTAATTGCAAATAAGTCACACACAATTCACAACAATGTCTCTCTTACAAGACTATGATAACGCAACAACTAATAAGGCAATTCATTGGAGAACCAATGAATTATATGATGATGAAGATGAAGTTTGAAGTACTTAATCTAATGCAAGGGTTCCCTATGTACATGAATGAAGACAACATCATCCCAACTCACAAATTCATAACCTATCTAGTGACGATGAACCCCCACTGGCCACTAAGAGCCTAATGCATATACAAGAGGCTATTCAAATATCCCGCAGGCATCGTAAGGAAAGTCATCTACCCAAGCTTGATTCAAACAACTTTTCCAAATTTTTAGGAGGCTATGATTTAGATCTGCAAAATTATTTACAACCCTTCCATGATGCCTGTGTATGGAACAATATTGATAATGGGTGGAAAAAACTTAAGCTCTTTCCTATGATACTCATTGGCCAAGAAAAAGTATGGTACAATGGTAGAAATCTTTACTAAAAGATACCAAACCTATGCAAGAGTATCAACCTTGAGGAGACAAATCCAAGAGTGGAAACAAGCACAACATGAACCCTTGAACATGACCTTAGAAAGATATTACTCTTTGTTAAACAAATACCTAGGCCATGGGTTCTCCAAGGAAAGGCTAATGTACCACATCATAGATAGGCTCCATAATGAAACAAGGGAGACCCTAAGGATGTATGCCCCAGGTCAACTATATGAGCTATGAATCCACCAATTCCAAGAGCTTATTAAGCAAGTAGCAAAAGAAGAAGGAGAAATGGCCAAATGGGAGAATGTTGAAATCTCTCAACGGGACAAGAATCTTGAATTAGCAAAGGTCCATGATCATGAAGAGGAGAAATCAACTCACTTAAAGGAGGTGGAATCATCTTTGCCAATACTACAATCACTAGATGAAATTGAGGCAATGATTAATAATNAACCATGATGAACCAAGAAGTAGGACAGAACACCCTTAGACAATTGAAAAGAAGGGTTGAAGGGAATAAGACCTCAACTACTAATCATACATATCAATGTAACATTTTCCTGTATGATCACCCCAAAGGTCAATGCCCTATCTTGTCACATTTACATGAGCATTGGGGATGAATGTTACATCCAAAGTTCATACAAAAATATTGTGTTCAATCATAGTGGAAAAAACCTCAGTTGTGGGGGAGGCCACCATTAAACTGGTCACACCCTTCCTACCATCCAAACCCAAGTGCTTATTATGTTCAGCATCCTATTTCCCCAACTAGGTGAACATCCTCTATCTCACCACATCGTTATCATTCTCCTAAGTACTATCAATCCATGTCCTCTCCCACAAGATCACCACCTCATGTTCCTTACTCTTCTTCTCACCTTCAATATTCTCATCCTTTACCTCCTTTTACATTGTCACCAATAGTACTAGTAAGTTTTGCACCACAGCATCAACCCATGAACGTTACTTGTGCTGCTATTGTTAACTGCAATGGGAATCCTTCACAACGTTGAAAGCATCCTTTCTTTAGGCATGACCAAAGAAAGAGACAGCATGGTTCCAAAACCACTGCATCCCCCAACCTAGCACAAGTTCAATGCAATAATGCATCGGCCTCCTCAAATAAAACACCTCCTATTATCTTATCAAGGCCACCACTCAATACTCCAACTACCATGTGGCCCAATGAATATAACCACATAGGGAGACACATTGATCCTTGTATAGCATCTTATGGTCAAGGGTGCCATAGTGTGTCAACTAGTTAGTAATTAACCACATCTTATAACATGCCCCACTATGTCAACTTTAATCAAGTGTGTGAACCCCAATTTGGGTACATTCCAAACACCACATCAAACAACACCCATTGGATTAGATATGACCGGATCCCAATATTTCCAACATGCATGGATCCCAACCTTTCATTTATTAATTCTCACCATGATCAAAAGTTTAGTTATGGGGGATATCCTCCATTCTAACAGGCAGAATTAATAAATGTTTTTCCTTTTCTTTAATTTTACAATTTTTTTCTTTCCATTTTTTAATCTTTGAATTTGTTGTTTTATCTTTTTATTTATTGTTTCATCATTTTATCTTTTTATGGGTAATCTCATTTATGAATAAAACACTCCTGTGACTCATTGGTTGAGGTGTTGTTCTATGTTATCAAGTCTCAGGTAACTAATTATTTGGGTAGTGAGCCCACACATCCACCCCACCATTCTATTAATAAGAGGTTCTACTCTCAGTACGATGATATTTTTGTCATCATGAAAACTTAAACATAATTTTATTCTCATTATGCCCAAATCAAAAAATGATGGACCAGGAGGGAATGGTCAGGGTGTGACATTAAGGGAACTTGTGGATTCTCTTTGGTGACATCTATAAGGTGGTATCATGTAGCTTGGTCATACTAAGATCCTTGTAGATCTCATAAAAATTGGGAGTAAGAGTAATAAAGGCACTCAATGCTGTTCTGGGGGTTCCACTGGAAAGACATGCACCCATGCTTGAAGGTTGGCAGTTTCTCCGATTCACTATTGGAAAGGACAAAGTGCCAAAGTGGCTAGAAAGAAAAAAAAAAGAGAAAAGAAGACGAAAAAAAAATGAAAAGATCAAAAGAAAAAAATGTGTGTGTGTATCATAGATTCCAAATCACTCATCCCTTGGACAAAATGCCAAGTGATTGTATGCCTTGCTATCGTGGTGCTCTTATGATTAACCATCATTGGATGAAACAATGCAATGTCATTGATCGAAGGAATGGACTTGGTCTTAATTTTGGAATGACAAGCTAATGACACATTAATCATGCCCTACACTCAGGATTCATCATGCCTTGGGTTAGTTACCTCATCTCCCAATCTCTATAATCCCTTCTATAATTCACCTCATCTCGCTGTTCATGTATTTGTGACTTGTGTCTTGTATAACATTGAACTCATACCTCATCATGATGGTATCTACATGTGTGTGTTTTTTGGAACTATTCTGGATTACATTTAACCCTTCTAGTACCTATGGACATTTTAAGGTGTGGTTACATAAGGGCATTATAGGTTGGAACCTACTTTGGGAGGGACCCACTTGCATGACTTTTGTAATTTGTACTTGTTGCACACCACCACATCATTTTATACCCTCTGAGTACTTCATTGCCAAATCTATTCTTTCCTTTGTCATCATTTTATCAAACGTTCCTCAAAATCATTACATGTCCTTTTACGCGTCACCTAAACAAATCAAGTCCAACATTAAACTTTTAGGGCAACTTCCTTGAAAAAATTTCTAACTCTAAAATCACACTAAGTAAAGAATTCAACATTTATTAAAGGCAATGAGTAAGGTATGAAATAATTGAACTTCTTTCAATAACCTTACTAACAATTGATCTTTGTGTGGCTATAGATGGCCCCTAAAAGAGAACAATAAGGAGGACCTTGTCAAGATGCAATTGAATGCCCAGGGGGAGGCAGAGGCCAAGGACCTCATGTAGAACATGTAGAGTAGGAGGCATAATCATTTAGCATCCATCAGGAAACTCCTGTGACTACACAATCTGGCAAAGAAAAAGGTGGAGAGGTCAACACCCAAGCCTATGAAGAGGAACACTGGCTATTTGTGGCATGTCATTGCAAGGCCAATCAAGTGTTCCTGCAACTACCATGTCCATGGAAAGTGTCGACTCCATCAAACATTGGAATAGCAGCATGGACGGCTCATAATCGTTGGATAGAAGAGGAGAAACATCAGGCACTTCTTCAATGGTATCAATCTCAGAAGCCTAGAGCGCATGACAAAGGAAAGGCACCCATGGAGGAGCCACCACTACTAGAAATCCCATAAGTTCCACAAGTTTTGTCTTTTGTGTCTATGTCCAAATTTTGTTTAGTCCCACATTGTAGCATGAAACAATCCATGGTCATTCAATAATCTCATACCTATCCCCTGTTTATAATTGAATGAACTTGTTCCTCACTTTCCTTGACTCAAGGACAAGTTGTTATTCAGTCATGGGGGTATATGATGAATCATGGTTTGTTAAGTGTTGATATCAGATCCTTAATATCGAACCCTTAACACTAGGTACGCGATATCACAGCCTGGATAACAATATCAAATACAGAACATCATGGCTCCTATGTAAGCCTATAAATACCACATTTAGGCACATAGGAAGGGGGAAAGTAAGAAAGTATAAGAGTAGAGTCTTTTTGTTCATTTTTGGTTCATTTCAATTCTTTCCCTAGTGCATGCCCATAGTGTGATGATTGTAATTGTATGGCACCTTTATTCAAGTGTGACGTACTTGGACATGCACATGATCGGCAATAAAGATTGAGATTACTTCATCATTGCAACATTCACTTAGTTTTAATTACTTAATTATTATTTTTATTTATTTATTCTTAATTAATATTTATTTACCATCATTTACTATTTTTATTATTAATTTTGGAATGAGTACGATTTAGTTACGAACATTTAAGTGTAACTAATTGGTAACCCAACAGCATATCTAGGAGCACTCAAGTAACATACGCTTGGTAATCCCAGAAGTAGTACACGAGGTCCAAGATGCACATGGATGATTAAGGACAGATATTCATCACACTTAGGCTAGCTTAGACTTCATTTCTTATTGCTTGTTAATTCAATTTAGATTATTTTCCATTTTCTATAGGAGTAGCATAGTGTTAGAGTCATATCATACACCTCACTCTGGACTAAACCATATGTGACAAAGCAAATACTAGTCTAGGTGGGAAGATAGTGAACTACAATCAACATGTAACTATCTAGATGCCACAACTAGTTCATCTTGGAGTTCGACCAAATCATGCATGATCGCTCGTATTCGTATGGTTGAGTGTAGGGGTACCTAGCTGCTCTTCATTAAAAAATCCAAGGTAGAAAATAATGCCTTGGCATAGATCATTACTATAATGAAATAAAAAGGGATAAATCTTTCCCTTTTTGACCTCATCTCTATGTCAAGGAACATCACTTTAGCTTGAAGGAGTTCCTCAAATCAATCACCATCTTGGCAAACATTCAATCACATACATAGGCTATCTAATCTATTCTCAATACTCCCAAGTATTGGATAAATTACTTAGTTTCAAAGATGAAAACATCAAGACATATTCAAGAATATGTGCTATAAGCCAACTTTTGATCTACATCATCATATAGATTAGAGATAACAACCCCTTTCCCTAGATGCACATGGATAATAATGCTAGAACCGATGTTACCTCATGGACCTTTATTGAGAATCTCAATATGGAAAACTAGGTACAACCTCTAAATCTAAACTCTACTTTAATTTCTTCAGTAAAGTGAGGGTAGAAATCATAGTAATAATTAGGTTAACATTTTTGGTGGATAATCGCATCATGTCCAAAATAGTTTTTATGATCATTAGGAATTCTACAAGCATCAATGCTATCCTAGGCTACCCCTGATTAGATTTTCATCATGTTGTTTTCTTCTCCATCCACCAAAATATTAATTCCCCTATAAAGATAAAGAGGTTATAGTTCATGTTGATCATAAGGTTCCTTCCATTCTTATTTGGATTTTTTAGAAGACATTACCCTTGATTTGCAATCAATTACCTTAGTTCAAACATTTGTTACATTTTAAATAACTAATGAAGAAGTAACCTCAATTCCTTATTTCAAAGAGATGAAAATTAGAGTTAATTAAGAGTGTTAAGATTCCACATAAGGTAAGAAAAGCATCACTCAAAATTTTTAGGTTTCAATTCTATTCTTTGGCTCTTTCTTATAGTTGGGTTTCTCCTCCTTTTTCTCTTACATTTTATCATTTTGTTGTTTTGACTTTATTTGATTGTTTTCACTTAGTTATGTTTTAATTTCTACCTTTCTTCTTTCACATGATTTTTTTGCAATTTCTCTTTAATTTAAATTTCCAAATTTGAAAAAAAATTAAAATATAAAAATCCTTTAAAACAAACATACATAAAAATTTAAAAACATAAAAATAGAAAATCTAAAATCATAAAAAACTATAAATTTCTTTTTAAAAAATTTCACTAAATTTTTAAGTTTGTAATACATCATTAAACATACATAACAACTTTGTCGTTATTAGGCATTCACGTCCATATATCATAACATCAAGTAGTCTTCTATCTCTCATTACTCTTATTCTTTCCATAGTATTTCTTCTTTGTTAGGGGTAGTGGCAAAGGTGAATTTTCCGAATGTTGGAATATCTTATTCTTTCCTTTTCATTGCATCAATGTTAGGACCTCATGGTGCATCAACATTGATATCATCTACAAATAGTAAATCACCAAGAATTAATCATTGATAAATATATACTATAATTTAAAACTAAACTAAAATGAATAATTTCAACCAAAAAATTAAAAATATAAATAAATCTGCAATTCATGTGAATCCTTATCCATCATTTCTTCTCATTCATTGGTTCCACCAACTTCTTTTGTTCGAGCCTAACTATCCATATTCTCATATCAAACTCTATATGATCTTTTTTGAAGTTAGGAATATGAGTCCTAAGGGCTCTAAATCCATGTTTGATACCCATAGAATCTTTATAGGTTCATCTATATTAAACCCTTCTTCCCCTAGAATTATTTCCACCTCTAATGATCCTCAAAGTGGTTGTCTTATCTCTTAGTGATGCACTTGTACATAGCCTTCAAAGATCTTGAAGATCTCCATAGTGTTACGCTTCTTCATGAAGAGGCTATGATCATCCTACTCATGTCTACCTTCCTTCATTTCCTATCCACAACCAACATGCACTTCTTATAATAGATCTTCTTACATGTTTGCATCAAATCCTAGTACTTCTAGGAAACACAATATTCCTTGAGTTTCATGTTGATCTAATCCATTATCAACAAGTCCTTTGGAGTTCTATTTATGAATCCACAAACTATACATTGGTATTTATTAAACACTAATAGGACAAAGATAGGATTATGGTGGATCATTTTACTCCCATGTAGATCAGCTTGTGGAAGCTCCACCTCATTATCTAACTTCTTAATTCTTACAACCATCCTCTTCTCCTTCTCTTTTGTAGTTACAAGTTCCTCCATTAGTTTAACATTAGCATTAGTCTATTGCACCACTAGGAAAGTCATCTCAGTGTCGCACGCTATCCAACTATCTATCCTATCTTATCCCTATAGGTCATCATGCCTTGAAAACTTCAAGTATAGATCTATTACATCTACCACTTCTTAATCTATGAAAATGAAAACATCTACATTTCCAAATAGGCATCCTCCCTTAATCAGTTATCCTTAATAATCAATAATTTTACATGTATAATCACCAAAGAGTTTCAAATTTATCTTCTTAGCAAAGCTCCTTTAGCCCCTCTATGAAGCTTGCCATCATTCCTCTAACTAACTCCCTCTTATTCACATGTTTCCATATCATCCTACTCAACTTAGCATGAAAATGAATTGAAATTATCCAAATATTTTATTCTATCTCTACTATCTACATCACAATGATTTAACTTATAATCTTATTTTTTTTCTTATCATAGCTCATCAACTTATACTTTGTAAATATCTCTATTAACCATTTATTCTTAACCTCATCTATCACAAGAGAATCCCTCTATGACAAGATGTTGGATATCTATCGAGATGAAATTTCTAGTATCTCAAACTATAGCATCTATGGTGGGATGTTATTCCCACCTATCTTCTCCTCTCTCTCTCTCTTTAATTTTTTATTAGTTTCTCTTAAGTTTATAACTCCTCCTTGGATCACTTGTAGATAACTTCCTCCTATTTTTCCTTTATTACTACCTCTACAATGGCCTCCATATCTCTCTCTCAAAGAACTTGTATTTTTTCTTCCTCTCTTACTCTCTTTCTAGACTCTAATTTTGCAAGCAATTTTATCTCTTCTCTCCTTCATGGTTAAAAGTCTCTTATAGTAGTCACACATTAATTTATCATTATTAATCCTATCATACACACATATCCTACCTAAATAGGTCAATCACTAAACTAAACATGTCTTACCTAGCCTTCCTATCAAATTTTTGCCTTCCATAGAGACCTTAGTCATCTCATCAATTTCTATCTTACATGGGTCCATCTCATCTATCTATAGCCTTTTATAGGATACTCCTTCTTCCTATGTTCTTTTGGCATACTATTGGATGACTAGTGTTGCTCTTTTCATGGTCCCAACTACCTTGTACTTAGAAGATAAGGTTATGTTTTCTAGGATAAAGGACTCCACTACATCATCTCTGATTGCAAATATTAAGTCCAACATATCCAAAAACATAGATTGAATTATGACCATCAAACTAATCATATTCTAGTATAATGGAGATTAAAATCCTCCTCAATCAATATGAAAATCCTCTCCCTTATCCCATTTAAAAGTAACTCTACTATGCATCTCATCATTCCATAGTAGAACCCATATTTTATTGTGTTTCCTTGGCTAATGTCATCCTTAATTTGCACTTTATCTATTTTCTTGTTCATCTTGTTTGCAATCAAGCTAGACCAATCATAGGTTTCATCCCTTATCATAACATTATAAATCATGGTAAGACACTTATGGAATGTAATTGACTTCTTCTTGATCTTCCCTTAGGAGATTGTCTCTAGAAAGAGATGTTAGGCCTTTTTTAAGTTTGTCTTAACACAACTCTTGATGTTCACAACCTATTCACAATATTGTACTTATTCCTTTATCATTTTGATCTCCATTAAGTAGATTTATATATGATTAGCATTACAATTCAACATGTCAAACCAATAGTGAATAGAGTTCTTATTCCATTGTAGGATCACCTATTTTTTGTTCATCTAGAACACAAATAGGCACTACCTAGATACAAAATAGCAAACTATCATCACCATATCTACTAATAATATGACTAGGGAATGTAGGATGAAGAAAGAAAACTATCCAAGCTTTCTCAAACATAGGGGGAAATCATTTCCTTAGTTCTATATGTTAGCTTTGTCCAAGAGTGCTATTATTAAGATTTCCCTTGACATTTTGATTTTTAGGATCCCTTTCCACATAAACAATATTTGCAAATGAGATTTTATCTATATAAAAAATCAACATGAATCGTTAAATATCAATCCATATGCAAGTTACTTTAAAATACCTTTTATGACTTAGTTACTTAAAAACTTACTTGTATAACTAAGCCTAATCCTTGAGCCCTTAGATCATTAGACCTCCAACCAATAGTCCTTCCTCTTATGGAAAGAGTGCATGAAATATACCTCCATTAGTGAACTATACTATGAGTGCCCCTTTGCGAGGTTGATTTCATCAAGAAATAACTAAAACATAGGGATACACCAATTATCTATTATTACAATTTTTCAAATGAAAGCCTCTAGCCCTACTAGATAGCTTTTACACCTATCGAGATCTTGAATCTACAAGTAGCACACATTTCAATGTTAAATGAATCCCAACTTATTAATAAATCTAACTAATTAGTAGAATAGATCAAAAAATATTTTTCTTCTCAATGCTAATGTAAGTCCTAACCAAGTTATTAATACTTTGAACCTACTGAGCATCTAATAGCAAGATCCCATCCACATTGAACTACCTATAAGCATGGCCACATCATAGAAAGTTCAAAGATTTTCTATGGATCTCTTTTGGATTCTTAAAGTCATCCACAATCACATCTGTATCTTCCTCATCTATTATCATGTATCCCATAATATGTGACCCAGTCCCTAAGCAATTATAATCTAGAATGTAGGATGTGATATTCAACTTTAGCATTGTCCATATGAGGATATGGAAATGCTTGTAAGAAAACTCTAAAAACTACTTGACCCTTGATCATGCCAAAATTTACATGAAATAAAGTGTTCTATTATCAATGATGATTTCTTTCTTTACTTTGCTTCTTTGCAATCACCACTATCACATCTATAACCAAGAAGTACATTGAGTTCATTACAATTAATCTAGATTGAATTTTATCCCTATATCAAAGCATATAGAGCCTAGTCAGTACTTCATTATTCTTGGAATAAAATATTAAAAATTAAGAACATTTAAATATAAATATTAAAACATATAAAAATTTTAAAATTAAATTTTACTATCAAATTAAAAAATTGGCTAATTGTTGAAAGCTAATGAGTAAGCATCACCTTAGCACATGAGTAGCTTGTTGATCTTTTGATATGTCAAAACCTTATAGAAAATGGAGAATGTGAAATTATGTTGGTAATCTTGTAGGACTAAGAAGGAACAAGTTAATAAGATCATTGAATAAGAACTAAGTTGGGATGACAAAACAAGAGTTGGGATGACAAGATGAAAGCTAGGATGCAAATGAAGTCTACAAATCATATGAAGATGTTTCAAGATTTAGCAAGGTTTCAAAATTTAAGAAAAATACTCTAGAACTCAAAGTTGATTTGTAGGCTAGATGTGCCAAATTGATAGCATATGTTCCAATCTTTGCTAAGACATCTCAACTAAGACATTCCAAGGAAAACATCTCAATTTCTAGATAGACATCCAACTAGAATTGAAGCATTTTTCAAATAGATGTCCCATCCTCAAATGATACATCTCAATTAGTCATTTCCTAGTTATTGCATGAATTTCGAGGATTTTTTGGAATCAAAAAGGATATAAAAAAAGTGGAATTATTGGAAAATGAGTATGCACTATTCCTTGGAATATCAATCATTATCTACATTAAGTGGTTTAGCTTTGTTCTTGATTATTTTTATCTTTTGTAAGTTATTGTATGTATTGAGAGATTCACTGCAAGGAATTTATAAATTGAGTTACATACTCTCCTTGATTTTTTTTCTCCCATTTGTATTCCTACAATTTGATGTGCTTCTTATGTAAAGGCATCTTGTGAGCTTGTTGGGATTTTATGGGGTTTAGTGTGTTCATAACAAAGAAACACTCTAGTGTAGAGCTCACATTCTATAAAGGTTATGTAATCCTTGAAATCACACTTTGAGCTTGTTGGAACCTTACAGGGTTGAGTGTTTGTTAAGTGAGAAAACACTCTGAGTGAAGCTCAAACATTCTACAGGTTGTGGTATCCTTTAAATCACATTTTAAAGGAACAAAGTCCAAAGGTGTGCAAAGATTTTATCCTCTAAGTGTAAAATTACCCAAGTTGGGAAATCACATAAAAATTGATGTGTAGTTTATTTGACTTGTTTATTGAATTTAGAAAACTTATTCAACCCTCCTTCTAAGTTCTTGGTCCTCAAGTGGTATCAAAGCTTGGTACCCTCAAATCTGAAATCTCAAGAGTAAACAATGGAAGGGACATCCTATATCAAGCCACCAATGTTTGATGGGATTGACTTTGTGTATTGGAAAACAAGAATTTAAGGATTCTTCAAATCCATGAATTTTGAAGTCCAGAATTCTATCCTTAAAGGTTATACACCATCCTTCAACAATAACACTTCAACTACCAAGCCAAGACACAAATGGACAAAAGATGAAAGAAATAAGTTCATGTCTAATTCTAAAGTAAAGAATTATCTTTATTGTGCATTGGGAAAATCTAAATTTAATAGAGTAGCTAGGTGTAAGACTGTTAAAGAAATTTTAAAAACACTAGAAGCAACCTGTGAAGGTAAATTAGTTGTAAAACAATCAAAACCTCTAGTGTTGCAAAGTGAATATGATAAATTGAAAATCAGAGAAGGAGAGAAGATTAAAGATTACTTTTCAAGAGCCAATGATCTTATTGTAGTAATCAGAGGTATAGGTAAAGTTTTGTCTAAAAGTGATATTATCATCAAGATGATAAGAACCTTTCAACTTGAATTTAGATCCAAGGTAATTACCATAGAGGAAATCAAGGATTTTTCAGTCCTAAAATTTGAAGAACTATAAAGTATACTTATTGCCTATGAGATGAACCTCATTAGCGAAGGTGCAATCAAAGAAAAGTGAATTGCCCTCAAGTCTTCATCAAGGGAGTAGGAGCTAACTGAACATGAGGCTAACAACAAAGATGAATTATCTTTCTTGTCCAAGATTACTTGCAATAAAAGGAAAAAGCTTCAATCAACCTTGCACCAAAGGTAAACAAAGAGATAAGAATGTTAAAGTTCAAATCTTAATGCATCATCTATAGAATGTTAGGTTTGTGGTGGAGGAGGCCATGTGGATTCTAAATGTCCAAGTGTTAGCAAGTTTCCAACAAAGGATCAATCCGAAGCTGATTCAAAAAAGAAAAATCTCTACACCAAATAGGATTATGGTGAAAAAAGTGAGAAAAAAGCAGATGATACTACATCAAAATCACATCTTATATGCATGGCTCTTGTTGATGATGATTCAACAATAGAAGCTGAAGAACCTAAAGGAACTATTGAAGAAAGGTATAATTTATTATGCAATGAAATCTTGTCCTTTCAAAATCTATGCATTAAATTAAAAAAGGCCTTAAGTGATAAATATTTAGAGCTATCTCAAATTAATCAAAACCACTTGAATCTCTCACAAGAAAACTTAGATCTAAGGGCTGAGAATCTAAAACTAACCTCATCTTATGAGAAGGTTATAAAAGAGCTTGCAGATACAAAACTTGTAAATGAAAGACTTGTTAAATGGAAAGAATCCCTTTGAATAGTTTTAGTACATGGAAGACATCCACATGGCAAAAGTGGACTTGTAAGTCATCAATAAACTAAGGCATCACCAAGCGCTTCATCCAAATGGAATTGTACTCCAACAATTTATCATCTTGCACAAGTAAGAAAAATTAGATTTTATTATTGAGGTAAGTTTGCACATAAGTAATCAAATTATTATTTGAAACATTACCAAATGAGTAGTTGGTCATACAATATGACTCCATGGTCTTATCCAAAAATGCCTAAAAACAATGCCTTGTAGGTTAGAAAAGTATGAAGGATCAAACAAAAAGGAGAGGAAGAAAGAACTCATGAAAAGAATTTCATAAAGGGAAATTAGAAATTTGAGATACAAGAGATTTGCACTAATACAGGAGGAACTCAAAAAGAAGAATCTCATTCTTAATCTATATAGACTTCATGATATCTCAATAGTAAGTAAGGTAAGTAGAGGTAAGTTTTATTTTCCTTGTCTTGCATAAATTCCTTTTGTTTTATAAGTCATATTATCCATGGCAACAATTCCTCTAAGTCCTCATCTTCTCAATACAAATATAGCCAACATCAAGTTGAGACATCCCACTTTCAACTTAGATGTCTTACTATGAATTTAGCAATTCATGATAGATGTTCCTTTCTTTGTTAAGATGTCTCAAATTGTGGTAAAAACCATCAACAACCATAACTATATAAAACTAATCCTCATTTCCTTTTTCACTTCATTTCTTGATACCATAGATGTCCCAATGTAGTCATTAATTGCTTCCTCCTAGGTGCATTCTAGTCCATTTCTTCTAAAATCCATAACTCACAAGAAGACTGGTGCATCAAAAGCTCATCTATGCAAGGGTAAAAATGCAAAGGAAGCATCCACAAGTATGGAAAATACATATCTACATCAATTTCACTCTTCAAATGCTCAACATTAATTCAAGGTAACACGATCTATATCACTTGTCTCTAAAAGATCTCTCACTTTTCATCTACATTATCAAAAAGAATTAATGGCATTTTTTCAAGCAATTAGTAAAGTCTCTTTTGTTATAATGAACTTCTATGTACCTGAGATCATGATTCAAGATTTTTATTGTGATATTTCTATTACTAATGCTGATGTTGGGGCCTTTACTTCTATTGTTACGAGAATTATGATTATGGTCTCTACTCAAGTAGTTAATGCCATTCTTACCATTTCTAGCTTTAAGGTGCATAGGGTTACCATACACTCCATGTCAGATATTTTCACTAGCGGGGTGATCCTTATTTCTCACAATGAATTTTGTGATGCCCTTTTTGATCAATCACAATCCTAAGAAGTGCAAAGGTGTTTAGAATTCAAATGACCTAAGATGCTTTCACCCTCTCCTTTATTATCATGTATAATATTATTGTAAAAGAAGGAAGCTATAATTACTTGCTATCAACCCAAGCTTTTATTCTCTACTGTCTTCTCATTAGTCAACTATTAGATTTGGGGCATATTCTTTGTGGAGACATGCTATGATTATATACTAAAAAAAGGATTCTTAGACACCCTCTTCTCATTAGTTCATTAATTAAATAGGTAGGAGTTTCTATCCTTGATATGCCTCTTTTAAAAGAAAACAAGAAGTCTTGCAGAATATTTAGAAAAATGAGTACTTCAAAAGTAGATCCTAAAAATTCAACTACTAGGCCTTAAAACATCAATCTTCATCATTACCCAGGACCTATCCTTAGCTTAGGAGATCTAAGTCCATGAGTTCCCAAGTAAAGTCAACTCTCAAGAAGCCCCTAAAATCATTTTCCAAAACTTTTGGGATGACTAGAAGGAATCTCTCGTACCTTTGTAAGAGAATGGATGCACAAGTGTACTAATACCTCTAGATGGATAGTAGTTTGAGGAGATCACCAATCTTATGATGTTAGATAGTGAAGAGGATAATCTAGTAGCAAGCAGACACTCTACAATAGTCAAGCCATCCCAAGCATATGACTTGATAAATGTCTCTAATACTAAGGATCTTAATGCATTGCCAACATATGTTCATAGGAAGTCTTTTACTAATCCCTAGTATCTTGGATCGAGCACTTATGCACATGAGGATATTTCTCAATCCTTTGATCAATAGGTGGTAGAGGCTATCTTTGGTTCCATGACTCATTGGAAGTAAGATGATCCCATAACCTAACAAAGAAAGGATGCTTCTTCATACTCTCAATAGGCTCCATCTTAACCTCCCTCATCTTAGTTTTGGGTGAAGCTTCATTTTTGAAGAGCTCCTATCATAGTATCCTCTTCATACGATGATGATAATGAGCAGCATGTCTCCCGTGCTAGCAATAGTAGTGATGATGAGGAGGAGGAGACTTACAAGCCCACTAGTACAATTTCTTACTCCAATGAGGGTGATGCTATAGAGATTAATAATTAGAGGAGCTTCATCTTCCACTCCACTTTTTGATGATGTTAAAAAATGAGGATAATTTTGTGATGTGATGGTTTAGACATGGATATATGTTGTTTGTGTATATCTCTAAGCATGATATTGTAGTTATTATTCATGGTTATGTATGTTTGTAACTATATAGTGTTTGTTATGCACTTTGGAGGTTATGCTCTTAGTTTTATGAGAACTTTTGGTTTACTCTTCTTGGCATATTATATTATGGACATTTATGGATAGTTCTTGGGTAACTCATGATGTTACTAGTTTTTCATGTAATTTCATTTGATTAGGGCCAATGGATATGAGCCTTTGCATTCTTTTACACCTATACTTTTTGCCACTAGAAATATATCATGTTAGCAATTTTTACATATATTATGAAATGTGATAACTCATTTTCTTAAGCTTTGAACATTACAAAATAGGAGGATATTGTTAACCTTTTGATATGTTAAAACCTTAGAGAAAATAGAGAATGTGGAATTATGTTTGTAATCTTGTAGGGTTAAGTAGGAACAAGTTGATAAGATGATTAAACAAGAGCTGAGTTGGGATGACAAAACAAGACTTGGGATGATAAAACAAGAGCTAGGATGCAAATGAAATCTACAAACCATATGAAGATTTTTTAATGTCTACCAAGGTATCAAAATGTTAAAAAAATGCTCTAGAATTCAAAGTTGACTTGCAAGATAGATGTCTCAAATTGACAATAGATGTCCCAATCCTTGCTGAGATGTCTCAACTCATATGTTCCAAGGGAGATGTCTCAATTTCCAAATTGACGTGCCATTAGAATTGAAGCATTTTTTAGATAGACATTGCATCCTCAAATGAGACATTCCAATTAGCTATTTTCTATCCATTGCACTAATTTTGAGAAGTTTTTGGAAATAAAAAAGGTATAAAAAAGTGAAATTCTTGGGATATGAGTAAGAACTATTCATTGGGATATCAATCATTATCTACATTAAGTGGTTTAGCTTTGTTTCTTAACTTTGTGTCTACATTAAGTTATTGTATGTATTGATAGCTTCATTACATGAAATTTGTAAATTGAGTTATATTCTCTCCTTGATTATTTTCTCCCATTTGTAGCCCTATGGGGATGATGTGATTCTTATGAGAAGGAATCTTGTAAGCTTTTTAGGATCTTGCAAGATTTAATGTGTTCGCAATAATGAAGCACTCTAGTGTGGAGCTTATATTTTGTAAAGGTTTTGGAATCCTTGAAATTACACGTTGAGCTTGTTAGGACCTTTTAGGATTGAGTGTTTGTCTAGGATCTTATTCCTCAATTCCATCTTGAATTCCTAGATAGGAAATTTATCCTTACTAACAATCCCCTCATTGATCTCTCTATTACCAATCATAAGAGCATCAAGAAGATCCTTTAACTAGAGGAAAACTTGCCAAGTAATTTTAAATATTTTACCCTAGATGTCATTCATAAGAACTCCATGGAATTTGCTTGGAAATATGATAATATGTCAGTGTTAGAGCCTTCTCTAGTTCAACATAACATCATCTTAATGAAAGGTAATAAAAAAGTTAAGAAAAATATTGGAAAGATTAACTAAACTTAGTCATTATCATTAAGAAAAAGATTGCTAAGCTTCATTGGCATAGGGACACCTCTCCTAATCCCCTTGGTCTATCCTAAATGTATGTTTTGTAGATTTTGGGCTTAAAGAAGATTTCTTGAAAGGCTAGGAGATGTCTAGGCTAAGTCCTAGAGGTGACACGAGATGTCTTGAAATCAAAGAAGACATCTTGTAGTTTGGGTTGACATCTCAAGCAAGATGTCTTGTTTGTGTAAGAAATGTCTCAAGGAAGACATCTCCCATAGGTAAAAGACATCTAGCATAAGATGTATCCGTTGTAAGCAAGATGTTTTGACCCTAGAGGAGACATCTTGAAATGACAAAGGACATCTGAGAGTTGATCTAACATAGAAGAAATTTTTCCAAGGTTAGAAATGTCTCGTACAATTCAAGAAACTTTTGAGAATACCTGTCCCAATTAAGGAAACTATCAAAACAAGATGGAAAAGAATAAAAGTAGCTAGGGAGAAGATGAGAAGACTTGGAATACATATAAAGAATCTCAAGTTAAGTTGAGGAAATGTTTCTAGGTTTCTTGTCTTTGGATTATCATAAATATTGACGTAATTTACCATTGTTGGAATAAAACCCTAACCAAGAACAATATAGAGAGCTCTTGGAGGAGGAGAGCTTGTGTAAGAAAATTGAGAAATAGCTAATTGAGCCATTATTTCATCCCAAATTCTCAACATCTCATTACAACCTTGTTTTACTGTCATGAGCACTTATGGGCATGGTTCGACAACTATAGAATCAAGTGTGGAGAGGGAGCATTGGGGATGAACTTGTAGTAGTGTTTTACACTCTTTGTTTATGTTTCTACGATCAATCCTAAAAATATCAACAAAGAGAGTTGTTTGAAATACCTCAAACAAAACTTCATGTTGCAAGATAAATGTCCATAGCTAAAACTTTGTTTTGGATTTTTGAAAAATCTAGCATGTGGCCTACAACCAATCTTTCTTTGTTTAATTTTTTACATTCATGTTGGATTTTTCTAAAGCCTAGCATATGGCCTATAACCTATTTTATTTACAACTATTTTCACTTTAAATTTTTCAGCCATAGTGTGTAACATTGCTCCTATTTCCTATACTTTAAAGCATAAAAATTAATTTTACCCAATGTAGTGCATAACCTTGTCATAGGCCCCTACACTAGCTTTGTAGCTACAATATACATCATTATCCTTGTTTTCACCATTTTCACTATGTAGTATTTTTTGATCATTTTTCCTTCATATGCTAGAAAAAACTTGAAACAAAAAAAATTTAAAAATTATTACATTGTAGTTGTGGTGTAGTTAAGGTTGTGTAATCTCACACACTAAGATATGTAGCTAGTTATTTGATCTAACACTTGTTTATTCCTTTTTATCATTTAAAAATTTTACCTCATAACATAACACACATGCTCCCTAACTAAGAAGTAGTTTACATCTACGATCTTAAGGATCTAATGGTCATAGAATGTAGGCAATCTCTTAGGCGAAGGGAATAAGAACCAGATTTTATGATCATTAATGAAGAATATTATAACTTTTTTGTGTCAAAATCCAAGCTACACTCCTCATCCCATGTCCAAAATTTAACACCAAACATCACTTTGAAATCATCCACTAAAATAGGAAATAATATATTCCCTCATCGTATGACCAAATTTACCTAATAGACTTTTATGTGTGTGTTTTGACACAACTAATAGATATCAATGAGATGAGTTAGGAGATTAGTTCAGATGAAAACCAAGAGGACCAAGATGAGTTCAAAGTGGATTATAAACCAAACACATTTATAGAAAACCTTTTCCAATAGTTAGCTTCTCAAATAACCATCCCTAGCTCTACACCTTTGGTACCCCCTATGGATCAGGTTCCTTAGTCTTCTTCCATATATCCCACCATGTTTGGCCCAACACATATCATTGTTGCACACCAATCTCAACTTGCTTTCCACTCTACCTCATTATTCTCATCAATGCCCTTTGCAACTCAACCTTGTTCCATGCAATCATCATTGGTGGTACCTTTACACCACCTCCCTTCTTCATCCTAGTTGGCCCCTCCTTAAGACCCCAAGTATCACAAGCCTCTCATACCCTCTTCATTCCCTTTGTCCTAAAATTTCCAAATCAAACCTTATTCTCCTTTTTTAACCCTTCTACTACCATGATCACCTAGCCTCTCCCATCTATAGTGATGTTCATTACATGGCCTTAGGTTATCCAACTTCTCCCAAAGCCATTACTTCAAACTCCTCAACCCACAGGAATGTTACAAGGCCTAGATCAAGTCTTTCAAATGATCCAAGATCTCACCAAAGAGTTGTAAAATATTAAATCCTCTACCACTCAAATGGTTTAAATTATGGACTTCTACTAAGATAATTCTGTTAGACTCACTATCCCACAAATAACTCTTCCCCTAGGCATTCCAATCCCCCATTTCACCAAATAAAATGATGAGGGTGATCTTAATTCACATCTCATTACCTTCCATTTTGAGTGCATATTGTTACAACCTTGGCCCCATACTATGATGAGTATATTTCATACGTCTCTCAATGAAAAAGCCTTAGATTGGTACTATGTGTTATGTAGAGGATCTATTACCTCTCTAGAGGACCTAATTTTGCAATTTATTAACTAGTTCAAGGATAACTTGAGACTCAACACCATGCTAGAAAAACTTATGAAAATCAAGCAGAGACCCCTTAATTCTATTCAAAAATTCTTACAGAGATGAAATGCTACCCTCAACAAAATCCTTGAGCCCATCTCTAAGAAGCATCTTTTGGCCATTTTCAAGGGGATGGTTAATGATTTCATCAAATCCAAGCTATACTACTTGGACCCGCAGTCACTTAGCAGGCCTTTTTCTAATCCAAGAACATAGAGGATATTGTGGAATCTAGTAATTACACAATGTATGTAACATACAAAATCTAGCACATGAGAAAAGATAGGAGAAGATTGAACCTTGGTATCTCTTCCACCACTAAGAAGTTGTGTTATTTTGTAGTTTTACGTCAATGTAAAGGGAAATAGGCATAAATTGTAAAATTGACAAAAAATATAAAAATAAAGTTTGATAACTATGCNAATTGTAAAATTGACAAAAAATATAAAAATAAAGTTTGATAACTATGATACAAAGTAAAAGGCTACATCATATGATACATGGTTGAATGATTAGGTGATGTACTCAATTGCACAACTATTTCCTAATCTTCAAAAGATTAGAAAAATTGTAAGGTATCTATTGTACAATCTTTTACTCTTTGTTTCCTTCACTTATGACATTGAATGGGAGCTCTCCCCATAGTTATTCATGGTTTCATTATTATTGGTCTTGGCTTGGTCCAAATCATTGTGATTCTTAACTTCATTTTTAGTGGTAGGAGTTTTTGCTTGAAACTCCACCTCAAATCTTTACTTTATGTCAATATTGTTCATAGACAAGGGAACTACGCTATCTCCATGGATTATAATTTCACATTCCTCCTATGATAGATGAATTTCTTGATGGATAAGGGAAGAGACTACTAATAATTTGGCTACCCAAGGCCTCCCTAGTGCAGCACAAGATCTCTACTAGCTCAATGACCATTAAAATGGGTTTTAGCAATGCTCTAAACAAAGCCAAAACATACAACCATAGTCATGAGAAAACCTCAGAGTCTTAAAGAAAAATTTAGCAAAGTTAAAGCTAAGAATAGCCCCTATAATGCCAATGTTGGTAGGAAAAATAAGGTAAAATGATATACATTATAACCAACTTCATTAATTCCAACTTTAACATGAACCCAAGTGTAGCATTTTTGGCATTTTAACAAACACTTAACATGAAATATCAATAATAGAAATTTAAACAAATAGTTCACATGCAAAATTTAGAATAGGAATTAGCATAAATAGTTAGCAATAAACTAAGTTTAAAAACAACTAGAGGCCAAAATTAATAGTGTTCAAGCATTATGCATGAAAATTTGCAAAAACTATGATGGAAAATGTACCTCAATAATCCATATGCTAAGAGTAAGGGGGATATAAGTGATAATGGTGGTGGAAAACAAGACTTTTCTTGAGAAATTAAGCCCATACACTACCATTCAAACTTATAAGAAAATCCCAAAGCCTCCCACACAATGGACCAATAACCTTAAAAGTGTCATACAGTAACCAAAATATCAAAAGAAATATTTCACTACAATTAAAACCCAACCTAGGATTCCCAACACTAACAATACAGGCTAGAGAAGCCCAGGAACTCAGTGCAAAGAACTGTAACTAACCAACATAACTCCCATGGCATAAAATAGCATAAAGAAAATAAACAAGAAAATGTAGTTGATTAATTTAAAGTTAGGAGATGAATTAAAAGCATGAAAATGACAAGGTAAAAATCATATGATTTTTCCAAGATAAGATATGTTAGTAATGATTTTCTTAGCTTTTGAATAGGTAGGACCTTTAACACTTCAAATGTATTTTACAACATCTAATTCACCGAAGCCTAGATCTATGAGTTTGTAAGATTTAGATGACCATGGGATGCTAACATTAGGCTCCTCAGTTTCTTGTAATGATTATGTTTAACTCATAATGATGGATTGGAAGCCTAAAATGATTTCTTCTAATACTTCTAAATGGGAAATTGTAGGGGCTATAGGATTAGCATAAATAATTACTTCTCTATCTTTTCATGAAAAGTATATCTCCTGGTGGACAAGTGAGAAAACTGCATGATGATAGGCTTACGAGGGCCTTCCTAAGATAGTGTTTATCCCTAAGGAGTTCCTAATTACTACAAAAGTGGCTTCTAAAGTAATATAATCTCCTATATATAAAGGTATTATAATCAAGCCTATGATTTCTACTCTAGTTTTGCTAAATGAAACTAAAGTAGAGTAGAGTTATGGTAGATAACTTGTTTTTTGAGGTCAATATGCTCAATGACTATCAATGAAATCATGTTGAATCTAACTCCATCATCCATGTGCATTAGATGTAGCATCATGTTGTCCCTAATTCATATCATGAGGTAGATGAGAAACTAGAACACAACACTTATGGTAGAATAAGCTTTAATGTTTGCACCTTTGAACACCAAGCAATCAACCTCATACTTTGGAGTAATGAGCATTAATGAGATAGCTTGGGCATGAGGTTGAATATCTCAAAGCATGGTGATTAACTAAAGAAGCTTCTCCAATACTAAGTGATGCTCCTTTGAAGTTAAGATGAGATTAAAGAAAAAGAAATTTATTCCCTTTAATTTCGTTCTTGCTACAATGTGAGGCAAAGCTGTGTCTCTAAGAGCTACATTCTTGATGGTAGGTGCTAAAGGAATAATTGATGTAGCTACTAAATTTGGCATAGATGTATTTTGAGCCTCTTAGAATACCACCTTCTTATTCAACTATGAGAAAGATTACTTATTAGCTTGGCACTTCCCTTTTCCCTTTTTAGGCATTGCTTCCTTTAGTACCCAAGTAAGGTTATGGGTTGAATATGTGGAACTAGGAAACAATAATAATTCCTATAGGGTGGATGATGATAAGAGGAAGAATGGAGAAGATGGAGTAGGTGAAGAAGGATTGGAATTTGGATGAGTATCATAGGATTTTTTATGATCTAGATGTTGGCAACCATTTGGGACATGACCGCCAACGAGTGTCCTCGAATAGGATTTAGGTGCTTGCTGGTCTCTAGCAACAGAAAGGCCCAGATACCTCCAAATAGACTCAGTAGTTAATGTGAGTATGTGTGTGTGCTGTTGTGATGTGCGGTTGTGAAAAATTAAATGATTATGTTGTGTGTAAACTACAAATGACTTATCTTAAAGAGATTCAGCCAACTTTGCCAAGTACTGTGAGTTGTTGAGAGTTCCTATTTTGGTCAATTGCCTAGTCTATGCGGTCCTTATAATACCTACTTGTAACAAATAAAATTTTGTAGAAACCTTTGAGCACAACTCTACAAATCTACTTCTAATTTTCCCCAGAGAAAGAGATAGTTCCACAAGAAAACTAGAAATAGAGCAAGATTCGATGGAAATAGACAGAAAAGAAAGCAGATTTGTGTAGACCTCAAATATTTGAACAAGGTAAAATGACAAGAGTAAACACTTCGCAATAAAGCTATCCCAAATTCAATAACTACAAATTGTTCAAACTTCCAAGGCTCAAATAA
>MNCI01033885.1:84437-101655 GCA_015680685.1 Gnetum montanum | reverse complement strand
GAGGGGGGCACCCCCCCACCTGGGACAACCGAAGGGGGGGCACAAAAATAAAAAATAATCAAAGAACATTGTTTATCAAAAAATAAAAAATAAAAAATTAATCAATACAGCTCCCATGACAGAACAAAAATAGTGGGGGGCACCCCCAGGAAACAAAGAGAGGGGAGCACCCCTCAGGAGACAGAGAGGGGGGGGCGGCCCCCAAGAAACAAAGAGGGGGTGCACGCCCCCCCAACCGAAGGGGGGCACACCCCCACCCGCATAATGAGCAAGAATAGAGGACAAGACCTGGGGGGCATCGACCTAGTGGAGGGGGGCAAGGGTAGGGATGCAGGGAGATCATTATGTGGTCTTGCCTTTTGTAGTTACTGGTATATTTCAAATGAAACATGGTAAAAACGTTATTGTTTTGAGGCAGAGGAATACAGCTAGAAATCAACAACTCAGGCCTAATAATCAAATAAAATCCTCAAAGATGAGCTGAAAATAGTGCAGAACTCTGGTACTGCTCTTTCATATAGATAAATAAGCATAAGGCAAGATCCAAGATTAAATCTATGTGATTTGCTGCCCCCATTGAAATGGGAATAAGGAAAGGCCAAAGACAAGCTTACTATATTAACTTTGAAGAGATGAACTTTAAAAATGAGACCCTATTTTATAGAATATGAATTGCAGATTGAACTTTACTGTAATAAGAAACTCTGACTCAAAGAAAAGAATCTCAATGAAGAGATAATGTACAAAAATGGTCTCTGAATCCACGGTTTAGCCCATTTTGAAGAGGGAGGAGGACTGTTTTTTGCAGAAGCAGAGACTTACCACAGAGTTGACTAGTTAGTGGTTATGGACAAGGATGTTGTTAATCCTACAATTGCTACCATTTCTGAATCGCTCTCCACGGCAACAACAACGTTCAGCGGCAGCAACAAGTTCAACAGCAACAACAGCGTTCAGCGGCAGCAACAAGTTCGGCAGCAGCGTTCGGCAGCAACAACGNCCACCAAGTGACGGTTACTGTTCATGAGAAACGGCGTTTTGAAACAACTTTTCAGAAGGAACTTAAACTGAAAGGCTACAACTTTTCAGAAGGAACTTAAACTGAAAGGCTACAACAGCTTCTGAAAATAAAACTTTGAAGTAATCCAGAATTCGTAACAAACAGCATTCTTGGACAAGCAAAGTTCTTGATTTAAACGTTTGACATACAATAAGGATTAACATCACGATTACTGAAACGATAAAAAATGGGCTACAACGAGTATGGGATCCGCGTGCCCGACCTGGTGGCCACGTCAAGCACGACGCGTGCTCTGCCTACGCCAACTCAGAGATGCGCACTGCAACATGCCTCTGTTTCAAAATGTGTTTTCTTTGATTAATACAAGTTGCCATAGAAAGTCTCAGCGGAACAGGCACCATGCATGTGGCGTTACATTCATGTTCCTGGAAAGTTTCTAATTCAAAATCCAAGACCAGTTACTGGAAAAGCCGTGCCATTAATGGGAAGGCGTTGGGTAAGGTTGGCATCCCGGAGTAGTGATTTTCACTCACGGCGCATCCACATCTTTCAAGGCTGGCGCTATAAAGGACAATGTTCATGAGTAATTCGTGAGCACCGGAGATCTGACTCTAATTCCCTCTTTCATTACTTCTTTTAAATTATGGTGGGTAGACATGTTTAAGAACCAACTGCAGTAGCTGGCATAGAACGGCAGCTTCAACCTGCCTTCATATTACTGTATTCATGGAGGCCCGGACCACTTCCCTAAATTCAAAGTCATGGTAAGTTTTATAGCATATGGCCTGGGACATTTGCCAGTATTTTTTAGCACGGTCGAAGTTGCTGGTGAGACATTCGTCGGGAGGGCTGCCAAGACCAAGAAACAAGTAGAGAAGAACACTGCCTTGCTGGCCTGGTTGGCTTCACAGGACTTGGGATGCCTGGAAACTGTACCAATGCAGGGCTCTGCAAATGCACCAACTCCGGCCACCGTGAACGTTGAAGAAAGCGACGACGAACAAGGCTGAAACCTGTGCAACTTTTCGTTTATCATCGTAATTCCCTGTGTTCTATTTCATTCCCACCATCTGCCATGAAGCGCTTGGCCTTGCATTCAACTCGTAACTATTTTGGGTTGGTTTGTTTGTTGGTATTTCCAGTTTAATGGTATGTTGACGTCAATATATCCGCCGCTATAATGCTTTTACTTCATTAGACGGAATCATAGTCAACTCCTAACTCATTTGGTCTTTGCATGTTTAATTGTCCATGGACTACCATACGACCACGGGTGCATGTGGGAATAGATGGAAACTACCCGCCACACGATCCGTACTAAGACAAGTGCACTTATAACAAAGAGGCAAACCTAAAAGTCATATGAATAATTGTATTGGGCTAAATCCCTCAAGGTTTTCATCTCCTTTTTATTGGAGTCAACGTTAATAGGACATGAGCTACCTTTACATGTGATAATGATCTTAGTGTAAGAAATTTTAAGGGGTGTTTGAAATATCTCATTGAAAGCATCCTTGTAACATGGAACTAATCATCTGAGCAAAGCAATGGTTTTAAATAACAGAATTATACTTGATAAGAAAATTAATCAACCATGGCCCTATGCTTTAGCATAGGAGTGTTGACATTAATACTTAGTCCCCAAACCAAGAGTTGCATGCAAATGTAAAGATAGCTAAACAATATAGATTTTAAAAGGGGATGTGACATATTAAGGATCAATAGACCCTACAACAATGACAAACAAACATTTGAGAGTAAAACATAAGGGAGTAGAAGTTGGACCATCAATGAACAACCTTGGTGTTGCCGACCTTACAAGGTAATGTAACATGCCTACCAACATGGGGCAGGACAGGTAATGCTATCTAAAGTGGGGCACACGCCAAGTTTAATTCTCTCTTTCATTACTTCTTTTAAATTGCGGTGGGCAGACATGTTTAAGAACCAACTGTAGGAGCAGGCGTAGAAAGGCAGCTTCAACCTCCCTTCATATTACTGTATTCAGGAAGGCCCGAATTACTTCACCGAATTCAAAGCCATGGTAAGTTTTAATGACGAGACATTTGTGAGTCCTGGGTTTTATAGCACTATATGCCAAGCATAGGAGGCAGCGGCCGAAGCTGCATTAAGCACGCTTGCACAAAGGAATCCATCAGCGTGATCCTGGACAAGGCGGAGGATGTGCAAGAACCTGCTACAGACAGTGACGGCGAGGAAACTATAAGTCGGACCCGATCCCTGCTAAAACGGTTGCACTTATAACAAAGACACAAACTTGAAAGTCATATGAATAATTGTATAGAGCTAAATCCTATAAGGTTTTCGTCTCCCTTTTATCGAAGTCAACGTTAATAAGACATGACCTACCGTTAATAAGACATGACCTACCTTTACGTGTGATAATGATCTTACAATGAATAATTGTATAGGGCTAAATCCTATAAGGTTTTCATCTCCGTTTTATCATAGTCAACGTTAAACAATAATTGTATAGGGCTAAATCCTAAAAGGTTTTCATCTCCCTTTTATCCAAGTTAACGTTAATAAGACATGACCTACCTTTACGTGTGATAATGATCTTAGTGTAAGAAATTTTAAAGGGTGTTTGAAATCTTTCATTGAAAGCACTCTTGTACCAAGAACCGATCATTCGAGCAAAGCAATGGTTTTAAATAACAGAATTTGTCACCAGGTGAATTGCAGCAGAAGATTTTTCACCAAGTGATAGCACTAAGTGCCCGACTTAGCCAGCTACACACAACGATACCCAATGATGCTCAAGCATAGGAGAAACATGCTTACAGAAAAACTCCCAACATTTACTCACAAAGGAATATATTATGACATGTACAAGAGGTTTCCCCAATGTGAGCAACACCTATTATATTTATAGGCGTAGGCATACCCGACCTTGTGAGTACGCCCCCATGACTTGCACAACTCATTACTTGTATATCCAACTCAGAGTATGCACGTAACCCATTGCCAATTCTGTTTTTCATCTACTTTGCTCCAACTGGTGGTAGCAGATGTGCATGCACTACATCTGGATGACTCCAGTTGTAGCCCCCTTGCATGCATTGTACCTGGCTTCATGTAGCGGTAACAGATGCACATGTGTTACATCTGGACGAATCCAGTTGTAGCCTCCTTGCATGTATCCCACCTGGCTTCATCTATTTTGGTAACTCTAGTTACCCAACGCACTTACTATGCATGGCACCCAAGAGTACATGCATGCGCTTCGCATTCATTTGTAGCCAACAGATGTCTTTCCACACCTAGGGTATCGACCAACCATAGCTCGCACCAACCTGCACGCGAGCCTAGGATGGCGATAGCTTAAGAGGTTGTGACAAACCCATGCCCACCAAATGAGTTCAACATCCTCATCGAAAGTCCCTCTAAGTATCACTTGATTAGCTTCTCGAACTGCCATAAGGTAACTTCACATTCCCATGTGGCGTCATCTTCGCTACAGCCCTTCCACTAAACTAAGTAGTCATTGCGCCGATTCTTCTAACTAGCACACTCAGTCCGATGGCTAAGAATCCTCTCATCCATTCTTCGAAATTCCTTTTGAATGCCAAAAAGAGCTCTCCTGACTTGATGCCTTACCACATCCTCATAAAAGGGTTTGAGGAAACTCACGTGAAATGTCGGATGGAGTTTCATCCGCTTTGGCAGTTTCAACCAATAAGCCACATTACCTACCCTCTTCACAATCTCAAACAGTCCATCATACCTCTAGAGAAGACCTTTGCGGTACTATTTATCGGTGACCTTCTTCTAGATTTAGGAAATGAGTTTCAACAAGACCTTTATCCCCTTTATTGAACTTGACTGCCCTCCAATTCTAATCGACATACTTCTTCATGCACCTCTACACCTTGGCTAAGTTGTCCTAAGCTTACTAATATAATTCCTGCTTATCGCGTGCAAAGCAATATGCCGCTAGGCATTTCCCTTGTGACTTTGATCTTACCACCTCCAATGGCATTATGGGGCTGATGCCCAAAGACCAACTTTATAGAACTCAACCATGTTGAAGTTTGATTCAAGTTGTAGCAGAATTAAGCAGTGTCTAACAATGCAACCTAATTCCGCTGACTTGTAATTACAAAGTGGTGAAGATACTCTTCAACCAAAGCATTCACCCACTCTGTTTGCCCATCCATCTAGGGATGGTTGGTTGTGGAAAATTTCAATTCCAAGCCTATCAAAGAGAACAACACTACCTAAAATTTCCATGTGAACTAGGCATCTTGGTCACTTACAATATCCCGTGGTACCCCGAAAACTTTTACCACATGCCAAAAGAAAAGTTTGAAAGTTGTTTCTACTGTGCACACTTGAGGTGCAGTGACAAACATAGTGTATTTCGAGAACCAATCTACCACAGCCAATACCGATGCGTTTCCATCCACCTATGGGAACTCGCTGATGAAATCCATGGAAATAGACTTTCATGGTCTTTCCAAGATTGGGAGAGGTTGAAGAAGCCTAACCTGCTTCTTCTTCTCTATCTTGTCTAGCTAACACACTAGATAGGTTCTCACATATAATTTCACATCCTCTTCCATCTTAAGCCAAAAGTAGCCTCGAGATAAAAGAGCTAGCATTCTCTTCACCCCTAGGTGTCTAGCCCATTGGGTATCATGAGTTCACATCATAGTCCCCCACCCTTAGGAACATACAATCTGCTACCCCGAGCATATAAAAGATTGGCCCCAAGCCAATATTTCCTTACAAGGCCCTCACTCACCTGTTGTCGAAGTTGACAATAGGCCTTGTCCGCTTCCGCAACTTCCTTCACCTTGTCAACGAAGTTTGAGTAAACTATCATCAACTCAGCTATGTAGGCCTAGACTTCCTTTCGACTTAGTGTATCAACTACCTAGTTCTCCTACCCATGTCAATGAACCCAATTGAGGTTGAACTTTGCAAGGAACTCTTGCCACCTTGTCTGCTTTGGGGAGAGCTCTTTTTGGGTTTTGAAGTAAGTATTGGCCACATTATCCATGAAAAATATGAACTTCGTTCCCAACAAGTAATGCCTCCAGACATTCAAGTAGTGCACCACTGCCATCATTTCCTTTTTGTGAGTAGTATATTATTGCTCTACATCCTTCAACTTCCTACTCTCAAACGCAACTAGATGTCTCTTTTGGACCAAGACTCCACCAATTGCTCGATCAGACACATTAGTATGAAGTTCAAAGGGAACTTCAAAGTAAGGCAACCATAGCACTAGTTCCGATGTCACAGCTTCCTTAACTCGTTTAAAGGCCTTCTCACAGGCCTCTGACCAAACCCATGTTTGGTTCTTCTTGAGTAAATCAACGAAGGGGGCTACCTTCCTTGCGTAGCCCTCAATAAACCACCAATAATAATTTGCAAGTCCTAAAAAGAACCGCAACTCAGGCACCTTCTTTAAAGCCGGCCACTCCACAATTGCCTACACTTTCCGGTCATTCATCTAAATCTTCCCTTTTGATATTCAGTGACCTAGGAACAAGATCTCCTAAACACCAAATTCGCATTTTTCTTTCTTTACATACAACTAGTTTTCTCTAAGCCTTGAGAAAACCTACCTCAGGTGTTCTACATGAGCCTCCAGACTCTTGCTATACACCACAATATAATCTAGATAGACCACCATTGATCTATCTAGGAAGTTATATAACACATCATTCATCAAATTACAAAATGTAGCAGGGACGTTGGTGAGCCCAATGGCATCACCAAGAACTCGAAAGAGCCATAACGAGTTACACACATTGTTTTTGCTTCATCCCCAACAGTGATGTGCACCTGCCAATACCCAGACCTCATATCTAGTTTGGTAAAATACCTCGCTTTTTCCAAATGATTGAACAAGTCTACCACATTTTCCATTGGGTACTTTTTTTTATGGTGATTTTGTTCAGTGCTCGGTAATCCATGTACATCTGCAAGGTTTCATCCTGCTTCTTTTAGAAAAGCACCAGTGCTCCATACAGTGCCTTTGAAGGTTGAAGGTAGCCAACCTTCAACAACTCATCCAACTGCTTCTGTAGTTCAATGAACTCCATGGGGAACATACAATATGAAACATTCGCAAGCGACCTTGCCCCTGGTTTCAGCTCTATCCGATGGTCTATCTTCCTCCTAGGTAGTAAGACCTTGGGCAACTCTAGCAACATCACATCTACAAATTCCATTAGCAGATCTCCCACACAATCAAGTACTTCCACTATCTGGTTCTTCTTGATCTCTACCAAGGTAGCTAGCACAGTGACTTCACCTCTTTTTACCCCCGCATTTGTTTGAGCCGCCAACTAAAACATCAGCTTAGGCTCTTTACATTTGATGGAGATGAAGTTGGGTTGCTTTTCATCGGCAATCAACATTCCCCCCAAGTGTGGTGCCACTAAAGTTTTGGCCGTTACAAAGAATTCAACCTACAAAATTAACTCAAAGCCATCTAAAGAAACAACCACAAAGTTACAATTATCCTCCCAGAGGCCAACTCTAAGAGGAGAGGAGATCACATCATGCACTAACTGTGCCCCCAAGTTCATAGCCTTCACCTTGCTCTAGCTTTTGGCGATGGTCAAGCCAAGTTTCTTCACCAACTGTTGGGATGCGAAGTTGTTTGTTGCTCCTATATCTAGCATTTCTATCACCTTCTATCCTTTAAGGAAGACCTCTATGAACATCAACTCGTTGCATTGGCTAGACTTTTGGTAAGCAAGGGTGATTAGCAACTGTAACAGGTTACACCTTGGGTTACTACCATCTCCCTTAGCTTCCTCCTTAAGTCTAAAAGTCACGAGTCTCTCTCTTGATGGACAGTCAAAAGCCTAATGTAGTCTGTGACAAAGGAAGCATCCAGACGAGAATTTCTTCCCTTGGGAGGCTCTATCTCCCTTGGGTTTGGAGGGCGCCCCCTCCTTCTTCTTGTCTTTAGAACTTTGATGTTGCTTTCCTCCCTTCTTGCCCTCATCCTGGGGCTTCTTCTACTCTAAATGGGATCTAGAATTGCCCTGCTTATAGTTGACCAAGCCATCCACAACAGCTATGGTTGTTGGCAGATCTTTCACGTTTTGCCTCCTCAACTCTACCTAAGCCCATGGCTACAACCTTGAAAGAAAGTTGAATAGCTCGTCCTCGTCAAACATATTCTTAATGTCTAATATCAAGGAACTAAATTCTTTGATGTAATCATGCAAGGTAGTGGTGTGTCTCAGGTTCCTTAGGGATTCCTTCGCCTCCCACATGGCATTTAGAGGAAGGAATTGATCCTTCAGCTTCTTTCTCAATGCTTCCCATGTGATTTGAAAACGACTGGCACTCACATCATTCTCTAGCCACGTCCTCCACAAAAGCTTTGCATCTCCAATAAGATACATGCTAATTATCATAACCCTCTAGTCCTCAGAAACACAAGCAGCACAAAAGTATTGCTCCATGTCCCAAAGGAAGTTTTCCAGTTCCTTCGCGTTCCAACTTTCTCTAAGCTGTTTTGGCTCTGGCACTTTTAGTTTGGACTTGTCCGAGTTCCTATCCCCATGTGAAGATCCTGCAACAATCTTCTTGAGCAATGCAATGTCATGCTCAAGGGATGAGAGATGAACCTTTAAGCTCTCAATCTCACCCATATGAGATTCAAGTTCACTCTACACCACATCATTGTCTTGCTGCAAATCATTGATTTCTCTATGGTGCATCACTGCCTGGTCTACAAGGGATCAAGCATTAGGAGCGGGGCTCCAATCAATGCTTCCAAGATAGCTATGCGATCAACAAGGTCCTCCATCATTATAGCCTTACTCTGATACCAACTGTCACCAAGTGAATTGCAGCAAAACATTTTCGCCAAGTCATAGCGCTAAGTGCCCGACTTAACCAGCTACTCACAATAATACGTAGCAATGCTCAAGCACAAGAGAAACATGCTTACAGAAAAACTTCCAACCTTTACTCACAAAGGAATATATTACAACATGTACAGGAGGTTGCCCCAATGTGAGCAACACCTCTTGTATTTATAGGTGTGGGCATACTTGGCCTTGCTAGTACACTCCTGTGACTAGCGCTACAACCCGTTACTTGCATATCCAACCCAAACTATGTATGTAACCCATTGCCAGTTCTATCTTTCATCTGCTTCGCGCCAACTGGTGATAGCAGATGTGCATGCACTACATCTGGACAACTATAGTTGTAGCCCCTTTGCATGCATTGCACCTGGCTTCATGTAGCGGTAATAGATGCACATGTGCTACATTTGGACGAATCCAATTGTAGCCTCCTCGCATACATCCCACCTGGCTTCATCTGTTTTGGTAACTCTAGTTACCCAACGCACTTGCTATGTGTGCCACCCAAGAGTGCACGCATGCGCTCCGCATTCATCTACAACCAACAGATGTCTTTCCACACCCAGGGCGTGGACCAAGCGTAACTCGCGCCAGCCTGCACACAAGCCTAGGACGACGATAGCTTAAGAGGTCATGACAGAATTATACCTAGGTAAGAAAATTAATTGACCATGGCTATGTGCTTTAGCACAAGAGTGTTGACATCAACAGTTGGTAAAATATAAAGTATGTCTCCAGCTTGGTGTCTTGTTTTAAGGTTATTTTCTTTGCTTGTTCCATTGTTTTTGGAATTGTATATTTGTATTCCTCTTTGGTTTGTCATTAATCGTGATAAATCAGAAAAATTTGGAAAAGTTTGCAAGGCAAGCCAAACAAGCTCGAGATGAAAGTCTAACCGGCCATTAATTACTATATCGGCGATTAAGCACCATGTAAAAAATCAAACATTCTGTATACTTAGAAATGACCTCCAACAAAGCAATCGGCCAGATCCTAGGAGCTAAGATTGTTACCATTAAACTTTATATTCTGCATTAGTATATTTGGAAATGACCTGCAACAAGGGAATCGGCCACTGGTCCATAATGCTGATACTACCTGCAAGCCAATTTTAGCTTAGCAGAGTAAACGCTAACTTTGCCGGGAATCACCGATCAAGATTATTCTCACTCAAATCAAATCAAAGTTATTTGAAACATAATATCACCTATCAATGCAAATACCAACCTGGCCTACCAAAACGAAGAAATAGCAACAACTTTTTACTGTGGGAGGACCACAACATTAGACGTGGAATCACAGCCATTAGCAGCCATGCTCGGTGCCGTTTAGGAAACCCACGTAAATCGGAGTTTGGAAATGATTGTGGGTTACATTAACTATAAATCTACGGGGTGGCATTTCTGGAATGACTCTGGCTCAAATTCAAGTTCTGAGGACAAGTTCTCAGGATGAGGTCACGGGAAGCAGAGAATCTAAACAAGAAAATTATTAGGTTAGGGAATTCTCAATATCAATTGGAATGCAACTGAAATAGCTTTGTGTTCAATCTTGATAACCAGCAAGTCGGTGGATAGCTTTGTCTTCAATCTGTTCAATCTTGATAGCCAGAAGGTTTTTGCAAGTCGATGGGAAGCTACCTGCAAGTTTATTACGAGACAGGGCTAACTGATGAGATTAACATGGCTATTTCTATTGTCACTGGAACTAATGCAGTTACGCACAAGTGACCTCTAAATGTCTGCATTTGAAAAGCAAATGGAGAAGGGAATGGAAAATGGTCGGACTAGAGTAATAACCGTTAGATGGAGTAGTTTAAATTAGGTTCAGGTTAAACATTTATTCAAAAGCACTGCTAACTATTATAATATTCATGTAACGGTCAACAGTGTAAAAGACAATGGTAATATCCCTATCTAATTTGCTAACAATTATAGTATTCATATCTGCCTTGTAACGATTCTAACATCTACAGAGTTACTAACAGTGATGTAAAAACAACTGTCTTGAATGCAACTAGGGATCTCAATTACATTAACAATTAACACATATACATGCTTCTTAATAAATAATCCAAACTTGTTGTAAACCATATTTATGAGTAATTACGTAACAATATTTAACTAGTAAAACTAAGAACATTCATGAGTCCGTAATAATTCTAGGGTCAACGCAATGGTATTGAATGTACCGGAACACAATTATATTAAATGTAAGGCAGGAATTGTTTGCAATAGCTTCCGGTAATGAGAGTTGTTTGCTCCCACATCCTTCCTAGTTTTAACACCCCGCATAAATTTCACGGAGTTTTATGCCAAGCATCCTATCAATCCACAAACACGCTATCTTTGGAAATTAGCAGCTACTGATTTCCAAAAAAAATAGCAACCTTATCGCTTTGGAAACGCCATAGAAACTCACTTTACGTTTTTGACGGCAAGGTCAGAAACTTGCAGTAAATCTTCATTCTGCCCTTCAAGTTTCAAGAATCAACTCCACCTTTCACTCAGCAACAATAGGGGCATGAGTACCAAAACCTCCGCAGACACATTCTTTAAGAAAATTGAGCGTAAGATTTGTGGGTCTTCTTGGAAATTGTCAAGCCAGGCTCTGCAGGTTCTGCAGGCGAAGCCCAAAATGCACATAACTGGAAGGCCGTTATGGAGCTGTTGGTGCAACAATTGACCATTGGCATGGAACAGCTTTAAATGAATGTTTAATAGGAGATTGCTTTGAGCTCGAACCCTCTTTCAAAAGCGTAATTCATTGTAGCATTTCTTTCATTTATGGAGCAAAGGATAAGTTTCATTTTTGGGATAGAATCTCACATCAAGAACAAGCCAGGGTTAAGCTATCAAGTATTGTTAAGATTAGTTCCAATTAAGAATTTCTAGAAAAAGGCCTTAACCAAATTTGTAGAATAGGAGTTTCAAAGCTGAGCAAACCCTTCCAAGGATTTGCCATTTGTTATTTACAGAATCGGAAAGCTAGGGTTTTCAAGTCAAATAAGGTGATGCGAGATTAATTCAATTGGGCATTAGGAACAGAGCTTGAGGATCAATTAAGGCTTGAAGTTGTATTTCCTTAATTAAGTCAAGCACATCAAAATGGACTTAAGTATTGGTTTCATGGCTACGGGCATTAGAGTAAATAGTTGAACAACAATAAAAACCCTCATTTTAAAGAGAAAGAGCTTTGTTTAAAAAAAGGGATTTGGCCAAATTAACTAGTAAAGTCGAAACTTTGGTTTGACAACCAACAAAGACGAGTTGCTTTATTGAATTAAGCTCTATGAATGTAGAGGTGGATCGTAGATTGGATAAGTGGCTTTACAAAGAAAAGTTTTGATTAGTTCTACTAGGTAAGCACAACCATGAGTTTGTAGAGTGAGTTTGGGATCTATGAAACAACATGAAAATATCTTTGCCAAGTCAACTGTAATGTTTAAAGTGTTAAGGTTAACTTTACAAAGTGGTTCTATGGCACATCAATGGTTATATGAAGTTAGCTCATAGAGTCAAAAAGTAGCTCTATAAACTAGCTCTTCCATGTATGCATCATCTTATGATAACTTGAGTGAAAAAAAAGACTCTACAAAATGGTTCTACGAGCCACGTCATCATTTGGTTATGGAGAGTGAAAAGAACTTGTACATAGAACAAAAAGTCTGCCTCACAAAAAAGCTTATTTTCGATTCTACCATGTCAACTTTATTAATATGGCTAACACTCATAAAGCTCAAAGTTTCTGTGAAATTTGCTTCACCACATCAGTTTTTAAGATGAGGTTCATAGAGCTTCAAAATGATTATATTAAATTAGCTCTACCATGTAAGCTCTCCAACTAGCGAGTGTTCGTAGAACCAAAATGTAAATCTATAAAGAAAAACTAAAATTCATTCTATGAGTCACATCAACTGTGTGGATCCACCTCACCACGTCAACCCTTAAAAAGTGAGTAAGCTCATACAATTGAGGAAACTAGTTCTAGAAGAAATCCTTAAATCAACCTTGCCATATCAATAAAATAAGGAGCTTGTAGAATAAAAGATTTGCTCTAAAAAAAGGTTCTACCACCTCAATTTAGTGTGTCATGCTAGATTCATAAAGCTAAAAAGAGGTTCTACAAAAATACTCTTCTATGTCAATGAATGTCACATCAAACACTTGATGAAAAGCTAGTTGGTAGAGCTAGATTTGTATTCTATGGAAAAACTCTTCCATGTCAACATTAGCTAGTTCATCTTCCACCATGTTAGCTTCTAAGAAGGTCTAGTTGATAGAACCAAAAAGGGGGATTTGTGAAATAGCTTCACAAATACTAAGCTCAACCCCATAGCTATATTTTTTGCTTCTATCACATAAGCTACTTAGTGAGGTTCATATAAGCAAAATTGGTTCTATAAGAAAAACTTGAAGCAGTTCTATGAGCCATGTCATTATGCAAGGTGCAAGCTCAAAATTAAACATTCTTTGGATCTACCAAGTCATCCTTGAGAAAAGGAGCGATGTTTATAGAGCTAAAATTTGGCCTCACTAAGGAGCCTTACTTTTATTTTTCCACATTGGCATTGGAAAAAGGATGCTACTCATAGAGCAAAAATATGGATATACAATGCAACCATGAAATGAACTTTACTATGTTAGCACTTGTCACGTTAGCTTCTAGAGAAACCTATAAGACTTGTAGAACCCAAAATTAGCCCTACAAGATAGTTCTACTTAGATTAGCTTTACAACATCAAAGAAATAAAGAGAGGAAGTGAAATTACCTCCATATATGAGATGTAGATTCCATTTAAAGGAAGTTTGCAAAGTGCAAAAGTGACTCTACAAGGAAGGCTAAAAATGATTCTACATAGCCATGAAAGATGTTTGTAGTTAAGCCTTCGTAAAGTCAAAATCTGATTTTGCAAGATAGCTCTTGAAAATGACTTTACCATGTTAACTCTATTTGTAAAAGTGAAGGGGTAAATCTTATAAGTCTTGTCATGCTAGCATAACAAAAAAGAGTGATACTTATAGAGTTAAAATTAAGCTCTATAATACAAGCACAAAATAGCACCACCACATTAGTTTGTAGAGTCAATTTAGTAAAGACAAAATTTAACTCTACAAATGGACCTTGGAGACGTTTTGCCATGTTAGCTTCTTCCACATTAGTTTCTAGAACTAGCATATGAAGCCAAAATTTAGCTCTACGAACAAGCATGGAAATAGCTATTCCATGTCAGCTTTGCCAAAGAGCAAGTATGTAGGATGTAAAAATGGTTCTATGAGTAAATTCTAAAATGATTCTACAAGCCATGTCAATTCCTGGGCCCACCAAGAATGGTACACATGCACATTTTATTTTTATATTCCAGCTTAGCAAAAAAGGCATAGACCAGCGTAGGATAAATTCAATAAAGAAGCTCAAATTCATTTCCCCATATCAACATTAGAAACAAGCCTGAGAAGGGTTTCATAAGTTAACATTAGGCAAGATTTTTTTAAAACTCCTACACCTTAAATGAGGTAGCTTGAACTTGTCAATTCTAAGTGATTTGGTCTTTATTTTTGGGACTCATGTAATAAGTAGGAACCCCATAATTTAATAAGGGTTATCTTTTATTTTATTTTTTATTAATAAAGAAATTATTTATTCTATATTTCTATTATTAATACTATTTATATTATCTCTACATTACTATTCTACCTAGTTAAAGCATAAAATTATTTTTCATCTCTTCTTGTTATAATTTGGCATGAGTGATTTTCCATAGTGGTTCTAGAATTTTGATTAAATATTCTGTTTATTGTTAACTATATTTTGAAAAGAATTGGCTCTTAGTGGCCTACTACTTTCTAATCAATTTAGTGATAGTTCACCATTCGGACTTAATAATTGCTTTTAAATTTCCCTACATATGCCTAAATTTCTAAGAGGTCTTCTATTTTAGAGCCAATTACAGTGCCATTTTTATTTACTTTTGAACTAACAATTGACTTATTATCATCTTTGTTCAACTTCTAATAGAGGACTACCTTCAAGTATTTTATAATATCTCTCTAGCACCATGTTGGGCCTTAGAATTTTTTGTTGTTGTAGTATTAGCTACCTTCATGTATTTCACAATATCTTTCTAGAGTCATTTGTCAAAGAAATTTAAAACTTTTATCATGACATTATCATAGGGCACACAAAAAAAATATATGAATGAAACTACTTCTAGAGAAATTTTAGTTACATAATGGGAGTATATAGTTAGAAAAATGGCATTGCTGAATGAAATTCATGAACAGAACAAAGAAACTCTCAAAGGGCATTAACCCTCAAAAAGAAGAATGAGGGGAAAAAGAAGACTAGTGTTGCTCTAAAGAATAATGAATAGATTTTGCTGAACCTAAAGCCAATGTGGAAGAACATAAAAATGAATTTAACCTTGAAGGAACAAAGACAAGGATGAGATTTGCAATACAACTTTATTTAAGAAAGTTGAAAAACTTATAGATGATATGCATACAACTTCTCTAAAAATTCATAAAGTTTTTAGGGTCCAAGGGTAAACAATGTAAAAAGCCCTGATATGTAATTATTAAGTTTCATGATGTAGAAGATAGAGTGCATGTTTAGAGACATCAAAGCCATATGAAACAAACCAAGAATGGGAAAAAAGTTTAAATAAATAAGAATCTTTCTTGAAATGAACTTGTAGAAAGGGTTGAACAATAGAAAAATATTAAGGTAACTCACAAATAGGATTTTGTAGTACTAGAAAAATAGTAGTCATTACAAACAAAAAGAATTCCAAAAGTTATTCAAAAAATGTATAAGCCCTCTAAGGTATGGATTTCTTAACATTGATGGTGAAATTGCAAATAAACTTATTTCTTTAAATAGTATTAGATTTTTTGATAGCTTTGATATTTTTTATTTTTTTGAAACTTGGGAAGATGTTGGTTTTTTAGATTTTATAATTCTTGGATTTATTGAATTTATTGCAAGAAATACAATAGTAGCATGAAGAGGCAAACCTTCTAAGAGCATTGTAATGTTAGTGAGGAAATCTCATGAAAATTATGTACTTTTAGAAAGAATTGATGATCATAAACAATATGTTTAACTAAAAATCTTATGTCAACATGGTTGTGCTTTTCTTGTTGAATTATATATTGCTCCTAAAGATGCTACATTGTATAATTCCATAACATTATCTCAAGATCATCAATATTTATTCTTAGGTAGTTATATTATAGAATTTTTAGCAAAAGGTTTAGTATTTATTTGGGGAGATTTTAATGCAAGGATAGGTTCACAACAAAAAAAATTATTCAATGGGAACAAAATGTTGGTAATTTAGACATTGTTGAAGATTACAATTGGACCTGACATTCTACAGATGGTACTATTAATAAGATGGACTAAAAACTATTAGAATGGATGTGAAACACCACTAATTGTGGGCTTTTGCAATTCCAATGGTAGATTTTTCTAAGTGTCAAAACTTGGACAAAATTTTTCTAAGTTTGGTGTCATGTTGTGTAGTGTAGACAATGTAGCACACTGAAAGACTTGATTTTTGCAAAAAAAAAAAAAAAAATTAAGTCTGCTTGCTATGCTCCATAGCATAACCAACGCAGCACACACTCCCATGGCTAGTTTGCATAAATGTCAAACCAGGAGCTATCAAGGTTCACTTGAGATGGACCAAATAATTTGGCAAAGTTTCTATCTCCTAGATTGTCAAGCCCGTTACGCTTTCTAGCTTGCCCAACTTGACATATCAAGTACCAAGCTAGGAGTTATCAAAGGTGCTCAACACAGAAAAAATAGTTTGGAAAATTTTCTATCTTTTGGGCTTGTCACGCTTTGGTACACTGCATAGTGTAGCCAGCTTGACAAGTTTCAGGGCCAAATTTTTCTAAGTGTTGAACAAGGATCAACCAAGCTATCTGGACATGGGAGATTGATTTGGCAATTTTTTGACTTCCAAGGTTGCCTGTCCTACTACACCCCAAGGTGTGGTCAATGTGCTGCAAAGAAGCATTGCAAATTTTGGAAAAAATCATCAAAGTACTTGTGCTATGTTGTGCAGCATAGACAGTGTGACAAGTCAAAATCTGAAAAAAAATTCTCAGTGTTCATGCTACACTCTATCACGCTGTGTAGCGTAGACAGCATGACACTTGGGAAATGCCTTCAAATGCATCTAGAAGCTCCAAGAACTTGGCATCAACCTTCATTTTAGCTCTGACATCCTTTTGATAGCCAAGATTAGTAGTTCACTTTGCTTTTGCACCCCCTATTGATCCCCAAAATTTTTCCTACACTTGACCCTACTCAAAAG
>MNCI01033885.1:59597-84424 GCA_015680685.1 Gnetum montanum | reverse complement strand
GTGGGGGGAAGATGTAGTCTCGGAGCGTAGGCTCCAAGTTGCATTTTTTTGGCTTTGTTTGTAGGTACATGGCAATCCTTCAAACTCCAACACATGCAGTTTGAGTGGTGTGGTCACAGTTTAGCAAATTCTCAATTCTTGTTCCTATCCTATAGAGCGTGACACTTTGAGCTTAACATTTAGAGCATAACATGTTAACATGACTTGTTCACACCCATGCTACATAGGACCCAGGCCACGTGGCATCTAGTCCACCTCTCATGTCAACCCTAGCCCTATAAATACCCCAATAATCAACATTTTAAGGATTGATTGACAAATCATTTAAGCATCAAGCATTAGAGCACTCTTAGCATCTTCATCACTTTCACACTTGAGCACCTGAGCTTGACACCTAGCTAAGTACCGTGACATAGTTTTCCTTGTACCCACATAGCGTTATGACTGCAAGCCTAGTAGGTCCAACATCCTTTGCAACTACCAGCATCGCATCCATGATGTTCCAGAGACTGTGACTTCACTACTACGCTACTGCTATGCTTGTCTAACATCGTCTACCAGCTTCAAACAATATTCAATTAAATGTTGTGTGCCCCAATCTTTGGGCGGTGCATTTTTCCACCCTTGAACTCTAGTTCTATATTATCAACATTTGTTTCAAATTTCTTAGCATTTACTTTTGTGCTTTTTTTCTATTGTCAATACATCTTTACATATCCACGTTACATTACATTATGTTCTTGCTCGTTGTTTCGATTCTCACATAAGGCTCATTAAAAACTCTATTTACAAATGGTTATTGTTACACCATGTAAGTCCCTATCTAATCGACTAAACAATTTAGGGCACCTCATTTCTATTTTTCCCAGCATAGCTGTCCCATAGATTTGGGGTTAGCTTGTACACTCGTCGACCTCTCAATGTTCTAGCCACCAATGCTTTCGGATGTCATAGTTTTTGGTGCTAGAAGGAGGGCCTCCCATTCCTTCTATGTGCCACAGGTAGTCCAACATGCTTTCTGTACCCCTATCACTAGTAGCAAGTTAGTGTAGACATAACATCCCTGTGAACCTACCATGGCAGTAGCTGGATCATAGGCCAACACAGCGGTTGTCTATGTTCTAATTGGTGTAGATTGGTCCTAGATGACGGTTCCCCTAGAACTTCGTAGGATGGAAAGCCCAAACTATTCACTGCGTTAAGCTCTAAGTGTTCTGTAGAACATGACACCCTATGAGTGTAATAGTCCCTTAAAGCATGACAAGTGTAATAGCAAAGATAACATTTTTTCAGTGTTGCTAGACTTTGCCATTTTTGGCCTGTTTTCTTTACAGTTTTCACACATAGTCATTTTATATAGAATTTTCTATACTTAAACATTTTTGGCAAACATCTCTCTTTCTCACATCCTTCTTATGTAATAAAAATGAACCCAGTTAGCACCTCAGTTGCTGCTTGAACTTAGAGTTAGCCCACCCCATGCAACACAGGGTAGACGTCAAGTAACCACTTAGCCTGGTGCAGCCACAATAGTAGTCTCTTAGATTGTGGTACCAATCTCCAGAACACACGATACTTGATGATGAATGGTACAACTTTTTATATGCAAAGGTTCAGGTGGGCCTACCATTGGACCACCAAGAAATGAAAGAAAAGCATAGTTTTGAAATTATTCACCGAAATAGAAGGGAGTTTCTCCCTACCCCTGGCATGGTCATACCACTCACTGAATCTTTCAAAGAGATTTTGGACCAACATATCTGGATGAGTGGGCTAAAAGAGTAGGACTTGGCATCCAACTATGATGAACCCCCACAAAATGGGCAAAAGTAGTTTGAGTCCCATTCCAACAATGGCATCCCACTCTACATCTCAACTTCATAGTTTGCCTCTATATTCCCACCACACTAGTTGTAGTCTTCTACCTTCTTTGAGGTAGCTGTGATGCTTCTACAGCCTAAAACTTTGCCAGTAGTAGCTAGCCTAAAACTTCTATCAGGATGATCCTAGTAGTCCTGCTATTCCTGCGATCACATTACCTCATGGGGTCCAACTTCCCCAATTCATGAAATATAATGATGAGGGTGATCCAAATGCCCACTTGGTCACTTTCCATTTCGAATCCTTATTACTACCACAAGCATGGTCACATGTGATTATCTATGTCTTTGCCATGTCTCTGACCAACAAAGCTTTAGATTGGTATCATGCGCTTCCTTGAGCATCCATTTCAACTCTAGAAGAGTTGTTAAGCTAGTTCGTAACTTGCTTCAAGTACAACTTAAAGCCAAAATCCACACTAGATTAGCTTATGAACGTTAAGGAAGAAGTGCTAGAACGAGTGCAAAAATTCATACAATATTGGAGCACCTCCCTAAATGAGATCTATGAGCCAATCACTGAAATCCACCTGCTGGGTATTTTTAAAGGCACAGTAAATGATTTCATTAAGTTGAAGCTATACTATTTAGCCTTGCATTCCCTTAGCCAAGCTTTTGCTCAAACAAAGAGCATACAGGACGTGGCAAAGGCCAGCAAGGACTTGGCTTACATAGCCTACAAGAATGTGCATGCAAAGAGACACAAGGAAAAGGGAAAAGCCATGACAACCATCGTGATGGCTATGGTTGATGAAGCTAAGCCCAACAATAATAAGCAGGTGGCTAAGATACCTAAGGCCCTAGCCAATACCAACAAAAAATTAGGTTCTGGAAACATGGCAACCAACCAACCTACATCATCAATAGCCACGAGGTAAACTCCCCCAAGGCCAAACTTTGAGCACAAGGATCACTCAAAATACCCCCATTTTCCTATCAATCCATTAGAACTTTTGGATCAACTACTTAGCGCTAGATGCATTCAACACAAGCAAATGTTTGAGGATGCCTACAAACACCACAAGAGGTATTACAGGATCCTCCAAGACCCCTCAATGGCTATGCCCAATGAGCCTTTGATATCCAAAAATTTTATACTGGACTAGTTTTGCAACTACCATTAGTTACATGACCATGACATGGATTATTTTCTAGCATTGAAGGATGATATCCAACACATAATCAATCAAGGCAAGCTAGTCCTTGATGAAAGTAATCATGTCCGACCGGAGAACTAGGGCATGAATGTTTATAAGGATCCATTAAATGCTAGCGGTGTAGAATATATCATTAATGCTATTAGCATTGATGATGATGTAGAGCCAATACATGAAGCATTTATGGTTTTTGTGCCTTTTGGTGGCATTGTAGCCTCAACGTCAACTAGGTCACATGCCCCCTTCATCATCAAGGCACCACCTTGAGTGCTTGTGACACCCTTTGTGGTTAGGGCCCCACAAGATGTTGTGGCAATGACCTAGACACCTTTTGTCATAAGGGTGCCAAAACGTACAAACCCCCCATCTACCCAAGGTTCAGTGGTTAGGACTGCATCATAACCTACCTACCTAAAGAGGTGTGATGAGTGCCTAGTTGATAATATGGCTAGGGAACGCACTAAACTAGGTCCCCCTAAGCCTACCCCTTTGTCAGCAGTTCCCATGGCCCCATCATCTAAGGTCACCAACACATACATGCACACACAACAAGCAACCACTAAGGCTCAAAGTTCCATTTTCCAACCAAAAGCCAAGTCTCCTCCTCCTCAGGAAATCTTTCTCTTAGAACATATGGAGCAGATAAAGACCACCAAACAACTAGATGGTGGAAAATATTTCCTAGGTGCACTCGCATAGGTCAAGAAAGCTCTAATACAAAAGAATATAACTTTGACCTTATACGATCTAATTATGACTTCCACCACCCACCATGAAGCATTAGTTCGCATGTTGGCATCCATTCCTATTAAGGAAGACATTCCAGTAGAGGAAAAGGCTATTCATGCTATAATGCTCCCACCTACAACTGAAGAATCAAGGTCAACACTCTTGACCTCTCGCAATAAAGTAATCAAAGTTGAACTTGATAAGGGACAAGTAACCACTACACCCATGTTCATAACAATTCGCATGGGTCAGTACAAGATTCACAGGGTGCATATCAATGATGGGGTAGTAACCAACATTATCCCATTTCCTATTGTTGATAAGCTTGGCCTGGTGGATCAAATCAAGCCAAAAACAATAGCCTATTTAAAGTCCTTCAATGGAGCACACGTGGTTGTCAAGTGAATGGTCATAATTGACTTTGTGATAGGGGATTAATTCCCCACTAATGTAGAGTTCGTTGTGGTTGAAGAGATGCCTAAATTCAACCTAATCCTAGGGAGATCTTGGTTAGCCCAACTAAGGACTATCTCTTCACCAATCCACCAAAAGATCCACTTACCTTCTAAAGGTGGAGAAGTGGTGATCTTTGGTGATAACATGACCCCTTAGGCCATCAACAATGTAGATACTCAGCAAGGGGCAAAGATAGAAATCTCTAAAGATACATCACCTGTTGACAATGAAAGTCGATGTTGTTCTACTGATGAAAAAAGCAAAACGATCTATCTCCATGAGGAAACTCTATGGGTGGAATTTTCCTTTTCTATGGTAGATGATGACCTAGGGGAGTATCACCTTGTGTCTCCTAGGCCTTAAACACCTCCTAACCCACATCAGGTTAGGAAACATCTACGCAATTAGGGCATGTCCCTAACTTGTTTGCCCATATAACTTATCTTTATCCCCTTTTTTCTTTATAGTTTTGGTTCGTGTCATGTTTGCTTCTTGCATTAGTTATGCTTTTGTTTCTCCAAAAAAAAAAAAAAGAAGAAGTGGGGCTCAAAATGGCCTTAAACTATCCTAGGGCCCAAAATGGCCTTAAACTAGTAATGGCCCGAAATGGCCTTAAACTAGTGATAGCCTGAGATGGCCTTAAACTATCACATGGCCCACCAAGGCCTAAAACTAGCAACAGACTTCCTTTTACATGATGGCCTAAAATGGCCTTAAACTAGCAATGGCCCAAAATGGCCTTAAAATAGTAATGGCCCAAAATGGCCTTAAACTAGTGACGGCCCCCAATGGCCTTAAATTAGTGATGACTTGCAATGGCCTTAAACTAATAGTTCATGGGTCCACAAGGGGTCCAATTACATAAAAAAAATCCAAAGTGAGATTAACTAAAATACAAGTTAAAATGATACTGCTAGAGATCAATACATAAACAAAATAAATATCGTACCTTTCATTAAATCATAAACAAAATACATAGTCTAGGATTAAATCCACATCAAAACATACAAAATTTCCCAACAATAGGGCTACATCTCAAATGTTTTAAATGTTTATTAATGTGAAACTAAGGCTCTTCCCCTCCATCTTTATTTTTTTCTCCGCTAGGTCTTGCGTCTTCACCTGGATCCTGTGCAAAATAAAAATGAAATCATAAACTATTCAATAAAAAGGATAACATGTGAAATCATTATGAAATGGATAGCAATAAAGTAAATTTAACCAAATTGAGATGCATCCACATCCATGTCTGGCGGTATCCTATTGAGGCTAGCCTCTAGGTGTCGGAGGATCTCCTCCTCTGTTATATGTGCCCAATCCTCCTCTCCCAAATCAACACTTGCAAGGATCTTTCCTTTCTCCATGGTTGTTGATATGGGCAGCCCTTGTGAAAATTTGGCAAATGTAACCTCTTTGAAAGGAATAGTAATTTCCCTCTCTAGAGACTCACTAACCACTAAGTGTTTCACAAACCTATTGTAAGCCTGCATTGCACCGATGGTGTCAAGGAATATGTCATGACCTCGGTGCTCCACAGACTCATCTCTGCATTTCTTACAACAGGCTGCATGTTTCATCTTGTAATGGCACTTGTGATTTTTCTAAGTCTATCCCCACTCATATACTTTGGCGTTGTAGTCCTTCAAATCTTGGTTCTTCTGAGCCAAGAGTTCCATCTACAAGTGCTACTTAATAACCTCATGAGTAGCCTCATTCTTTCCCCTCATGGTTGACCAATATTTTGCATAGTCAATCATAGCCATATGCCAGCTACCATTTGATTTATCATAGGCTGCCAAGAAGTTGTACCATGATTGTAAATCTTCCAGTTGGGCTGCCTGGTTCACCTTTTGTTCTTGGAGCTCTTGTACTTGTTTCCAGAGCTCCTCGTTCACACACCTATACTTCCACAATTATTGTGCCAAGTGTAGTGTGCATTTGCTTACCTTTTCATATATACAATGAGGCACCTATTCTACCTCAGTAGGGAACTCAGGTACAGCATCAACTTGGACCACCATTCATGGGTCCCACTTGAGTTGTGAGACTATTATACCAAAAAGGGGAAGCGTTAGTCGCAAGACAAAATAAAAATTAAAAAAAACACATAACAACAAAAAAACAACAACGCAAATATACCTATCGTAGGATCTATCTACTTCAAATGGTTGATCTTGTCATCCACTATGTCTTGCATGAAGGCAAACTTGTCTAGAGTTTCCATCCATGGTTGTGAGTAGAAAGTGGATGTAGATTCAAGACGCTTAGCGGAAGCATCACCCACTTAAGATAAAGTGTGTTAGCATTGTCAAAATGAAAAATAAAAAAGTATAAAAATAATATTTTTTAAAAAAAAAAAGAGAAGAGGAAGAGAGAGAGGAGGGAGAGGATGAGCATAATGAAAATGGTAGTGCCAAGCTCCTACCTAGCAAACCCTTAAGGGTGAGAGTGGGGGGATCACCCATCTACATGCCTTTAAAAAAATGATCAAACTTACCATCTTCAAATTGCAGCCCCTCCTGTTCGAGCTACCTCAAGATTTTGATGGCATCTTTGTTTGGCATGTGTCCCTTGGGCTGAGGGACATCCTTCTCTAAGGGCTTCTCTTCTACAGCAGGGTCCTCCTCACCTATGTTGCACAAACCTAAGTTAGATCATTTAACAAAAAAATAATATATATATATATATATATATATATATATGTTTAAAAAATGAAATATACTAAATATTTTATACTTACCAACACACTTTGATCATGCATCATTGAGTCTGAGGCATAGCTTCTTGCCTCTTTTTTCAATTTTTCACATGGGCATCTCCAAGGGGTGAGGCTTCTTAATCTGCATTTTCAATATCACTATCTCAATGATGAGTTGTGCCCCCCTCATTGCATCCCCTATGTTGATGGAAGGAGCCTCTCCAACACTGTCATGCACATGGTAAGATGGCCCTGCATGGCCCTTGGTGGTTACTGAAAAGGACTTACCAATAGCCTCTAGGGGGTCCTATGATCATGTCGTGTAAAATAGATGGCGAATCCATGGCTTGGATATCTGGGTGAGATCTTGCACCATCCATAGCCCATTTTCACATACCACTAGGAATTCCACAAACCTTCTCAAGCATGCCACAAAAAATAAAAATGTACATGAGAGCATGCCTCGAGGTTCCCACGAAGTTTGATTATTTCAACTTGCAGGCCATTAGCAAGGTATTTTGCCTAATTGTATTGTGTCCCTTCCTCTATTACATCCCTCATAATCCAAGCCTACTCTACCCCAAGAACCTTTTCTTGGGAAAGTAGCTTAGGGAATGTGTGAGTCCAAAAGATGGGATAGAGGTGTTAGGCCACTAGCAATCTTACCTACTTCATGGGAATGCCCTTGAGGCTTTTCTTGGTGCCTAGCCACTCTTCAATGTCCCCTCTATGATTTATCTTCTTCTTTGTCTTTTTTCCTACAGGTAAACCTTCAAAGGGGACACCAAAGAAATCTAAAAAGAGGTCATCTATGATCTCAAAGACCACTTGCATGCTGTGAACCTATGTGCCGAAATAGTTGGCACTCTCCATGAAAGAGTCAACAAGAGTAATCATCTCTACTATTGGGATGCTTGGGTTTAAGGCCAAGAATATGTCTAAGAGCCTAGCCCATTGAATATTTTGGGTTATCCTTACTGGGGCCTCATGGCATACCCAACGCTGAAAACCATCAACCTCACCATACTTGAAAAGAAGATTGGCCTTGGTGCATCATGAGACCATCACTGTGACCTCCCTAGACTTGGTTGCAACTACAATGAACAAAAGTAGAATTAGCAACATGATGAAAATGTAAAAATCAAAAATGCATGAAACTAAACGGGTGACACAACTTACTTGGCACAAATGGTGTGGGGATTGGTAGTACCTGGATTGAAACTTCTTCTACAGTGGGTATCCAGGATGCCCACTCAACATCCAACCAACCGAGATCCCAGCACTTCACATAGGATTTGGAGTACCTAGTGGGGTAGTTCATCATATTTTCTCCAATTTACCCTATGACACTATCATACATGTTCTTATAAAATGAGAACTTTTGTAGGGCTATTTGAACCAAAGCTAATATCTCTTCTCCATCATGAAGCCCATTTTCATCAACAAAAAATTTGGCAAATAAGCAAAAAAGTAGTAAGAATTTTAAGTCATGAGATAATAGGTAAAAAAATGATCAAAAATCACAATAGGACTCACCCTCTAGTGCAATAAACTATTTCAAGTGGGTTCTGAAAGGCCATGCCCACACGGTGGGCAAGGAATATAATGTTGTACTTATGATAACATTGGAACTTAGGCATCTCCCAGATCCAAGATAAGGGCTTGAGACCTCTTTGACATTGGCTTGAGCTCCTTGCCCCTTCACCTTTAGTAGGTTCATCTGACATAAAATTTAAAATGCCTTGATTTGCCCTAGGCAATAACATTTCGACTAGGAAAACTACTACTTTAGTGGACAAGTGTGACTATATGATCATTCTTTTTCAAACTTTTTCAGATTTTTATGCTTAGAAAACATTTTACATTTTTCTTCTTGCTCGATGAATATTCAGCTTGGCCCCATGTTTCAAACCTTTCAAGCCTTGCTTAGACTTACACCTCACACATAGTCTATGATCCACTATGACCTTAAACTGGAAATTTTGTGGCCAATAAAGGCCATAGCAAAGAAGACAAAAAATAATAAAATATACATAAATAAATCACTTTAGATACTGCATAATTAATTTTCCTAGCATTGTCTTCCTTATTTTATGCATTTTTCTTCATTAAAATAGGTGTCGCTTAACATTTTTCTAGTTATCTTGCAGGATCTCTTAAAAAATGAATGCATACAAGAGTCTTAATTTTCCCTTAGCCTTGATTGGACCTTATAGAAAACTCATGAGATGCGTAAACACAAAATTTTTGGACTTTGAACTGCTTCTTTATGACACCAACATAGCATCCCTAGAGACATCACTAAATTGGGTAGAACATCTAGTTCAAGCTCTAGACTTAGAAGCAGGTGACATGACTAAGGATCCCCTCATAGAAGTCCCTGTAACAACATGCAAAGGTGAGGCAAAAAAAAAGGAAACTTAGTTTCTTACTAGAGCCTCAAATCTGACAAAGCATCTCTAGAGTCCTTAGTGACAATGTCAAGGCATTCGCATGGCCTTATGAGGACATGCTGAGCTTAGACCTGTGTATAATACAGCGTAACATTATCTTAGATCCATGCATTAAACTAGTTAAACAAAAGGCTTGTAAAATCAAGCTTGAGGTCATGTTGGCCATCCACGATGAGATCACTAAGCTTTACAATGTTAGTTTCATTTGGGTGGTAGATTATGTTGACTGGGTTTCAAACATTGTAGTTGTCCCCAAGAAAAATGGATGTATACGCATTTGCATAGACCTTCGAGACCTAAATGAGGTGACCATTAAAGATGATCTCCCATTTCCTAGTATTGACCAACTCATTAATACTACAACCAGTCATGCCTTGTTATCCTTCATGGTTGGTTCTTGGGGTACAACCAAATTCATATCAACCTAGAGCACTAGCTTATGATGACTTTCATGACCCCTTGGGGTACATTTTTTTATACAATGATGCCCTTTGGATTAAAGAATGTAGGAGCAACATATCAATGTGCAATGACATACCTCTTTAGTGACTATTTGTTAGAATTTCTTAATGACTATGTTGACAACATAGTGGTTAAGTCCAAAATGGCTCATGATCATACGAATGACTTGAACCATGTCCTCAAATGTTGTCGTAGTTGCCGTAGACATGACCTTTGGCGTAATCCCAAAAAGTGTGTCTTTGGCATTAAAATAGGTCACATGTTAGGCTTTTTGGTATTAGAAATGGGAATACACATAGACCCTGAAAAGGTCAAGGCCATCACCAACTTAGCGCCACATGCAAACCTTAATGAGTTACATGGATTACAAGGTAGGATACAATTCATACGTAGGTTTATCGCAAAGTTGACTGATAAGTTACAATCAATGCAACATCTACTCAAAAAAGGGATCAACTTTGAGTGGATAGCTCAATGCCAAGAAGCATTTGACAACTTGAATAAGGAGCTAACTCAACTTCCAATAGTCTATCCTCCATAAAGAGATAAACCATTCTACATCTACCTTGCAATCTCAAACATGTCCATTTCTTCCTTGGTTTGTCAAAAGTAAGACAACGGCTCTGAGGTTCCTGTTTACTACCTAAGCCATGCATTAGTAGCACACGAGGCAAAATATAATGATGTGAAAAAAAAACTATCTTTCCTTAATCTTTGTTCTTAAAAAATGAATACACTATCTTTTCCATAGTCAAGTCAATGTCATCTATAAGAGCAATGTACTTAGGGCTATTACAACAAACATATATGAAAGTAGTAGAATAGAAAGATGGAAGGAAATAGCCGCAGAGTTTGACCTGCAATACATAGTACAGGCATCCAAAAAAGGTTAAGAAATAGCCACACAACTCATGGCTTCACCCATAGATGATCAAGCAATGATAGATCTAGAATTCCTAGATGATCATGTTAGTAGTATAAGCCAAGTACCTGCAAATTTCAAGGCTATTTTACACTTTGAAGATGCTTTGACCACACAAGGTGGTAGTGCTACTGCTGTTATCACATTCCCCTCTGGGTAGATCTAACCTTTTGCATCCCACTTTGCATTTCTCTGTATAAACAACATGGCAGAGTATGAATGTCTCCTTAGAGACATTTTAGCATCTCAAGAGTTAGGAATTCAAAACATAGTAGTCCAAGGTAATTCATATCTAGTTATTAACTAAGTCACAAACATCTACGCTTGTAAAGCACAACATCTACAACCTTACTGTGATTTGGCAAAACACTTGCATAAACAATTTGCAAGCATAGATGTCCAACATATCCCCTACAACAAAATGTCATAGCTGACACACTAGCTACTTTAGCCTTAAGCATATTTCCAAGCATGTTCTCTACTTTTCTTGCTTCAATAGTGGATTACACTAAACCTATAACTTACACAACAAGCATCGCATCCATAAGTACAGCTCATGCCCAAGAGTGGTATGATGATATTAATGCATACCTCTAACAGGGAGAGCCCCCACAAAATTTAACATCTACCCAAAAGGACACAGTGTGAAAATGATCATAGTAGTACATCCTTGTAGGTGATAGTACCTTATGTCATAGATCCTATGATGGAATACTGTTAACTTGCATTAGCGGTAGTGAAGCACAAAAGATTGTTGACCAAGACCATGAAGGACTATGTGGGGGTCATATAGCTCCTAGGGAAATGGCAACAAAAATTAGACATCTAGGCTATTACTAGCCTTACATGGAGAACAATTGCATCTCCAAAGTCAGGACATGTGACATGTGTCAATGGGATGAGAACCTAATGCATGTGTCACCTACTGAACTACATACTACACAAATCACGTGGCCATTTCAACATTGGGGGTTGGAAATCATAAGGCCTATAACACCTAAGTCTTCCATAGGACATAGCTTCATCATTACTACAACTAAGTATTTCACAAAGTGGGTTGAGGCTATTCCCCTTAGGAAGACAACATCTTAGCAAGTTTGCAAATTCATCCTTGACAATATAATGACCTAATTTGGTCTCCCTATGACTATAGTCATAGAAAATGGGCCATAATTTAGTAGTACAAAAACCAAAGCCTTCTATGAAAACCTTGGCCTCAAACACTCTTTTTTGTTACCATACTACCCTCAAGCGAACAATCAAGAAGAGGCTACAAACAAGGTCATCATCAACCTCCTAAAGAATATGCTTAACAATAGCAAGCGGCGATGGCATGAGCAACTAGTCTATGCACTATGGGCCTACTGCACAACATGTAGAACCATGATAGGTAAAATGCCATATAGTCTTGTGTATGGATCTAAAGCAATGTTGCCTCTTGAATTGTAGGTCTAATCACTCTACATGATCCTCTCAAGCTTTATTGATGAGGTTTAGAACAACGAGTTGAGAATCATCGACCTCAACTCTATAGAGGAGGACGCATCCAAATTCTTAATTGCATCAAGTGGTACAAAGAGAAGCAATGGCAAAAGCATCACCACAATTATCATCAATACCTAATCAAGAAATGGGACCTGGTCTTCAAGGTCATCCACAAGCCCACAAATAAATTCTTAGCCAACTAGGAAGGGCCTTTCTTAGTTGCTAAGGCATACAACAATGGAGCCTTCAAGCTTGCTAATCTAGATGACAATGAGTTTGCTAATCCTGTTAATCACTCAGACCTAAAGCCATACTACATCTGACATGCAGTATTACATCAACAATAAAAGCAAGGTAAGCAAAACATCCACTATGATGTTAAACTAACATAGACATCCGCTATGACATTAAATTAGCATAGAATGTCCTTGGGCTATGACATCAAACTGGAACCCATAGCATGATCCGCTATGACCTTAAACTGACCATCCACCATCTGCTACAATGTTAAACTAGCATGATGGTTTGCTAGGATCTTAAACTAGCACATCATGATTCACTCAAACCTTAAACCAGGATCATAGTCTTCTAGGACCTTAAACTAGCACAATAGGTGGTCTACTAAGACCTAAAACTGGGTTCGTGATTCAACACCTATAGTTTAACATACATGGTTCTATGAACAAGCGAGCAAGAATACTTCCAATCTTCTATTGCTTGCTCACACCTCTCAAGCAGGATGGGGTGGGGCATTGCAATTCTAGAATGAAGTTCACATCATCAAGGAAAAACCCTCTGGGACGTTTGCAATGTCACCATCCCTAGCATCTTGTTGATCTTCTAGAGATGCTATTTGGCATCTTGCTAACCTTCTAGAGCTATTGTTGCCACTACCAATCATTCTAGTCATATCTCTTGTCATCAATAACATTTGCTAGAGTCCCAGTAGTACTGTGGCATGGCCATAGAACTACCATCCCCTAACCCTCACCATCACCTAAATTTGGAAGAACATTCGGCAACTTGGCTTCTTGCCCTACAACTGAGTTTCTTGGCTCCTGCCTTTCATGAGAACTCTTGAGCACCTACATCACCATTGCTCCTAGCCACTTGAGTGCTTACTTCTAGTGTGGCTACTAGAGCTTTCCAACTTGCCATTGTTGATGCCTACACTAGCCTTCCTGCTTTGGACATTGCATGTAACTAACGTAGCACTCATAGCCCTTGCAATTCCTAGGCAAATAAGACTTCACCCTCATCTCATCTGGTGGTTATTTTTTCTTATTTTCTCTATGTTGCATTTGCAGGATGAAGCCTGGGTGGTGTCATTCAAGGGTGAATTTCATTACGATAGCAAGGCATTACATTGTTCTGATATGTCTTCTTTGGCTCGCTTAGCTACTTAAGAATGCACAGCCCTACTATCCCCTCAGCCAACCTAACATCTACCTATTGATCTTGCAATCTTTCACATCCCCTGCAAGCTTCCCCAATGCACAGTCAACCGTTGAACCCATGATGGATGTAATGCAACTTGTCCTATGGGGAGCCTTTGTGGGCTGGTCAAAGCCCCAAATGGATGTAACACAACTCATCTCAGGGAGGAAACACCTATCCTATAGATGTGACACGGTTGCCTCTAAGCATATGTTGGCGCACAGTCCACCTGAAAAAAAAGAAGAAAAAAAGTGAAAGTGAATAAATAAATAAATAAATATTAAGAAAAAGAAAAGATAAAAAAGAGAAAATAAAGGGGAAAGAAAATGGGACAATTCAAGTGCCCAAGTCAAATGGCATAGTTTCCTTCTTGCAATTGGTCCAACCTTGGATTGACTATCTCATAAGCACTCCGACGAGAGGTTGAAATCAAAAGGGTAGAACACCTCCACATGCTAACTCCCTCAAAAGCACTTCAATGAGGGATCACGCTATGGAAAAAAGCCATTGTGGTGTTGTATCCCATAGCTATCCATTCTATCCACTCTATCCATTATTCCTTGACCCATCTCCCTAAACTATTCCCTCTCACACCTCATTTCACTCTTAAACATAACAAAGCATTATCCAAGTGGAAACTGAAGAATGGTGTTGGTGTTTTATTCATCATGGTGTTTCATATTCTTTGTCGATGTCTTTCAAGCTAGTCCTCTATAAATCAACAAAGAGGGGCCAATGAAACACCACTAATTGTAGGCTTCTATGGTTCCAATTGCAGATTTGTCTACGTATCATGCTATGCAATGTAGACAACGTAGCACACTAAAAGTCTTGATTTTTGCAAAATTTTTCTAAGCATTATAACGTTCTACTACACTACGTAGCATAGATAGCGTGACAAGTCAAAATCTACAAAAAAATTTTAAGTGTTCACGCTATGCTCTATCATGCTATGTAGCGTAGACAACGTGAAACTTGGGAGATGCCTCCAAAAGCTCCCAAAACTCAACATTGACCTTCATTTTAGCTCCAACATCTTTCTAACAGCTAAGATCAACAGTTCACTTTGCTTTTGTACCTCCTTATTGATCCCCAAAATTGCTCCTATGCTTGACCCTACTTAGAAGGGGGGGAATATGTAGTCCCAAAGTGTAGGCTCCAAGTTGCATTTGTTTTGGCATTATTTGTAGGTACATGGTGGTCCTTCAGACTCCAGCACATACAATTCAGGCACTTTGGTCACAGTTTGGCAGATTCTCAGTTCCTGTTCCTATCCTGTAGAGTGTAACACTTTGAGCTTAACATTTAGAGCATAACATGTTAGCATGACTTGTTCACACCCATGCTACATGGGACCTAGGCCATGTGGCATCCAATCCACCTCTCACATCAACTCTAACCCTATAAATACCCTAATAATCAACATTTTAAGCATCAATCGGCAAATCATTTTAAGCATCAAGCATTAGAGCACTCTTAGCATCTTTATCACTCCCAAACTTGAGCACCCGAGCTTGACACTTGGCTAAGTACCATGACAATTTTTCCTATACTCGCACAACATGACAATTGCAAGCCTAGTAGGTTCAGCCTCCTTTGTAGCTATCAGCATTGCATTCATGATGTTCTAGAGACTGTGACTACACCACTACACTGCTATTGTGCTTGTCTAACACTGTGTACCAACTTCAAACATTATTCAATTAAAAGGTGCATGCCTCAATCTTCGAGTAGTGCATTTTTTCACCCTCTAACTCTAGTTCTATAATCTCAGCATTGGTTTCAAATTTCTGAGCATTTACTTTTACACTTTTTTTCTATTGTCAATACGCCTTTACATATCCACATTACCTTATGTTATGTTCTTGCTCGTTGTTTTGACTCCCACATAAGGCTCATTAAAAACTCTACTTACAAATGGTTATTGTTACAACATGTAAGTCTCTATCTGATGAACCAGACCATTCAATTCACCTCATTTCTATTTTTTCCATCATGGCCTTCCCATGGATTTGAGGTTGGGCTATACACTCATCAACCTCTCGGTGTTCCAGCCACCAACGCTTTCGAATGTCATAGGATAAAAGTTTGTGATCTTTTGATTTGGAATGGAATTGCTATATTTCATTAATCATCATCATTTGCTTTCATAGTACCTTAAGATAACTCTTGCATTAATTTTCTTTTATGTTCTTATGAAGAAATTGATTTTATTAAAGAGTTGAAGGTTAGAGAAGATTTAGTGGAGTCTTGCTATCATCATGTTGAGGTTTTGTTGTAAATTCCAATTGTTTCTTAGACAACAAAAAATAAGAATAGAAAAAAATGTTAGTATAGACTTATCCCAGTAGTTAAGGAAAAATAAATGAATGCAAAACATAATAAACAAGCTCTTAAAAGGCAACATAAGAAGCTTGGCAAAATTTTTCTTATAGCAACTAAGAAAGTTGTGCATTAACAATAACAAGGTGCTCAAAAGATTTGGTTTGATGAGGATTGCATGCAAGCTAGGCACAATATTAAGAATGCAAATAAGAGTCATAGAAAAAGTTTAGTTAAGGCATATAAATGCTTGATTAGAACCAATAGAAATAAATTTATCAAGGAACAACATGAATATTTTTCTTACACAATTAAAAATGAACCTAGACAATTTTGATAATGTTTTCATCATAAAGCCTCTTCATCATTTTATTTTCTTTTTAAGATATTTTTTCATTTTATAATAAGCTAGTTATAGGGTAAGATAATAATTCTACTATTGATCACTTAGTTACTCTTAGACACTATATGGAGTTTGCAAAAATACCTAATAAAAATTTTTTAATTTATTTTATCGATTTTGCAAAAGCATATGATTCAGTGATCCATACAAAATTATGGTTGCACTTGTATAAAATTGGCCTCACTTCAAATTTTATTACAGCAACTCAAAGATTGTATGAGAAAGTGATTATTGAAATTAAAGACAACAATTCAAAGAAAAAATTTCAATTTTAGAGCAAAAATGAAGTTAAGCAAGATTGTCCCCTTTCTCCAACTCTCTTTGGTATCTTTATTGATGAAACGTTAGAATTTTCATGAAACAAGCAAAATAGTCACACTATCAAAATTGGATTCTAAGTAGTGAATTTTCTTTTATATGTAGATGATACTACCTAAATCTCTACTTCTATAGAAGGTATGCAAAATATGTTGCAAATTTTAGAAAATTATTGTTGTTCAGCTAGTCTTCAAGTGAATGTAAATAAAACAAAATTGATGATTTGGGGTACAAGAAATAACTGTTATAACTTTCATTTTGTATATAATAATGTGAAAATAGTAGATTCTTTGTAAATATTTAGGTCTTATTTATAGAATTCTTATATAGTGAGAAGTGCATCAAATAATAAACAGTAGGAGGCATTCAGGCTTTGTATGTTTTCAAAAAAAAGTGTAAGGATTTAGGCCTCTAGGCTTGGAAGGTCAAAAAAAATTCTTCATACTATCATCTACCCTACTATATTGTATGGATGTGTTATTTGGGAACTTGGACTCAATACTAAACTTTGAAAAAATATTGAAATGATGTAAAAAAAAATTTCTTGATGAGTTAAACGTTAAGATGTGAACACCTTACTTAATGTTATTATGTGATTGTGATTTATTACTTTTAAAAGTAGAAGCCTTGTGCCAATTCATTACATACACTCATAGCTTACATATCTCAAGGTAAGACAAATTCTCTAAAGCAGTTCTTGAAGATTCATGAGACCTTGGTTGGTATTTTCAAGGGATGCAATGGTTAAAAAAATAGAATATCTCTTAGGAAGATATGCTGTAAAATCCTAAGCATATTGGCCAACTAGTTAACTAGAAGGTTTTAACATAGATGTGGGCTAATGTAGAAGGAAAGAGGAAATTTTATGTACACCATACTAGATCTAATAAACTAGATGTAGAAGCTCACTATCTCTCAAATGCTATTATCATTAAGTATCATAATGCTATCTACAAGCTTTGCTTAAGTTTTCATCATCTTAGAATTAAAAGTTAAAGATGGATTCAACTCCACCAAGAAAAGTGCAATTGTAGGTTTTGCAAATCAAACACCCTTGAAGATGAGTTACATGTATTTCTTTCTTAAGTTATGACAACCCATTTGAGGTAGGATTGTAATATTACAACATAAAGCCTATATGATTTGTTTTTGATGCCCTCATTGATGCTTGGTTAATTTGTAGAGTCTATATTTATTTTCATGAAAATGTAATATTTTTTCAATAGATCCTATGGATCTTTGAATGTAATAAAGATTCATTTCATCAAAATGAGACATCAAATTAGGTTTTGCGTATACCAATTTTTTGATGTAAATCAAAGATAAAAGTACTAGACATAAGACATTCACCTTCTAGAGTGATTAGCTATCTAATAAATAAAGTATTGCATCATGATAGACAATAGGGTTAATAATGCTAATAATATATTTAAGAAGACAATTCTTTAAGATAATGCTTTTAACTAGCAAGAAATAGGAGGAAGAGATCTTCCCCTATTTCCCCAATATCATTAGTACTAGTATTATATGGTTTTACATTATGCCCAGTAATCAAAATAGTTTTTCCATCATGATCTATTAATTCTACTAAGTTATTTGTGTTGACCTTAATAATTTGATATGGTCCAATCCATTTTTGAGAAAAGTTACTATTAAAATGGTTAAATTTAATTATCCTAACCTTCTTATCATGAAATGCTTTGGTCTTTTCTTATTCTAATTCTTCTTTTAGGAAAGCATCTCTACGCAATGCATCCTATTGGTTCATATTTTCTAACAATGTTTTCAACCCCTAATTTAAGTTTATGTTTAGTGATTGTACAATCTTTAAGGTTTTAATTTTGAACTCAATTAAAAGAATAGGGATTTCCCCATAAATAAGTTCATATGACATCGTAGTGTGTTTCCAAGTTATGTAATTTGTTGATATTACTTCAAATAGTTTTTCTTCCTAATTATTTTTCTTTGTATTCACTAATTTTGTTAATATCCTATTGATTTCTCTATTAGAAAATTCCATTTAACTATTATTTTCTAGATGATATGTAGTCCTCATTTTGTGTTCTATGCCATATTTTCCTAGTAAAGCATGAAAGACTTGACCAACAAAATGAGTTCCTTAATTTGATGTTAATAAGTGAAGTATTTTGTACCTATGTATTATGTTATTATAAAGGAATTTAGCAAATTTTTTTGAAGAACATTTTGGTACTACTTCAGCCTCTATCCTTTTATTCAAGTAGTCAACAACTACTATAATGAATTGTTTTCCTAGACACTAAGGGTGTAAAAACCCAATAAAATTGATTCCTCAAACCTTAAAAGATTCAATTATTTCAATCCAATAGATCCTATGGATCTTTAGATGTAATAAAGCTTTATTTCATTTCATATTTTAATAGTCTAATAGCCCCTCTTTTCATTGGCATATATCATAGTGTTACACAAAACCATGACAATATTTAAAAATACTAGGCCAATAACCTACTTTTAAGATTTTTAGGGTTATTCTATATCCACCATAATTTCATTCTTTGTTATTACATGAGTAGAGATAATTATTTCTTTTTGATCTTCCTTAACTACACATATTCTTAAAAAATTATCTCTACAATGTTTGAATAAGATCCCTTTGTGAAATAAATATGTTTTAGTGTTCTATAGGAAGTAATGTTTTTGCTTGTATGTGAGATTCTCAAGAAGGATTTGTTTCTTTAAGAATTATTAAATAGGCTTATACCAATATTTACTAGAACATTAAAATAATTATTCTTTAAGGAACTCTTCATTAAATAAAAATCCAATTTCATCCTCATTAAATTTAAGTCACAAGGGATGATCAACCACTACATTTTTTGTTCCTTTCTTATCAATAAATTTTAAAATGAATTCTTGTAGTAGGAGTATCCACCTAACAATTATAGAGTTTATCTCTTTTTTTTTCTTTAAAAAAATTGTAATTTTATCAGTATGGATATATGCTTTGTATTGTAATATGTAGTCACAACGTTGATCTTAAGCCCAAATATGAAATGAAGAGGATTAACATCAAGTTGAAAATTGGCTACAAAACCACACTAAATTTCATGAAGAAGTTCCTTTTGAAATTTTGTAGATGTTAGGGAATTTCCTAAATGCAATGCATAGTAGTCATAGGGCCTAGTTGCTATCGAAAATGAACAAGTTCTTGCTAGGACATCCTTCAAAAATGACATGCAACATCATCACCTGGATGCTGTGAAAAGTAGATAAATGTTTCCACATTGGGAAGAGGTGTGAGCAAACAAGTCTAGCTACATTAAATTTGGATAATAACATGAAACATGAACCTATCTACATCATTGTTTTAGGAAAGCCACTATAAGGAAGATCAAAGAAGAGATGGGAAAAAATAATTGAAGATGATTTGAAGAAATTGTAAATAAATAAAGATCTTTCTCTTCATAAAGGTGAATGGTGAAAAAGAACTTATGTTAATTGATGAGCGGTGAGGTACCCCTACAGTCAACCATACGAAATGAGTGTAGCACACGCAATCCAGTTGAACTCCGTAGACTAAATGCCTAAACGCCCCATGGAACACTTGGGGTTAATCATTCGTTGTCTTCCCAGACTTACTTGTTGTTGTCATGGTGTATGGTTAAGTAAGTTTGAGGTACATGATTTTTATGGTCTTTTATGGTGTTATGTCTTCTATGCTAAGAGCGAAGGGTTGGAAAACTAACTAACTCTAACTAAGGATCTAAGTCTAAGTTAACTAGCATCAGCATCTGTTCCCACTTACTGTACACACCCTAAACTATGCAACTATGGCTACCAAATGCTAATCATTACTGGGATCACCACATGTAATGCACATGCTCGAAGTGGTCGTACTAAGGTACTTAACTAGGAGGAAAGGGTTGAGAGAGCCTAACTAGCCTACGTGCAATGAGCAGCCGATTCCTTAACTAACTGTACATATCTGCCATGCACGACTACCATTGGGATTACCAAGCGTAGATCTTGGATACGCCACTGGGTTACCAAGTAGTCACACAAGATGCTCGTAATCAAGTCATACTCATACCGCATGCGATGAGCAGCCGATTCCTTGACTAACCGTACACATCCTTAGATGCTCATAATCAAGTCATACTCATACCACATTCTAGGAAAGCAATAAATAGCAATTAAATAAAATCCTATTCCATGCACTGCAAGGTTTATCCAATCAAGTTCATCTTTATTGCCATACACAACTTGTGTTCAGGTACAAAGCTACTCGAATAAAGATCTGTTCACTCTAGGACTCCTACTGCAGGCACATGGAAAATAATTTATCTCTGGAGTGATCAAACTGCCAAAGTTTTCCTACTTCTAGACTAGGATTAGAAAAGAGAGGAGTACTACCTCTTATTTATAGATTTGATGACGGACCACGATATCGTGTACGTGATATCGCAGGGGATGACGTGATATCGTGATGGCCGCGATATCGCGGTGCATGCGATATCGTGTCTCATCATACCCCCATGACTAAATGAAAACTCGTCCTCGAGTTCCTTACAATAATATTAGGAAGGTATGGAATTATTAAGGGGAATGGAACTAATGGGATGACATGTGAACGGATCATCATTACAAGACTTGACAAAATTGGTGTTCATGACAACAAGGGTGAACACCTTATTACAATGACATCAGGCCTTAGTTGGCAACTGAGAAAGAGAGAGAGAAAGAAGTGTTGTTGCTGCCAATACTAAGATTGTGCCTTCGTTGTCCATCCATAAGCACGTCATTGATCTTGCTCCTTACATAGCTATTTCAACATTGCTCCATTCCAAGTGTTTGCTCTAGATCCAATCTGTTGTTGTATGATCAGCATCTGCACACACAACACAATCATATATTAGCAAGGGTAAATGAATCATCATGTACTTAATACCTTGCTTCGATGTAGGTCCATTGGCTAGGTTGTGGTATGGCTAATATGGATCTAGAAATATATTAATGATGACTACTGAAGGTGTAGGGGTTACGAAGAAAATCAAAAATTTTGAGGCTAGGAAAAAATCGAAAAAAGCAGGCCCCGTACCCCCATGACTAATCACGAACCTCCAGTAGTGTTAGAATGGAGAAAGAATAGGAGTAAGAAAGAGAGATAAAAAGGACAATTGAAAACATCAGTGAAATGGATGTCAAGATGGTAATGAACAAAATAAAATTATTTGCAAAATGTTAAGGGAAAGAATTTAACTAATGCTCCAAACAGGAATGTTAGTGGGTCCTCCCCAAAGTAGGCTCATGTCCTGAATGCCCTAACAAACCCACATTCAAAGAGTCTGTAGGCTCTGGGAATGTCATTTGGAATAAAGAGTTAAAGTCTTAACCACGAGCATTTACCAAAAAGAAAACAATGCATCAACCAAAATATATACACTAATGATACAATCGGCAATGAGGTGAAGGATGGAGAGAAGAGAATGGAATGGAATCCCAAGAACAAGGTGGTATACAGCCCCTTGTGTGTTTTATGATTAATCTGACTTGGCAAGTCCCATTCCAACTCCAACCTCAAACCAACCACATCCAGTGGCTTCGCGTCAATGCATTCAGCCAAACCATCCACTTGGATAACAAGAATGTGTCCTCCAAGAGCCACCACCATTCCGACAAAACAAAGGAGAGAATGGGAAGCGAGAAGGACCTTAGTTAGAAAGAACACTTTTGGTTCCATAACTAGTGCTTGTAGCCAAGTTTATTCATCTAAGGGGTGTGCTTTGAATTCTCACTTTATTGTGACTTAAAGGTAAAAACCAAACATTAGCAATCATTATGAAAACAGTTCATACCATCATTCTGAACACTTATTAGGTGACAAACTTATAGTGTGGATCACACACACACACACACACACACAATGGAAAAAGTATAATGATGATGTAAAACAAAAACTAGAAAAGTTAAAGAAATTTGTAAAAAATAATTAGAAAAGTTAAAGAAATTTGTAAAACAAAAATGTTTAAGAAAAAAACGTTGTAAAACAAAAATGTATGAAACAAAAATCGAAAAAAGAATTGAGGGCCCCATATGATTAGCATAGGTGGCCATCTCCCCCATGACTGAGTTGTAAGGGAGAGGTCCGAAATAATGAGTGTCTATTTGAATTTCTTAGAAGTGCCAAACTTCTCCCAATTGATGATCTTAGATTGAGGGATGGAAGTTGGCGATGCTCATATTCCAATATATCTATGCCTTCGTTGTTGGCATGGGTTTCCTTAGTTCGTTCCATGCATTTTTTTCTGCTCCTTCTAGTAGCTATCAACCACGAGGTGTCTACTACTTCTTGTGTAGTTGCTACATACAGGCATCTTTGTTGTAAAGTTTAGTGGGCACACCTATTGCATGGAGGCAATTCCTCCATGTCATCACCTGATGAATCACTGTATGTGATGCATGGAACTTTCCTCTTCTCATTATTTCCACATATGTTTATCTTAGAAATTTCCAAGAAAGGATCGTAGATCCTAAGGCATGTGTCTACTGTATTAAGCCATGCCCTTCCCATTATAATTGGGAAGTCTCATTCGTTGTTGTTAACTTCAATCACTAGGAAATCAGTTGGGTAAGACCAACCACATACAGTGGTAATGATTTCCTTCACCAATCCCAAGGGAATGGTGATGGACTGGTCTGCCAGCTCTAGTTGAATGTTACTCTTCTTAAGTTGGGGCAGGTTCCAAGCGTGATACATCTCTCATGATATTAAGTTGACTCCAGAACCTGAGTCAATAAGAGCTCTATGTGGTTTATTCCCAGCAATCTGCAAATAGATTAAGGGACTCCCAAGGTCAGTTAGTTTCCTGGGAAGGTGGCCTACCTTAATCTAGTCAGTTACGGTATGTGTTAACATAACCGTATGCGTTAAGCTCTGTTGGACTGAAGGGTGCTCTGAAGTGTTAGATGGTGATGGAGGAGTGTACATGGCCTCAACCGCTTGTTGTTGTGAGAGTTTGTCTGGGCTTTTGGTTCTAAAGAAAGGTCTTCTCTTTTTACAGTTGTCAGAACCAGCAGTAGGTTGGATATTTACAGCTCTCGCAGCGTGACGTTGCTGCAGTTGAGGAGGAATTTCCCCTTGCATTGTTGGAGTAGGAGGTGTTATGGGAACTACTTGTGATGGAAGAGGTGCAAATGGATTAGGAGGATGGTGTGGGTATGGAGTGTCTCCTGGAGAAGAGGGAGTCCTTCTAAAGTACTCCCAAACTTGGTAGTGATGGTTGGGGGTTGTGTGACTGATAGAGTCACTTGGAGAAATCGGCTGTTGCACATAATATCCATAAGGGTCAGGCTGCCGGTAAGGGTACTGATGTTTCGGCGATGGCATCCCCCATGACTATGGGTATTGCAACTACTGATGCTATCCGATGGGCTATGATGGAGTTCCACTTGGATAATATGTTAGTGGTTGGTGGAACTACCTTGGGTTACCTTGTGGATAAGGTAACCTTCAGGTTGTTTGCTGTTGGTTGAGTCTTGGATTAAGCGCATACACCCTAGACTCCTATAGATGTGAGATGATGGGGCAACATCCCTTAGGATGGGCATAGTGGCAGATCTTACATCCACCATCATCGTCTGTGTCAGAGTCCTCAGCCACATCAGAGTTATTGATTTTTCCCTTACCCTTGTTATGTGCAGGGCCTAAATCTCTCCACTTTTTCTTACCTTTGTCCCTACTTGTTCTACCTTAGACTCTTCTACAATTTTTAAGATAGTTTTAATTTTTGAGTTTAAGAAACTCCATACATAATCTACCTTAGCCGCTATTTCGGTTGTGAGTTTTTGAAGCGGCAAGGTCTTTCGGTTCATCAACTCTTCAATTGGTGACTCATCCTCTTCATCACAAAATTTCACTCCCTTCTTTCGAAGGGAGGGATCACGGTTATATTCTTCTACATTTTCCGTTTTGCATAGCTCACCATCTTCTTTTGCTACTTCTTCCAACAAGCTACGCACTTCATGGGCTCTAAGTTATGAGAGTCTCCCCTGGGCGTAAGTTCCAAGGGTTCTTCTAGTTTCATGCCTTAGCCCATCCACAATGTGGCAAAGTTGATCCCATTGAG
>MNCI01033885.1:41307-58155 GCA_015680685.1 Gnetum montanum | reverse complement strand
GGGTTGAGGGAGCCTAACTAGCCTACGGGCGATGAGCAACTGATTCCTTGACTAACCGTACACATCTGCCATGCACGACTACCACTAGGATTACCAAGCGTAGATCCTAGATATGCCATTGGGTTACCAAGTAGTCACACGAGATACTCGTAATCAAGTCGTACTCATACCGCATGTGATGAGCAACCAATTCCTTAACTAACGATACACATCCTTAGATGCTCGTAATCAAGTCGTACTCATACCGCATTCTAGGAAAGAAATAAATAGTAATTAAATAAAATCCTATTCCATGCACTGCAAGGTTTATCCAATCAAGTTTTTCTTTATTGTTGTATACAACTTGTGTTTAGGTACAAAGCTGCTCGAATAAAGATCCGTTCACTCTAGGACTCCTACTGCGAGCACATGGAAAATAATCTATCTCTGGAGTGATCAAGCTGCCAGAGTTTCCCTACTTCTAGAATAGGATGAGAAATGAGGGGAGTGCCACCTCTTATTTACAATATGATTGTAACTACTATATCCATCTAGGAAATAATACTATTCATGCCCAACAATCCTATCTAAAATTTGGTCAGTAAAAGGTAGGAAAAATTGATCTTTATGTGTTGCTAAATTTAACATTCTATAATCAATACACCTCTCCACTTATTTCAATTTTCTAGAACTACTATGAAAGAACTTACCTAAATAGAGTTAGACATAAGATAAATAAATTCTTTTTTGAATAACTTCTCTACCTCTTTCCTAATGACCTCTTGAGTCATTGGGTTTGTTATCTTTGCCTTTGCTCTATAGGTTTTATTATTTGATATGTATATATTCTATGTTAACATATGTTAACTGGAATCTCTTTAATATCCTTATGAGTATACATAAACACATATTTATGTTTCTTGAGAATCTTTTTAAATTTTCATTTTTGTAGTACTATAAGTTATGCATTGATAATTACAAGTTTGTTATGGTCAATTATCATGTATTTAAGATTCTCTGGTAATTGAGGTAATTCTAGTTTTTCCTCTTCCTTCTTGTCTCAATAGTTAATACCTCTAAAATATCATTACCTAAGACAATCCTTATGGATGCTAACTCTTGAGCTACTTCATCTAAGTTCTGAAAAATCTTAAATCATTGTTTAAAATCTTACATGCTTATCTCCATTACTTCTAACCGAACATTAATAACAAAATTAGTGTGGTCATCTAGCTAAATAGTAAAATACTTAAGATTATGAATACATTCAAACATTTGGGAGTATAATGCTCTTAAAATTATAACTAAAAGAATTATATATCATAAGAAATTTCAAATAATTGGAAGCATTTTTATGCAATGAAAAATGAAACACCACCAAATTTGGGCCACTGTGTCTCAACTGCAAATTTGTCTAAGTGTCAATAGAAGGCAATTTTTTTCTAAGTGTTAGGGCTATGCTCTCCATTGCTAGGACTATGCTCTAAAGCATAGTTAGCATAGTCAACATAGAAGTCCTAATTTGCAAGATTTTTCTAGGTATCAAGCTAGTGGTTATAGAGCATGGTTGGCATGGAAGAAATAGTTTGGTAGAGATTTTCTAAGTGCTAGGACTACACTCTCCCTTGCTAGGACTACATTCTAGAGCATAGTTAGCATAGTCTACATGAAGACACCAATTTTGCAAAATTTTTCTAACTATTGAGACTATTCTTGGGAGCGTAGTCAAGTGTAGACAGTCTGAAAGCTTAGTTTTTGCAAGATTTTTTCCAAGTGCCAGGACTAAGCTCCCTACTATTGGGATAATGCTCTAGGGCATAGTCAACATAGTCAGCATGGAAGTGCATCTTTTACAAAATTTTCTAACTGTTGAGACTATGCTCCAAAGCATAGTCATGCAGAATAGCCTCCCAATGCCTCCAAAATGTAACATCACCCTTCATCTCAGCTCTGACACACCTCTGACAAGCAGGATCAGCAAGTTTTATCTCTTTTTTGCATCCACCATTTGTCCCAAAATTGTACCTATGCTTGACACGACTCGAGAAAGTGGATAGCATAGTCCCAGAGCATAGTCTCCAAGCTTGCATTGTTTTGCATCTTTTAGATATGTTTTGGTCTTCTTGGCACTCACACATGCAGTTGGGAAACATAGTCATAGTCAAACAGTCTAGAAGAGTCCATTGGAGCACACCAAAGTAGAATACCATTTTCTTCAATGGAGAGTGTAGTTGGGCGCAGCATAGTCCGAACTACCCCACTACCACGTGGCACCCGATCCATAATTCATGGCAACCCTAACCTTATAAATATCCCAATACTCTACATTTTAGGGGTTGGCAAATTGGAAGATTGGTTGGCAATTTTGCATTCAGTTGGCAAAACTCAAATGCACTTGGCTAGAATAGGCGTTGTCTACAAACTAGTTGGTGTAGACTAGATCCCATCATCAATTCCCCTAGAACCTCGTGCAACAACACTAGAGCTTGCATACTACACTTGGCCAAATTCTAGGTGCTCTATAGAGCATAGTTGGCTCTTAGCGTAGAGAGCATAGTCCCAAAGTTAGCCAATTTTTACACAGTTTTACACTTAGCCATTTTTTTCATAGTTTTTACACTTATCCATCNGTGAGACATTTACTATGTAGGCTATGCCATGGGCATGATGGATGGGGCCCACCACACATTTGTGTTTTGGATCATTGTAGAGGATGCTAACAAAATAGGCATGACATGCGATGCTTGAGTTGTTTGGTGTTGGGAGGGATGCATGATGTGCATGTAAGGTTGCATGGACATGATGGTTGCTTGCAAAGAAGATTGAATAGGTTGCAGCTATGCCACAAAAGGCATGCTGAAGGAAGGTACCACATCCTAGCACATGTACTAGGTTTGGTGGGTCACCACCATAGGTGTTGACCTAGGAGGTAACACCAGGGTTATCATTGTCTCCAAGAAGAGAGATGGGCAAGACTATTGAGGAATGAAAACAAAGGTTGTCCACTAGAAGGAGGTATGGAATGAGTCCTCATGCTCTAAATGAGGTTCAAACTCATCCTGCTCTTCTTGTAGGGGCTCCTCTTAGTCTATCCTTGCCTCACACTCATTTTTTTGGATGAGCTGGGTGAGCATCCACCGATAGGGCTTGATGAGTAGAATGAAGTCAATAGTGGAGGGGAAGTATTTCCTTCTATTTCAATGTACCATCTCATAGCCCCATTTGGACTTCATGTTTGAGNTGGAGACAATGATAACCCTGGTGTTACCTCCTAGGTCAACACCTATGGTGGTGACCCACCAAACCTAGTACATGTGCTAGGATGTGGTACCTTCCTTCAGCATGCCTTTTGTGGCATAACTGCAACCTATTCAATCTTCTTTGCAAGCAACCATCATGTCCATGCAACCTTACATGCACATCATGCATCCCTCCCAACACCAAACAACTCAAGCATCGCATGTCATGCCTATTTTGTTAGCATCCTCTACAATGATCCAAAACACAAATGTGTGGTGGGCCCCATCCATCATGCCCATGGCATAGCCTACATAGTAAATGTCTCACATGGCCCCACAACCTATGACCAAGTTGTTGGCCACACAACAAGCACATTAGGTAGCACAATTGACGTAGCCCACTGCAACATCCCTAACATCCTAACAAAGGAGGTTAAGTAGCTCAAGGATGCCTTCTTTGAAATGGTGCATGTGATGGATTTCTACTAGGATAATCTAATCAGTCCTGCTATTCCACCATTGACACTACCCATTGGGATCCCACTGCAGTAATTCACCAAATACAACATTAAAGGGAATTCCAATGCACACCTAGTGACATTTAAGTCTGAATGTCTCTTACTGCAAGCATGGCCACATGCCATCATACATGTGTTTGCCATGTCCTTAACTAGCAAGGCATTGGACTAGTACCATGCACTATCCAAGGCCTCCATTTCCTCTTTGGAGGATCTCCTCAGCTAGTTCATCACATAGTTCAAGTATAACTTAAAGCTAGAAGTGACCTTGGAGTAGCTTATGCAAATTAAGTAGGGCCACTTAGAGCCCATGTAGAAATTCATACAATGCAAGAGCACTTCACTAAATGAAATCCATGAGCTCATTACTAAAATGCACCTGCTAGCAATCTTCAAGGATGCAATGAATGACTTTATTAACTCAAAGCTATACTATCTAGCCTTGCAATCCTTGAGCCAAGCATTTGCTTAAACTAAAAGTATACAAGATGTGGTAGAAGCCAATAAGGACCCAGCCTATGTGGCCTACAAGAGCCTTCACACCAAGAAGGATAAGGACAAGGGCAAACAAACCAGAACTATGGCAATGGTGGCCAATGAGGCCAAGCCAATGGCCAGGCCACCCAAGCCCCTAGCGAACAACAAGGCCTTTGATCTTAGCACTATAATAAGCAACTAGCCTACATCATTAACAACGATAGGGCAAGCTACCCCAAGGTCCAACTTTGAGTGTAAGAACTATTCAAAGTACACCCTGTGAGCCCTGAAACTGTCAAAACTCTTGGACTAATTGCATAAGGCTAGATGAATCTAGTACAAGTAGATGTCTAAGTATGCTCATAGGAGACATGATAGATATTGCAAGCTCCTCAGTAATCTAGTGTCTGTTGCCCTAAATAAGCCTCTGGTACCTAAGCACTTTAGGCTAGACCAATTTTTCCATTACCATCAATTGCCTAGCCACAACACTAACTTCTAGATGGCTCTACAAGATGACATCTAGAGCATGATTGATAGTGGAGAGTTGGTCCTTGATACTACCAACCTAGTTCACCATCAAAACCAATCAATGAGGGTCTACAAGGATCCTCTAAATGCAGGTGATGCAAGGTATACCATCAATGCTATCAATGTTGACAACAACCTAGAGCTGGTGCATCAACCATTCATGGTCCATGTACCCTTTAGCAATGCTAGGGTCCCCTCATCCTCCACAAGTTCAAGATTCCCTTTTGTTCTCAAAGCACCACCTTGGGCATCCACAACACCCTTTGTGGTTAGGGTCCCATAGCATGTTACAACAACCACTATCCAGTCACCCTTTGTCATCAGGGTGCTGCAACATGTGGACTCCTCACTTGCTCAAAGTCTAGTGGTAGGCCATGCATCCGTCCCTACTCATCCAAGGGATCATCCTACAAGCAATGCTAGTAGAATATCCAAGTGAAAACCTAGGAGGCGTAATGAGTGCATTGCTGATAAGACACTTAGGCAACATTAGGAGCATAAAGTGCTAGGCCCACCGAAGCTAGTACCCCTGTCCTCAATCTCCATGACCAAATCAACCAAGGAGGCCACCACAAGTAACTAACAACCAAGTACTAAGGCTCCCAAATAGGCAAGGCAAACAAAACCTAGGTCTCCCTCATGAGAGATTCATCTCTTGGGCTACATGGAGGAGATTAAGGCCAACAAGATGATTGATGGCAAGGATTTCGTAGACACATTAGCTTAAGTGAAGTATACTTTAAAGCAAAAGAACATCACACTGACCCTGTACAATCTTATCATGACCTCCTCCATCCATCATGAAGTGTTGGTCCACATGTTGACCTTCATTCCTATTATGGAGGACATCCCAGCAAATGAACAATCCATCCATGCTATGATGCTGCCTCCTACACCACAAGAATCAAGTTCAACACCCCTCATGCCATGACAAGGTGATCAAGGTTGACCCTGAGAAGGGTCAGGTCATCGTTGTGCCTATGTTTATCACCATTTGTATAGGGCAATGTAAAATTTGAAGGGTGCGTGTTGATGATGGGATGGCAATGAGCATCATCCCATACACCATCATTGAATTAGGTCTCGCAGATAAGGTCAAGCCCATGAGAACAACATGCTTGAAGTCCTTCAATGGGTTGTGTATTGTTGTTAAGGGAACTGTCACGATAGCCTTTGTAGCAAGGGAACAATTCCCAACCACTGTAGAGTTCATCATCATCGAGGAGATGACTGGATTCAACTTAATCTTGGGTAGACCTTGGTTGGCCCAACTGTGGACCATCCCTTCTCCTATTCACCAAGAATTCCACCTTCCATACAAAGGTGATGAAGTTATCATTTATGGTGACAACGCAACCCCTCTGACCACTAACAACATAGACACAGAACAAGGGTCAAGGTGGAGTTTCCCGACAACATGCCTCCCATAGAGGACAATAGCAAAACACATAAGGCTAGTGCATCTAAGCAAGCAAAGTAAACCGAAGACCTCCCAGAGGATGCTTTATGGGTGAAATTTCCCTTTAACATAGCGAATGAAAGTCAAGGTTGATACCGCACATACAATCTAGGCCCTACACACCTCCTAACCCACATTGGGTTAGGAAGTAACTAAGAAAATGAGGTATCCCCTTAGTGCAATGCATGTTAGGTGCCTACTTGCCCTTCTCTAGTGCATATCCTGCCTTTCTACACTTGTTTGTGCATTTACGTTTAGCATGGTTGTTTGCTTTATTATGCATTTATTCCATTTTTTATATATTTTTTCTTAGTTTATGCATTTATGTGTTTTTTTTTACTCTTTAGTACTCATTAGCCTACACATGAGAAACATTGAAAAACATAAAAATCATAAAAACTAAAATTACAAAAGAAACTACAATCTTCGACCCACAATGGCCCTAAAATAGCAACGCATGATCCAGAATGACCTTAAACTACCACTTGTAATTTTGTCCCTTTGGCCAAGAAAGACCTTGAACTAGCACATGGCCCACTATGGCCATCACAACATTAGCATAGTAAAACATATAGCAACTAATTGCAAAATTTGCACACTCCATATAAGAAATGCATTCATTACATCTCACATCAATAATAGCACATAGCATGAGCATTAGCACCATGTAGTAATAAATACACAAAAATGCAAAAATGCCTAAAAATGGGGCCACATCAAGATATGCTCAACTAGTGGTACTAGGTGGAGGTAGAGGTGCTTCTTCCTCCACTACACCATTGGGGCTTGCAACATCACCTGGTGCTTGCTACTACAAAATAGAAAAAAGACAAAACAATCAGTAAGCAAATGTACAATATACAAACTAACATGAAAAGGCATAAAAGAAAATAAAGAACTAACCTAAGAGGGCCTTGTATTGACCACATCTAGAGGCAACCTATCAACACCATCCTCCAAGTGTTGAAGGATCTTAGCCTCAGATAACTACATCTAGTCCTCTTGCCAAAGTCAATCCCTGCAAGGTTCTTACCTTTGTCCATGGTGGTCCATGCAAGAAACCCATGGAAACTATAGCAAAGGAAACCTCTCTTGAGGGGATGATGATATACCTCTAGTGAGAACGACTCACCATAGTATGACAAGTGAACAACTCATAGGCCTGTCTCTTGTTGATCACCTCAAGAAACATCTCGAGGCGATGACATTCAACAAACTTCTCTTTGTACCATTGAAGGTACATGTCACACTCATGCTTGTACTAGTGCTTGTGGTTCTTTTGAGTCTATCCCCATCTATATACCTTGGTTCTATAGTTTTTCTAGTCCTAGTTCTTTTAGATGAGTAGATCCATCTATAGCCACTACATAATAATCTCTTAGGTGACCTCATTTTTTCCGTAGAGGGCCAACTAGTACCAAGCATAATCGATCTTGGCAGTCTACTAGGTACTCTCTCCCTATGATCAAGTTGCTAGAAAGTCATATTGAGACTAAAGATCCCTAATCTTTATGTCCTAGCTCATCACCATCTCTTCAAGCTCATGCACATGCTTCCATAGATGCTCATTCGAGCACCTACAGACCCACAATGCTTTCACGTAGAAAAGTGGACATTTTCTAGCTACCTCATATGTACAATGAGATATCTACTCTACTTTAGGAGGTAACTTAGGGATAGTGTCCCCTTTGTCCACCCTACTCAAATCCCAATGAAGCTTGAAACCTATTGGCATGTAACAAGCAAATCAACCTTAGCCACAAACTAAGTATTCAATCAGTAAAGCAACATAAGCAAATCAACATCATGCACATACCAAGCTCAGGATCTACCTGTTGTAGGCAATCAACCATGTCCTTCATAATGACTTTCATGATGGTAAACTTATTGGACATGTCTACCCATGGCTTCATGTGGTATGTAGATGTCGGACCACTGGCAGGGATATCTAAGTTTGTAGCACAACAATGCAATCAACATACAATCAAATAGCCAAAGATGCTATAGTAAAAGAGCAACAATATATGGCCATCCAAGACACTCACCTAGTAGTCCCTCAAGCATAAGAGCAAGGGGGTCACAAAATACACACCATCAAAAAGGTAATCAAAATCACCCCCATCAAGGTGCAGTAGCCCCTCTTCCAACTGTTAGAGGATGTCTATGACATCGCACAGCTCATCCCTATAGGCCTCCCCCTCCTTAGTGTGAGGGGGTACATCCTCTTCTACCAATTCCACCATTGCTTCAATAGCCCTCTATCTCATTTCCATAACTTACACACACATTAGTATACATTATCACATTAGCATAATATAGCACAAAAAACATAAAAATATAAACATACACTAATACAATAAATGCATCTAAGCTAAATATACTAACCTGCAATCTCTTGCAAAAGTTGTGAAGCTTAAGATGGATTTTCTTTATGCTTGCCCTTCCAACCTCAAGGGCAACCTTCTCTATGAAGTGTGACCTCTTGATTTTTTTCTTGGACAATCCCATCATCTCTGCAATGTAGCAGTTAGCCTTATTCACATCACCAGTGCCAACTGGGGGACCCTCACCCATGTTATCACACGAATAGTGTGACTGTTCCATAGGACCTCTGGTTCTTACTAACAACAACTCATTGATTTTCTCTAGGGGATCTTGCATTCAAGTGGTCATGAACATATGTTTAATTCATGGCTTCAACAGCTACTCATGGTCTTGTACCATGCATTATCCATAATCATGTACCACCAAGAGCTCCACAAAACTTTGCAGATATCCTTCGAAGAATGTGAAGTGAACATGAGACCTCGCCTAGAGGTTGAATCACAACTTGATGAGCTCTACATGCAAACCTATGGTGATGTAAGTAGCCCAATTGAATCTTGCACCCTATAGCAACACCTCTTTCATCATCTGCACTTGCTCTATCACAAGGATTTTCCCTTAGGAGAGCAACTTCAAAAAGGTATGGGCACCAAAGAGAGGGTAGAGCTCTCAGATCTTAGGCACAAGCATGTACTTGATGAGTATGTCCTTATGAGATTGGATGGCCTCCAACCAATCCTCAATCTCTCCTTTATGATCCACCTTCCTACTGGCCTTATCAACAATTTATGGGCCATCAGCAGGGAGTCCAACGAGGTTGGTGAAGAACGCCTACCCTCACATCACGTACCTAAGTGATGAAATGCCTAATGTTACTACTAAGGGATTCAATCATGGTGACCATTTCAACCACCAAAATGCTTGGGCTAATGGCCAAGAATAGGTCCATCAACCTAGCACATGTCAGCCTTGTGATTAGTTCATTTGAGGCTTGGTGGCATAACCAATGCTATTCATCCTTTACATCACCATATTTCATGATGAGGATGGCTTTTATGTTGCCTATGATGACCACCGTCACCTCACCCAAAGCAATTATCGCTACAACAGAGGTAAAAACAATGTTAATACCAAGCAAAGGTAAATCAATGAGCATGTGAGCAAACACAGGAGCCAACTAGTAGATGCTTATGTGGTATAAACAAAGTGTAGGATGGAGGTAGTGGTGCAAGCATCTCCTCCATATTGAGCTTACTAGTAGCCCACTCCTCATCTAGCTAACCTTGGGTCTTGCATAGCTCATACGCCCTTAGATACCAAGTGGGGTAGACCCCTAGATTACATCCCACCTACTTGAGCATAGCTTATCAAATGTTTGCACTCAACGAGAATACCTCTAAGGTAATCTGAGTTAGGGCTAGAGTGTCTATCTCATCATGTAGGCCCCACTAGTCAACTCTAAATCTGGCAAAAAGCATGATTAGTTAACAAACTTAGTATAAGCCAATAGTAAAAATACACTGTGAAAGCTACAAGAGCACTTACCCTCCAACATAGTATACCATTCTAGGTGGATTCTAAAATAGAGTGTGCACTCATAGAGCAAAAAAAAGGATGTTGCTCTTGTTGTAGCAACTAAACCTTGTCATTCACTAGATTCTGGATAAGGGTCAAGCACCTATAAGGCCTCTACCTAAACCACCTACTCTATCATCACTAGTAGTGGGCTCATTGAACATGAACCTCAAAATGTCCTAGTTAGCCCCAAGCAACAATGTCTCTATGATGGCATTAGCAACATTCACTGCTAAGTGTGACTACATCATCACACTAAAGTACTGCAATAGGAATTCCAGGAACTCGTGTGCCCTTAGCCAGAATCACACTGCCTAATGGTCCACATGCATATTTGGTGCAAGCATGTTAGGAACAGGCTCACTCATGTAGTAGAGAATGCCCACGAGCTCAACAACAACTAGGATAGGCTTAAGCAACACCGTTCAACCTCATAGCAACCAAAAAAGTGTTAGTACGCATACATGCAATTTTGACATAAGAATCATTAAATTACACAACATAGCCTAGCAAAATATTCTAACTTTCAGCAATTTCCCCCTCAAGCCCTATGGGTATAGGACATCAACAAATACATTTAACACACCTAGTACTCACTAGTATATAACATGTTTTGCATTAGGTTATTGTTCCATGTTGCATGTTTTTACATTGTTAACATCATTACAGTTTGCATGTTTGGCATCATTGCAGCCCATAGGTTTAGTATTGTTGCAAGTTTAGCATTGTCACATTTTGCAAGTTTAGCTTTGAGTATAATTTACAAAATTTTCCAAAATTTTTCTAACTTTGGGCAATTTAGTCCAAAAAATAGCAAATTTTTTCTAACTCTAGGTTACCTTAGTGGAGTGCGTAGTCCAAAAATAGTGCAATTTTTTCTAACTCTACAACCTCTTGGCTACACTCCAAAATGTAGAGAGTGTAGTCTAGAATTCTCACAAAAAATTACAACTCCCTGATTATGCTCTTCATAGAGTGTAGTCTCAAAAAAACTAAGTATGGGAAAGATGCCATTTTGATGAACACTTGGTGTCAACTAAACCTCCAAGATAAGGAGCGTAGTCCTAGCTATGGCCTACAAGAAGCAAGGTCTTAACTGTCACCCCAACACTCTCTCCATGTGTCACGCCCTACTATAGTGTTGTGTACCACTCACCAACCTCTCCATACACCATGCCCTACCATGGTGCTATGCACTACCCACCATCCTTTTCACCCCACTGCATCCTTCACACCCTGCATCTTCCACTGCCATGGGAAGAAGCACACACTAAGTGCTAATCATGGTTGCAGTCCTTGTGGCTATGCTATTGAACACTGACCATGGTCATGGCCCCTACACCATGCCTCTACCCTACCCTATCTTTGTTACCAAAATTTTCAACAAAAGAAAAAAGGGAATAGAAAATGCACTCCAATGCTGAGCATCCCTATAGCTTGTGTGGTTGTGTGACCATGTTGTAGGGCACAACACCCTGACATCCCTCACTACTATGACATGAGGGTGTAGACACCCTACAATCCCCCTATGACCACTAACATGCCTAACCCCCAACAACCCCCACATAAGAAATTTTTTTTTTCAAACCCTCCCTATAACCCAGCGCTCACAACTGGCCATCCCTAGCTATCATTACTAAAGCCCTAATCCATGTTCTACCCTTATCTACCATGGTGCAAAAATATAAAATTTCAAAACAAAAAAAAATTTCATGGCAAAACCCTTGCATGTATAGCTAGCCATCCCTAGTTGTAACCCAAACCTCAATCCTTACCTCACCCACATACCAAATAGAAAATTTCTACAAACCAAAAATAAATTTTTTTAAAATAAAAAACCTACATGCCCTATCAAACCTTGTAGCTAGTAAACCTTGTCCAAGCTTGTGGCCTCTCCACTTGCAGCCACACTGGCCACTACAGCTACCGTGACTTCTGAAACCTTCCCACACAAAAAGACTCAATGATCACCAAAATTGCAATGCCCTTGTGCATGCCCACCCACATCGTCAAAGCAAAACCCTCATTACTCCCATACATAAAAAACCTCATAATAAAAACCCCTTGTAACCATGCACACCTTCCTCAACTGTGGTGACCCGAAATAACCCACTATGACAGTAGTCCCTACCACAACAAGGCACCAACAAGCCTACACTCCCAAAACCTCCAAGTGCAAAAAATGCAAAAAAAAAAAAACTAAAGGGGGAAAGTGTAGTTGGGGTACCTAGTAGATGGTGGTTCCCTCCTCTCTTCCACACGTGCCCACAGTAGGCAACCCAGTGCTCGTTCTCCCTCATCCACATTCACAAGTCTAGGGTGTAGCCATCTAATTTGGCACATCATCCCAGCAACAACTACACTCTATACTAATAGCACACTACACCCATAGCAAGTCTACACTTTGAACTTTGTGTCATGCAACTTTGAAAATGTCAAACTTACCCATGGTAAAATGTGCCTTTATACCCCTTAGGATCACTTAATGACTAACCAACCCTAAGACTACACTCAACACTGTTTGCGCAATGGAGAGCGTAGTTGGGTGGGAGCATAGTTGGATGAGAGCATAGTCACCCACACTTAGAAAAATTTTGATTTTTCTTGCTACCCCAAACTTAGAAAAATTTTCAATTTTCTCATTGACCAGTGAATGCCTAGGCCAATTTCATGTCTAAAGCATGCCTAGCCTTACTCAGAATGACAAATCTACTACATCCATCATCCACTAAGACGTTAAACTGGCATACCACAATCTACTAAGATCTTAAATTGGCACACATGGCCTGCCAAGGCCTAAAATTAGCCCATGCATGCTTACTTTCTTTAACATTACATGTGCATACTTAGGAAAATTTTTATGGCATTACTTTCCTTGTATTTTTGCATACTAACTTCATTAAGATAGGTGTAGCTTGATGTTTTTATAGAGGTTTTTGCAGGACTTTTGTAGGAATACAACATGACTACATATGAGCATCTTCACTCAGCTCTGGTCCTCACCGAGCCCCATGGTGATCTCACACAATACATCAATCCACAATGCCTAGACCTTGAGCCCATAGCCTATGAAGAATACATAACATCTGTAGAGGCATCGCTAGATTGGCATAACTATCTACTTAAGGCTCTTAATTTAGAGGTAGGTGACATCACTAAGGATCTCCTTATTGAAATCCCTATAGCTACACCTAGTGGCAAAGAAAAAAAATTAAAACTTAGTTCTTTGTTGGAGCCTCAACATGCCTAGAACATTGCTAAAGTGCTCAATGATAACATTAAGGCATTCACATGGTCTTATAAAGACATGCTAGGCCTAGATCCTTGTTTAGTCCAACACAACATTATCCTCAATCCCAACATTAAGCCAGTCAAGCAGAAAGCATGTAAGGTTAGGCCTAAGGTGGTGTTGGTGGTTCATAATGAAATCACCAAGCTTTACAAAGTTGGTTTTATCCAAGCCATTGACTACGCAAATTAGGTCTCCAACATCATGGTTGTGCCCAAGAAAAATGGAGGTATATGCATCTGCATAGAGTTTTGGGACCTAAATAAGGCTACCATTAAAGATAATTTCCTGTTGTCTAGTATTGATCAATTGGTTGATACTACAACTGGTCATGCCTTGTTATCCTTCATGGACGGGTTCTCAGGCTATAACTAGATTTTGATCAACCTAGAGCACTAGCTTAGCACAACCTTCATGATCCCTTAGGGTACATTCTATTACACCATGATTCCTTTTAAACTAAAGAACTTAGGAGCAATCTATCAATAGGTAATGACGTATATATTTAGCAATTACATGTTAGGTTTGCTTAATGATTACGTTGACGACATCATAATTAATTCCAAAGTAGCTCACAACCATGCAAATGACTTAGACCTAGTACTCAAACATTTTCTGAAATATGATCTTAGGTTGAACCCCAAGAAATGTGCTTTTGGTGTCAAAATACGTTGGATGCTCGTTTTCATAGTATCCAAAGTAGGCATACATGTAGACCCTGATAAGGTTAAGGCCATAACCAACTTAGCATCACTAGCTAACCTTAAGGAGCTATGAGAGTTATAAGGTAGATTGTAATTTATATGTAGGTTTATTCCATGGTTGACCAATAAGTTACAACCAATGCAACATCTACTCAAAAAAGAAGTCCACTTCGAGTGGACAACTCTATGCCAATAGGCATTTGACAACTTTAAATAGGAGCTGGATCAACTTCCAATGGTTCACCCTCTATAAGGAGATAAACCCTTCTACATCTACCTTACCACTTCTAACACATCAATTGCCTCTCTGCTTTGTCAAAAGCAAGATGATGGCACAAAGGTTCCAGTATACTACTTAACCCATGCATTGGTTACCCATGAAGCAAAATATAATGATGTCAGAAAAATTGCCTTGCCTTGGTCTTTTCACTTAAGAAATGGAGGCACTATCTTTTCCGTAGTCAAGTCAACATCATCTATAAGAGTAATGTACTCCAAGCAATTAAAACAAACATTTGCAAGAGTAGTCATATTGCACAATGGAAAGTAATAATAGTGGATTTTGATGTACATTATGTTGCACAAGCCTTAACCAAAGGTCAAGCTATAGCCACATAGCTCATGGCTTTGCCCATTGATGATCAAGAAACTATAGATCTAGAATTCCTAGATGAGCATGATAGTAGCATTAGTCAAGTTCCTGACAACTTCAAGGCATTCTTGCACTTTGATAGTGCTTCAACCTCTCAAGGGGGTAGCACCACTGCTATTATCATGTTCCTCTCTGAGGAGATCCAACCCTTCACATGTCATTTTTCATTTCCTTGAACTAATGATGTGGTGGAGTATGAAGGTCTCCTTAGAGGTATCCTAGTAGCCCATAACCTAGGAACCCAAAGCATAGCAATCCAAGGTGACTTGCAATTGGTAATCAACTAGGTAACTAAGATTTATGCCTATAAGGCCCAACATTTACAACCCTATTCTCACTTAGCAAAGCACTTGCTTAAATATTTTGCAACTACTAATGTTCAATGTATTCCCCAAAATGAAAATTTCATAGTCGACACCTTAGCAACACTAGCCTTAAGCATTGCACCCAACATGTTCCATGCATTACCCACCTTGGTGGCGGATTGCACTATGCCTATCACACAAACCACTAATATTGCATCCATAGCCACAATTAGTACAACCCACATAGTAGAATAATACGATGACATCAAGGCATACCTTCAACAAGGTGAACTTCTATAGCATCTAACCATTGCCTAAAAGGATGTAGTGCATAAAAAATCATGGCAATACGTCATCATGGGAGATAACACGTTATGTTGTAGATCCTATGATAGCATACTATTAACCTGCATGAGAAATAATAAAGCACAAACAATCATTGAATAAGTCCATGAGGGATTGTGCAGAGTTCACATAGCACCCAGGGCAATAGTTGTGAAAATTATATGCTTAGGCTATTACTAGCCTTACATGGAGCACAATTGTTTCTCTAAGGTCAGAACATGTGATATTTATCAATGACATGACAACTTAATACACGTGCCACCAACCAAACTACACACAACATAGATCACATGGCCATTCCAATGTTAGGATTTGGACATCATTGGACCTATAACTCCTAAGTCCTCCACCAGGCATAGCTTCATTATAACGACAACTAAGTATTTTACCAAGTGGGTTGAGGCTATTCCCCTTAGGAAAATAACATCAAAATAGGTTTGCAAATTTGTGCTTGACAACATAGTGACCCATTTGGTTTACCCATGATCATAGTAATAGATAGTGGACCATAATTTAGTAGTGCTAAAACTAAGACCTTCTGTGAGCACTTTGGTATTAAACATTCCTTCTAGTCACCATACTACCTGCAGGAAAATGGCCAAGCAAAGGCCACAAACAAAGTCATCATCAACCTTCTAAAAAAGATGCTCAATATCAAAAAATGGTGATGGCACAAGCAATTAGTCTACACACTCTAGGCATACCATAGGACACACAAAAAAACAATAGGTAAGACACTGTATAGCCTTGTTTATAGGTCTAAAGAAATTTTTCCTCTCGAATTATAGGTTCCATTACTTCGTGTGACCCTCTCAAACTTCATTGACAAGGCTCAAAATGATGAGGTGAGAGCTATGGACTTTGACTCTATAGAGGAGGAGCACATGTAGACACTTGATCATATCAAATGATACTAAGAAAAGTAGAGGCAAGAGCACTACCACAATTAACATCAATGCCTGATTAAGAAAGGGAACCTATTCCTTAAGGCCATTCACAAACTTGCAAACAAATTTGTAACCAACTAGGAAGGGCCTTTCTTGGTCACTAAGGCCTATGATAATGGAGCATTCAAGCTTATTGACCAAGACAATAATGAGTTTGCCAATCTAGTCAACCATTCATACCTGAAGCCTTACTATGCCTAGTATGCAGCATTGCATCTCAACAAAGCAAGGTAAGCATAAGTCTACTGTGACTATAAACTGACATAGATTGTCCACTATGATGTTAAACTAGCACAACTTATCCTTGGGTCATGATGTTAAACTGACATAATAGCACATCTACTACAACATTAAACTAGCACACAATAGTTTACTAGGACTATAAACTAGCATGTCATGATCTACTAGGACCTTAAATGGGCTCACGGTTTGCTAGGAGCTTAAACTAGTAAAGCACATGATCTACCAAGAACTTAAACTAGTTTCGTGGTCCACCATGCATA
>MNCI01033885.1:9553-41141 GCA_015680685.1 Gnetum montanum | reverse complement strand
ATCTACATCTTGTGGAGGGGGTGGGAACACTGTAGTCCCAAAACAAAATTCTTATTGTTAAGAGAGGCCTCTGAAACATTTTCAACATTACCACTCCTTGGCATGTTTTTGATCTTCCAAAGCTCCCATCATTACTACACCCTTTGGGGAACTTGCAATACCACCACCTCTATGCAGCACTTGCAGTACCACCACCTCTAGGCAACACTTGCAACACTACCACCTTCAGGTGTTTTGTTGATGCTTTGAGATTCTATCATCAGGACACCCTTTGGAACACTTGTAGCATTATGGCCTCTATCATTTTGCTAATTTTCTTGGGCTCTTGCCATTTCTTAGTCATGGGAGCACTTGTACCATTATGGCCACTCACCATTTTTCTAGTTTTCTAAGCTCCTATCATTGGAGTGGACTCTTGAGCACCTGCAACATCATCGGCCCCATCATTTTTTCTTAATCTTTCTAAATACTTGCAACCCATTTGTCCTCTGGAACATTTGTAGCATTCTCACCCCTAACATCTTTACTAGCTTCTCAAACACTTATAATTGGTTCAGACTTCACAGCATTTGTAGCACCCTCACATCCAAAAATTTACTTGCATTGCATTTCATGGTTTTCTTGTCTTCTTTGAGTTGTGTTTACAAGATGAAGCCCCTAGTCATCATGCAAAGATGCATCTCATTGTAGCAACAAGTCATCACATTACTCTGATGTACATGATTAGACTAGCCAAGTCACTCAAGAGTGCACATCCCTATTACCTCACTATAGGCTACTTGCATTTACCCCTTTTTGACCTTGCATTCCCTTGTCTTTCCCTACACTACCAAGCTTACAAACCCCTCCAATGCACATGGCACCTTTTTTAAGTTAATCATAGAACCCANCATAGTGGCCCAAATTTGGTGGTGTTTCATTGGCTCTTCTTTGTTGACGTTTGGAGGAGCAGCTCAAGACACATCGACAAAGAATGAANAAAAAGAGAGAATGGGGAAAATCATATTCCCAAGCAAATCAGCAGAGCTACAATTTCACAACTGGTCCATCCCTGAATCCATGTTGAATTTCTCATGAGAATTCCAATGAGAGATCATAATTTTAGGGCTAAGCCATCCTGATATCATGGATGTTGACTCTCTCATGACCATTTTGATGAGAGGTCAACATTCCAGTGGCAAGGCACTCTAGTACCATGATCACCATCAGCCGTGTTAACTTTGTATCTTGCAGCATGACATCCTATTTACATTTTACCTCCCCTACCATCCTTATCACATTACCTACATCCATTAGCCCTAGCATGTTGTAACCCTTAGCACTCTTGAGCATGGTGCAATGACATCTAGTTAGGTACTAATGAGTGATGTTGGTGTGGGACCTGCTATGGTGTTTTTTCATTCTTTGTCGATGTGTCTTGAGCTGCTCCTCCAAACGTCAACAAAGAAGAGCCAATGAAACACCACCAAATTTGGGCCACTATGTCTCAACTACAAATTTGTCTAAGTGTCAATACAAGGAAAATTTTTTCTAAGTGTTGGGGCTATCTCTCCACTGCTAGGACTATGCTCTAGAGCATAGTCAGCAGAGTCAGCACAGAAGTCTAGATTTTCAAGATTTTTCAAAGTGTCAAGCTAGTGACTGCGAAGCGTGGTTGGAATGGAAGAAATAGTTTGGTAGAGATTTTCTAAGTTCTATGACTACACTCTACCCTACTAGGACTACGCTTTGGAGCATAGTTAGCATCGTCTACACGAAGACACCAGTTTTGCAAAATTTTTCTAACTACCAAGACTATGCTCGAGAGCATAGTTAAGCATAGATAGTTTAAAAGCTTATTTTTTGCAAGATTTTTTCCAAGTTCTAGGACTACACTCCCTACTATCGGGACTATGCTCTAAGGCATAGTCAGTGTAGTCAGGATGGAAGTGCATTTTTTGCAAAAATTTTTAACTATTAAGACTATGCTCTAGAGCATAATCAAGCATAGTCACGTAGAACAGCCTCCAAAAGCCTCTAAAACATAGCATCGACCTTCATCTTAGCTCTAACACACCTTCAACAAGTAGGATCAACAAGTTTTATCTCTTTTTTGCATCCCCCATTTGTCCCAAAATTGTACCTATACTCAACACCACTCACGAAAGTGGATAGCATAGTCTCGAAGCGTAGTCTCCAACCTTGCACTTTTTTGCATTTTTCAAGTACATTACAGTCTTCTCAACACTCACACATGTAGTTGGGTGACATAGTCATAGTCTAATAGTCTTGCAAATTCCATTCTAGCACACCATAGTAGAACACCATTTTCTTCAATGGAGAGCATAGTTGGGTGCAACATAGTCCCAACTACCCCACTACCATGTGGCACCCGATTCACAATTCATAGCAACCCTAATTCTATAAATACCCTAGCACTCTACATTTTAGGGGTTGAAAAAATCAAATATTGGCTAGCAATTTTTGCATTTGATTGGAAAAACTCAAATGCACTTGGCATTTTCAGCTAGCACCTTTGGCATTTCGTAGCAAGAGCAATTCGAAGCAAGAATTAGTACACTGACAAGCACCTTTGCACACCACTGTAGACCACCACAACCCATGAGACACCATGGTGGTTGACTCAACAAGCATAAACACCATGGTAGAATGTCTATCTTTGTGGCTAAACACCCTAACACTGTGACCACATTGCCTACTATGCCTGTTTGTACACTGCATACCTGCTCATCCTTCTTGCAATTAACTACACTCTCCCCATTTAGGGTGGTGCTACTTTCTCTCTTGCTCTCTCCCTGCACATTTTTATTCACATTCTAACATTTTACTTTCATTTCTTACTATTTTTGCACATAATTACACATTGACACCTTTGTTTTTGGTGGAAACCCTTAACTACGCCCACCACCATTGACACCATGAAACATCGCTTTACACTTGGCATTGTTATGGCATTGCATTATGTAAGTCCCCATTCAATTGATAAGACCATTTTGGGCACCCCATCTTTACCTCCAATAGGCCCTCACATGGATGTGGGGTCAAAGCTATGTGCCTACGAACCTCTTAGTGTTTCCATTCCAGTTGCTGATGTTTTCGGTCGCTACAATGAACAAATATAGCAATAATAGTATTTCAAATTAAATAATTTGAAAATTTCTTTTTTAAATAATTGAACAAACTAAGTGCTTTATGGATGTGTGGTGTTGTCAAGATTCATTAAAGAAATTTGAAAAACTTCAAAAAAAATTCTTGTTGGATGAATTCAAGATGAAAACTTAAGTTCTATATGTGATACTTTGATTAGAAGATAATTTGATATCACTGTAATGTATCAGTTCTTAAAATTCTATTTCAATAATAAAAATAGCTATAAGACCTCAAGAGAGATTATCTAAAAATCTAAACAAGGGCAATGGTTACATGAAGAAGGATTATGGCTCCAAAAATAGGGTATTGATGATAGTGATGGAATACTAAATTCAAAACAAGCTTGGAAACTTCTTACAAAAAAAGTTTCAGAGAGATGGCAAAATGAGGTACACATATAGGGAAAGCTTTAATTTTACCTACAAAATCTAAGAGGTGGTAGACATGATAAAATAAGACATCTACATACACCAATTTCAATATTCACGTGAGCACTAATTAGTAGAGTAATAATGGGATTACACCATCTCTACGTTGAAACTGAAAGATACAACAATGAGTAGCATGAAAATAGAATTTGTTGATTGTGTTTATTGTAGGTAGTAAAAGATGAGTAGCATATATTATTAAAATGTTACTCAATAGATTTTTTCAAAAGAAAATCACAAATCTCTAGTTAGTCTTTGTATGAGCTACTCAAGCAACTAGCATTAGTTTTAGAAAACTATATATAAGTTTTATTAATATTGGATACATCTACTATACTTAGATTTATTGCTATTAATGTATTTTGCGTAAGTTTATTTTGTTGAATTTTTATAGTAGTAGTTGCAATTCAGTTTGAATAAAATTGATGCTTAATTTTAACAAAACATCTAATTTTAAATTTTAAGTATGTATTTTAGGAGCTTATAGTGACAAAAGAAACTAGGGTGTGATTTGGAGTGTGACTTGATAGTGAGTCATGATGGAGTCATTCTTGTAAAAAATAAATAAACTTAAGAGTAGTGTGACTTGAGTGCAAGTTATTTACTTGAATGAATGAGTGAGTGAACCTAAGTGATATGCTATTTGAGCCATCTAGATAAGTGTTGGTATCAAAGTCAAGTTCTTGTGATTTGCATGGTGTTATCATGTACCTTTGGTATCATTCTTGTTGTTTAACTATATTTCTTAGAGTATCTTGGTTACCTACAAGTTAGCAGAGGTGTACTTCTTAGAGTATCTTAGTTACCTATGAGTTAGTGGAGGCATAAAGTGTACAGCAAGGTTGATGAATAGGCAAAGTAAGTCACATTACTATACTACTTGAGGTTTTCATGACTATACTCCTACTTGTATATCATAGCTTCATCAAGCACACATTCAAGTACTTCCTCTTACACATGTCATTTACCTTATTACTATTGTTTTACTACTTGTTCCACAATGTTGCCACTTCATAAGCAATCCAAAATCTATCTATGAATCGCTTAAATCCAATGCAACCTTTTCTTAGCATGTATTTTAGTCAAAACAACTTAGAAATCTCTATATCTAGTTTGTGTCCTATGTTCTTATGGTTTTTTAACTAGGGGGATGTTAAGGATTGGAAACATAAAGGCTACAATTGCATCCATATAGTGGAATTATATATTCACCTTCACCCACACTTTAACTATTTCTTGAAGAATCCTTATTGGACTAGTTGATAAATTATTTAAGAACTTCAAGCATTTCATTATTACTTAGGCAAAATAATGATTAGAATGTAATGCATTATTTGTAGCTTTGTCTAACTTTACTTTATTTACATTCAAGTAGACATGAAATATGGTGGTATTTATGCTACTACTAGAATAAGGTTATGTTTCAAACTCTTCTCTACTACTAGTATGAAAACCTTGCTCCCATTTAACCAACAATCACTCTATAGGATCTTCTAACATTAAGTATGACACACAAATTAACATTGAAGATTTACCAATTCATGCTATGTATCCTAAAATAGATGACACATTAGAAGAGTTCTATAATTTTGTACCATCAGGAAAGCCAATGAGATCCATAAAAAAAATATTATAAGGTAAAACATAAAACACCTAGGTTCATTGAAAATGATTCATTCGTCCTACAAGAATATTCAGAGCTAGTGCAAAAAAAAACATCTTGCCAAAACTTCCATATGTTCTAATCCCTAGCCGAAGAGATTTTAGGATCAGTGAACCTATAATAGCTGGATTTTATTTTGAAAATCCTAAGGTTAGAATTGAAAAAAGATTAAAGTCCCTATTTGAAGAACTAGAAATAACTACTGATGCATCTAAAATACTTAAATATGCTTGAGGAAAATCATCTAAACCATGACTAGAGGAAATAGAATCCATAGAATCCACATTTCATCAAGAGATAGACCAACACATAAATTCCTCCTACTTGCACTAATCTGCAATTAGGCACTAGGATAAATATAATTATGTTGAGTGTGATGCCCTGCTACACATAAACATAAATACCACCAATGATAGTTCAGAAGATTATTCTAAAAAACAATTTGCTCCTACAGCACAAATATGCTCTACCAAACAAGAAAAAGCTTTATAAAGATCTCACACATTATATCAAAAACTTTTAATAGATCCCCCAACAGACATTATCAAGCTACAAAATTGAAAAAATTTCAATATTAGCTCAACTTTATTTAATGCAAGGTGATGTCTTACTAGAGTTATAAATCTCAAAGAGAAATTACGGGCATTCAGATTGTAGTCAAATGATAGGTTTCCAAACAAAAGCCATTAAGTCCAACCACTACCACTACCACTGTAATACCTACATATAGGACTAGCATAGATCCTCCCCCTAAGAATAAAAATAGAAAATATAGTAGTAGTAGTAGTCATAGATCTAGACTAACAAGTGAACAAAAATCCAAAGGAAAATTAAAAATGACCTCTACTATAAACTCAAATGCAAAATCCTCCTCTCCTATGAAACATGATCATGAAGGATCAAAAGGAAAATATGGAGAACAACAACCATCAATAGCATCCCTTGAGGATTACCCACATGTTTCTTCTCAATTAATGAGTAAAAAAGACCCTAAGTATTGTGTGGACAAACTCAAGCCTATCAATAAATAAAAACTACTTGACAAGATAACTGGGGCCATAGACAGGCAAGTAGTTTTAGAATGAAAACCACCTAAATATGCTATAAAAAAATGTAGCATTCAACTTCATGGAAAGAATCAAAAATCAACTTTTGGATGAACCTCCAATCCAATTTCTACGCATCATAACCAACAAATTTATAGGAGATAAAATGGATGATGAATTTAGAGAAAAATTTCTTAGATCAAATTTAGAAGACATCAAATATGTAGATTCTTATATGGATCAAATGAAATACTAGTATTATAGAGGTAATCTAGCACATGATAGAGTAACCAAGGAAAGACTCTTAGGTTCTTTCCCACCTACCTTTTCCGAGCTTGATTATGTTCGAAAAACTAGAGTCCATGAGTTTTAACAAAATTAGACAATTCATTAATAACACAAATACCACAATCTACTAAGATATTACTACTCAAAAACAAATGAAGAAAATAGAAAAAATTTAGAACATTCCTTTTGTTTTGATAAGTGCCCTAGGAATTATGGATTTAAACCACCAAAGAAGGAAAGACTGAACTACTAAAGACAGCATAAAAAAACACCAATGTTGTAATAAAAAAGAATGGAAACCTAAGAAATTATCCAACAAGGTATTCAAAGAAATTTTTAAGCATAGAAAAAAAAAGAATAAGAAAGAAGATGTTCATTGTTTTCTCTACCAAGATAACCACTACTCCAAAGAGTGCCCTAAGAAACATAAGTATTCTAGAAAAGTCAACTTTATTAAAGAATATAACCTCTCTAAAAAAATACTATGATTTTTTTATTAATGAAAATATAGCCTTTAGACCCAGAGACAATCCCATAAAATCGGACGAATATTTAGACTATATTGTTAGTGATTCTGATTTTGACTCTAACCGTGAATATACAAGTGATGATTTTGATCATTATCTCTATAATATGAACATTTCCCACCTCTGAACCTGCTAAATCTTTATACTCAATGGAGAGGGATCCGATTTACCAACTTCTCCGAAATGAATTACAAAAACTACAAAAAGAAAAGGTTAAAGTACCGATCTTTGAAAAAAATAAAATCATTACCTTAAATCAATGAATAGAAAAGAAACAAGCTCAAATAGCTAACCATAGGATGACTATAAAAGAAAGATGGGTTCAATTCCTTGACAACCAACTAGAAGAAGAAGTAGAGTATGATAAGTAGGAAGAACCTAGAGGGCCAACAAAAGATGAAAGAACAACTTCTTCTACAATATCATACATACCTCCAAGCTAGATGAATCAATCCTATGAATTCAAAGAATTTAACAAGTTAAAAGATTCATTCAATTAGCAAAAAAAGAAATTAAAGAGCTACAATTAATAGTTATCAACAAGAGTAGTATCAACAAGAAAAACATGTCATGCCAATACAACTAGTTAGCATTAATAAAAATATAGATACTAATTTACCTATATGTACCTTATTTATAAAGTCAAAATATTATAAGTCATATCCTATAGATGGTTTAATAGATTGGAGTGTTAAACTTTCCCTATCAAGATGCTACAATTAGGATGAATATGCTACAACATATATTAGATCTAATACCCAAAAGGTAGTTAGTACACACAAAGCTACCATACCTATTAGATTAGAAAATACAATAGTAAAAATTATAGTAACCTATTATGAAATGAAAAGCTAAATCTCCTCATAGGAACAAACAACTTGTAAGTTCTAGGAACATATACAATTAGTCCTACTTTTATCTCCATAGTAGGTGAACAACTCCCAAGACAAGATAGATACACAAATAGAGCACTTAGATAATAGTTAACTCAAAAAGAGCCTTAAATCCAATGGGTAATTAACACTATAAGTAAATTAGAAGACGACTTTACTAATATAAAAAATGAACTACTTACTCTAGCAAGTGATGATCCAAACATCGTTAGATAAAAAATGAACATTGGTGCAACACTGACATTAAGGATAACATTAAGTTAAAAGTAAAAGTCCATCATATCAAAATTCCACCATCCCTAAAAGCTAAATGTAAAAAAAAAATTAGCATGCTACTCCACAAGAAACTCATACAAACTAGTAGTAGCATATTTGCTTGTGCTACTTTTTATGTAAATAAGTGTATCAAGAAAATTAGGGGAAAAATGCTCAGTCATAAATTACAAACCTTTAAACAACCATATTAAACTAGTACAATAATCTATTCCCAACAAAGCTGATTTGTTTCAAAGGTTATTACACACTAATGTTTATTTTAAATTTGATCTAAAATCAATATTTTGGAAAATCAAGCTTAAACTAGAAGACTAATGAAAAATAGTCTTTATAATTCTGGGAGCTTTATATGAATGAACTATTCTTCCTTTCAAAATTAAAAGTGCACCTTCAATTTTTCAATGATGCAAGGATCAAATGTTTAGTAAGTATGGCTTTATCTTGGTATATATAGATGATATCCTAGTCATGAGCAAAAATCCTCAACAACACCTTGAATACTTAAAGATATTTAAAGATTTGATTGATCAAAATGGATTAGTCCCATCACCGACTATAATAACAATAACATAAGACTTCATTTAGTTTTTAAGGCTTGAGATTCAAAAATGAAAAATTAATCTCTAATCTCATATCCTTGAATCTATCTTGATGAGATCTAAGAAAAGACCCAACTTCAAAGATTTTTTGGATGTATTAATTATGTTTCAAGATTTTATAAAGATTTAGCCAAAGACTACAAATTATTGAATGAACAACTTTAAGATTCTCCTCCACCTTGGACTAAAAAGCACATAATCATAGTAAAAAAAAAGTAAGAAAAAAATATGCTAAAACCTTCCAAGGCTTAAACTCCTAGCAAATTGAAAATTAATTCTTAAAATAGATGTCTCAAATAAATTTTGGGAAGGTAGTCTAAAAGAGGAAAAAGACAATACAATTCACATATGTCATTATGCTTCTAAAAATCTTATAGACACCCAACAACATTATCATAGTACACATAAAGAATAGTTGGCTATCATCAAAGGTGTTAAAAAATTTAGGCTCTTCTTGCAAAACAACTACTTCATTATTAGAAGTGACGTAAAACATCTTGAGAAATATATAGTAGTAAAGCTTTAAATAAAGTAGTTCATACTTGATTAATTAGGTGGGCATTATATTTAACAAATTTTGATTTTTCTACTAAATATATTAATAGTAAGAATAATAGTTTAGCTAATTTCCTCACAAAAGAGTATCAACTCTCTTATTCCTTTCTTCATTTTTGTGGTTTGAACTTTTGTACAGGTTTATTAATAAGGGAAGGGTAGATTCTAAATTCTTCCAAACATCATAGATTTTGTGAACCCAATGAATTCCAAATGGTGACTCTACTATACAAAGGCTATCATGATCAATGGAAAACAAGTTATGAATGATTCGTTAATTTTTTTTCCAGAACATCACTATCATCAAAGGTATGATCTAACACATTCCATGCTCAATTTAATGATCCTAACCCAAATCAAAAAAGCCACATATGCACTTTCTTTGAGCTACATGCCCTAAATTTCCCTTCTTTTAACCATATCGATAATTGGATAAGATATCAATCATCCCCCTTGCATATATATAAAATTGAGCTAATCCATGGCTCCTTACAAATCAAGCCTTTTGGCAATGGTGGGCCTCTTTTGACCATACTCTAGTCTGCTACCACTCAACTTATCCTATTCATGTATATGAGCATTGAAATGGGCCAAATGGTGATTATTTATTCTATGGAAATCTCAAGGCTAAAAATGCTTATAAAGATAGGTTTGATGCTCCTCCAAGATATTTTCTCACCTCTTGTATCAAGCGGTGCCTTAACTAGAATGCTCTACATAGGTTTTCCTTCTACAATGGCATCTTCACCAACAATTGTCATGACATTAATTATTGCTATGATGCTCATTCTCTTTATTCACAAACTCTCTAACTAGGCAACCTAGATCATAGAATCCAAAGCATGCATAATTATGAAGGTTATTTTATCGTCAGATATATCTACAATGAGCCTACATCCCCACTCAACTCTAGTATTTGGCACTCTCCACTACTTGATAATGAAGTAGGGTCTCATGGTAGCTATGATTCTCCTAGTGATGCCTAAAAAATTATGAACTATAGCCATAATGTATAGTAGGATTCGTCATTATCTAACTTTTCACTATAGTCATTATGTACAATAATATTTGACATTATCATGCTTTAGTGTATTTGGTATGTGTGATTTGTGAGTTGTAATGCACTATTTGTTAGTGTGCCTAGCTATTTTGCATAAAATCTAGTGCCTAGAACCCCATAGCTTTGGCTATAAAAGGGATTGAGTTGTAACATTAAGAGGCATCAATTTAGAAAGATCTCAAGTGAAGTGTAGTGCTTCTTAAAATCATTCCTTGTCTAAGCATCCCTTAGTGCTAGCCTGTAATCTACAAGAGTAATCTCAAGTAATGTGCCTTACTTCCTAAAAGCATACCTTGCTTGTTAATATAAGCCTATTAGACACTAGTAGGTTACTAAAAGGGTGCAAGTGCTATATTGCATGTAACTCTAATATTATCTTTATTTAATATTTTTCTTTGACTTTTTCTTCATTCTTTTACTTGAATTTGTTACATTTCCATATATAAGTATGGACTTCAAGTATCTTGACTTTTCACTTATAGGATTCATTTATTCTTCTTATTTGAAATTTACAACATGGGCAGTAAATGTTGATGAAGCATGAATGTCCAAAGTGCATGCTAGAACTAATAATCCCTCCTCTAGGATGCCCTTTCAAGTCATTATAACTAGTCTTTCAGTTCAACCATTATTCAATATTCTTTGAAACTTAATCAATGATATTGATGATGGTTCTCATTGTTTGGTAATTTGTGTATTGATCTTGTCTCCTACTACTTATGTCTTTACTAAAATTTTATTCTTTCTCTTTTTAATGTTTTATGATGTGATGTAAGTTTCTCTAGCTTTTCGATCACTTGCTAAATTTAATAAAGATGAGTGAACATTCTTATTTTCTTCATATATTTCCTTAGTTTGATTATCTAATTTTATGATTTTAAGGACCTACATATCTTCTTTAAGAAGATTTTGGAGACACATTGATAAGTCTTCTTATTTCTTAGAGGCATCTTTCAATTTTTAAGTTTTCTTGATTTATTTTAAACCTTTGATTTTGAAACTACTTATATGCAATAAGTCTAATTTTGAAGCTTTTCAAACTAATGAGCATCAAAGTGCTACATCGATGGACCCCTATTGATGTGGCCTTGTCAACAGGGCCCCGTTTACATGGTTTTGCCCCATCAACAAGGCCGCATTGACGTAGCATTTGCTACATCTACAAGGCCCCATTAACATACTACTATAGTAAAAACTATAAATATGATCTCTTAGCCATTTTATGATCATTCAATTCATAGTAGTAGAAAAGCTCTTATAGTTTGTCCATTAAAAGTTAGAATATTTCTCTAAGTGCCCATAGCAAGAGTCAAAAAGTGTATGCATCTTTATTTGAGCATTGTTGTTCCTAAACTGCACCAATGTGCATAACAATAAAGACAAGCCTTTTGATCAAACCTTATAGAACTTAGAATAGATTAATGATTTGTTTATGCATTTATTTTTTTCATGAAATATGTAATTAATTAAAATAAATTAGACTTTAAGCAATTAGTTAATTAATTAAGCTAAATAGATTAAGTACATAAATACAACCACTTCAAACATAAATACGTATTTACTTGGTAATCCTAGCAACGTTATTGCTTAGTGTGCCCAGAAGCATAGTACTTGGTAACCCAATAGTGGATACATGGGTTCAGGACATGTACTAAAAGTGGGACTGGATGCTTATGTTAGGATTAGTTAAAGACTAGTTAAACAGTTAAATTAGATTAGTTGATAAATTATTTCATCTCTATACTCTAAGCACCAAAGAACATAAAACATAAAACAATAAAAATCATATGTTTTGATTACAATTAACCATACCTTTGTACATAACAATTGTAATTGGGAAGACAAAAAATGACCTTTAGGACAAGGTTCAATTCCTAGAAAACTAGTGCACTAGAAACTATAGAGTCCATAGAATTTGACTGAATCACTGGTGAATGCTTTGTGATTTGTATGGTTGGGTGTAGGGGTACCTTGCTGCTCATCATTGGCACCATTTCTAGGGACTTTGTTTGTTGAAATGTGCACTATCTAGGATTAGTGAACATTATTAATATAATTTGATGAACCCAAGGTCAACATCACTCTCATACAACATATAATTACAAAAGCACACTAATATTTTATTTGTTTGCAAAATGTCTTATTCTTCTTGCAAGCATGAAGATGTCAAACCATCAGTCCCACAATAGTGCAAGGTGGTATATACTCATCTAGATGAATATGTGCTTGATTTCACCTTCATCCTACACCAAGATGAGCAACTGCGATGGTGTGATATGGAGGGCAACATTCTAATGCCCCCCAATCGATCTATTCCCATGATGCTACTTCAAACTCTTACAAAGTTAGTCATTCACGATCTTTAAGAGGAATACATTGTAAATGGTTATGAAACTAGGGACTATTTTCCTACTAACACATAACGCAAGAGAGATCAACACCAAGAGAAGCATCATGAGGCTATGAAGGGGAAACAATTCACAAATCCCTTATTCTTGTTGAACCAAGACAATAATAAGGTTCCTTTCTCTAAAGGCTCTCAACATGAAAATTCTCCACCCCTAGTTATTGAAGATGGGCATGTAAACCTAAATCTACATAATACTATTGAAATTCTAGGTTTAGAAAAAGATGACAATCAAGGTAGGAGCTTGGGAAAGCATCAAGATAATAAGAAATTTGACAAACATGGCTATGACAACCAAAGGGGAGTTGGTAGACATCATGGTGATGGTAGTCCTCCTCCCTCTTCATCCTCTTCTTCCTCTTCTTCTAGTTATGAAAGATGTCACAAAAATAATAATCATGATGGAGGTGCTCAATGGGACAACAATACTGATCACCAAGCCCATCATGAATGAAGAAGTAATAGAGGACATCATCAATGACAATGAAATAATGATGATGATGAGCCTTTGTTGGCAACTTGAAGCATTCTTAACATTGCAAAGGTAGTTAAGATTCCAACTAGGCATGTGAAAGATAGTCGGATCAAGTGCTTAGACATGAACAATATCCCAAGATTTGAGGGGGATATAACTCTAATCCACTGACACATATACAAGCCTTTCATGATGCTTATGCCTTACAAAACATAGATAATGACTAGTAGAAATTGAAGTTATTCCCTAGGACACTCATCAAAGAGGATGAAGACTAGTATTGGTTCTTAGAGCCAGAATCTATCCACCAATGGAATATAATGCTTGAGCTATTTGATGAAAAATACTAGACATACTTCAAAGTGTCCAATATGAGAAGGTAAATCCAAGGCTAAAAATAGGAAACACATGAACCCTTGGATGCCGCCATGGGTAGATATTGTTCTCTTTTACACCAATGCCTTGGCCATGATTATTCTCAGAGGGAACAACTCTACCACACCATAAATGGGCTTAGAGAAAAAACAAGAAGAACTCTTGGGCCTTATGCCCAAGGAAGACTATCTAAACTAAGAGCTCATCAGATACAAATTATGATAGAGTAGGTAGCAAAAGAAGAACATGAGTTGCAAAAAAAGGAAAAGTGTAGAAGAGTATAATAGGAATCCTTCCATCAAGAAAAGGGAGGTCTGACTCTATGAGAATAAGGAGTCACCACCCAACAAAGTGGTAAACAAGAAAATGTTGCCCATCCAAAAATCTATTTTTGACCTTTTTGCAAAGTTTGATAAATTATGAGACTCTTTGGATGAAAATTTCCAAACTACTATGAAGATTGCTAAAGAATCCAAAGAGCAAAATAGTGATCATGACTGCAAGAAGTGGAAAGAAGTTGAACATGCCTACCAGAGAGGTAAGGGCAAAGTTGCTGCAATAGACGAAGTTATGGATATAGACTCTAATGATGATGCTGGTTGTGACATTTGTTAATATAAACATCCAAAGGGATGTTGCCTTATGATGTCACACTTAAAAGAGTCTAGGGTGTATGTGTTGAATTCAAGCACCTAGAAAATTACCTTATCCTCAAGGCAATCCAATGTAGTTCCACTAGCAAAAACAAGCTTATTAGCCAAGTGGAGCTCCACCACAATAGTACAAGTAATACTAGCAGTGTCACCAATCACAATCATGGTGAATGCCACCACCAAGATATTAGTACCCTTACAGGTAATCAAATTCATACGAGTACCATGTTCAGGAACCTATTCCTCCATGAATCTCTGCAAGCCGTGCCTCATTCTAGGATCAATATTATCCTCCAAAGTACCATCAAACTCATTCACCATCTACTCGAGGGAAGCACTCATATCCTAACCATCCTCTACATCCATCTACACACATCCCTCCACCCTCAACCCAGTTACCTCCTACTTTGTCCATGTAGGGCAAAAGTCCCCTATAGCTACAACAACAAAATGCTACGAGGGTTATAAATTTATAATAAATCTTCTAGCCAAGTGATTCAAACAATCAATCTAGGAAATGACCATTTTTCTAATCCAACAATCCTTTAAAACCCTAACAACCTAATGCGGATGGTCACCCTGTATCTCCAACACCCTCATATTTTGTGTCAAACACCTTCGAGCACTCTTCAAACCAAATGTTGTCTCAAATCTACACTATGATGCTAACTCATGTTATTTCCAATTAGATCAAGGTTGGAAAGCTTCCCATGAAATAATCTAACCTAGAAAGTCCTCTTATTTACTTATAGATTATTGTACATGAGCCATGAAAGGCTCTTCTTGATTCTGGTTCTGGTGTTAATCTCATCTCCCATGACATGTACAAGGCCTGGAACCTACCACCTCTTAAGAAGAGTAATATCTGTCTAGAAATGGCAAACTAATCAATCATAGTCCCTTCAAAATTAGTTGAGGACATTATGACCATAGTTTGTGGGTAGTCCTATCTTGTCTATTTTCTGGTGATCAAGGTAGAGAACTACAAAAGTGGCTTCCCCATCATTATGGGAAGGGCTTGGTTAAGCACTGTTGATGCACAAATGGGCATTATGGACCTCTCCTTGGAAATTTCCAAGGAAAATGAATTTTGATAACTAGAGAACAAGCATGTGCCATGCATTGCATACAATAATAATGGGTGCAATTGCATACAAAAAAATCTGGTCCATTACAAGTACATTCCTCAAAGCATGCAATCAATGTATGCATGAAATTGATATCCAAAGGTGCTTATACATAGTAGCCACAAAATAGGAGGGCACTCAATGGTTGACAACTAACTCAAATGGTAGTACAGTATGCATGGAATCCTTTGAGAGCCTAACATGTGCTTATATCAAAGGTATGGATGAACTTAAGCAAGTTCGTTATCAACTCTTCGATCATTAAGATGATGATACTTATTGGAAAGTGTTGGAAGTCCTTAATAATTTTAAGCAAGAGCCCCTAGAGTTAAAAACTCTACCAGCTAGCATGGAGTATGCATTTTTAAATAATGGCAAGCCAATTATAATCAATGTGAATCTTGCTCCTGAACGAAAAGACAAGCTATTGTAGGTTGTTAACAAATGGCCAATAGCATTTACTTGATCACATCCCAAACTAACTGAAATTGATCCATGGATATGCCAACATTGTATCTACACTAACCCTACCATGAAGCCAAGAAGGCAGCCATAGCAGTAGCTAAATTCCATGTTGAAGCAAATCATCAAAGAGGAAATAGAACCACTCCTCAAGGTAGGGTTCATCTATCCCATTGCAGAGAGTAAGTGGATTAGCCCACTTGTAATTGTGCCAAAGAAAGTTGGCAAGTGGTGGATCTTCATCAACTTTAGGATATTGAATACGACAACATTAAAAGATCATTTTCCATTGCCATTTTTGGAAGAACTGTTGGACGCCATTTCTGGGCATTACTATTATAGCTTCTTGGATGGTTATAGTGGCAATAACCAAATCTAGATTGCACATGAAGATTAGGCCAAGACAACATTCATAAGTCCTTGGGGGACTTTTGTATATTGTAAGATGCCATTTGGTCTATGTAATGCCCCTACAACATTTCAATTCCTGGTCCTTAGTATTTTTCAATAGTAGATTGGTAGCAAGGTAGAAGTCTGCATGGATGATTTCTCTACATATGGGGCTACATTTGAGTAAGCCCTAGACCACCTTAAGTAAGTATTGAAAAGATGTGTTGAAACAAACCTTAGGTTCAACTGGCAAAAAATCCATTTAATGTTCTAGGAAGGCATAGTACTGGGGCATCAAATTTCACAAGAAGTGATTGAGGTAGATCCTAAAGAGATAAGGATCATCCAAGGAATCACACATCAACCAAAGATAGTCAAAGATGTCTAATAATTCTTTAGACACATTGGCTACTACCGAGAGTTCATAGAGAATTTCTCTAAGATTGTAAAGTTTTTGGTTGAGCTTACAAAGAAAGATGCTTCATTCATCTAGACCAAGGAGTATGAACATGCATTCCAACAATTAAAATACAAACCCATGGAAACTCCAATTCTACAGGCACTAGACTAGCCCAAACCATTTCACATAAAGACTAATGCATCTAATGATGTCTTGGAAGCCATGCTTATGTAGTTGGATAATAAGAAATGTTCATATTACATCCACTATGTAAGCCAAAGCATTGTGGATGCACAGTTGAATTACACCACAACTGAGAAAGAACTAATAGTAGTTGTGTATGCTCTTGAAAAGTTCAAGCACTATGTGCTTAGCTATAAAGTATTTGTGCACACATGTCATAGTGTCATTTTCTTCCCAATGAATAATCCAATGATGAGCCCCTCTATCATATGGTGGCTCATGGTCTTGCTAAAATTTGATCTCACAATGGTAGATCAAAAAGGAGCTAAGAATATGATCGCTGACCATCTCTCTTGATTAAGATGGGATAACAAAGAGGAGGAGAGTCCAGTCTCTAATCAATTTCCACATGAACTCCTCTTTACAGAAGTAATAAATGACCAAGTACCTACAAAAACAAAATGGTATAATGACATCCTCACTTACCTTTTCACCTAGGATATGCCACAAGATATGGACTTTAGGAAGGAACACTAGTTTTTTCATTAGGCAAAGTACTCCATGGAAATCAATGGATACCTTTACAAGTTATGCATTAATTTCCTGGTTCATTGATGTGTCCCTAATGTGGATCAACTATGCATTCTCTAGGATGCTCACAAGGACCCTTATGGAGGTCACTATGCTGGCACAACCATAAAAATCCTAATGGCAAGATACTATTGGCCTATAATCTTCAAGGACGTCCACTAGCTTGTCTAATCTTGTGAATACTATCAACGAGATTGTGGGATGACCACACAAATGGAGGATCCTCAATAGTGGATTCAACCACTTGAACCCTTTGACATATGGGACATTGACTTTATGGATCCCATCACACCCATGTCCAATGGAAAGATGTATATCATCATAGTAGTTGACTACTACACCAAATGGGCAAAAGTAGTAGCCATCACCGACTATACATCATCCATTATTGCTAGATTTGTACAATAAAATGTTGTAAATAGGCTTGGGGTACCACATGCACTAATTTCTAACAATGGAACTCATTTTACAAGTGTCAATTTTCAAAAACTCATGCAATGCTTGGGGGTTAAACATAAATTAACAACACCCTATCATCCCCAAGCCAATGGTCAAGTAGAGGTAACTAACAAGGAGATCACAAAGATCCTAACAAGAACCATAAGCAAATATAGGATAGACTAGAGCACAAAACTCAATGATGCCCTCTGGTCCTACCACTTAACATGGAAACTCCCTATTGTTTACTCTCCCTATGAGCTAGTGTACAAAAAACTTCCAACACTCCCAATTCAATCAAAGCTCCATATACTCTCAACAACCTATGAACTAAATCTTAACCTAAGCCTAGCACAAAAAGAAAGATTGATCAACCTTAACATGCTAGATAAAAACTAATTAGTGGCCTTATCCTTGAATGAAGTGCACACAAGGCATTCAACAAGCAATGTCATGACCTTAGACTATAGAAAGTAAAATTTCAACTGGGAGATAAGGTTCTCTATTGGAACTCCACACATGTAACCCAGAAAACAAAGTTTGAAACATTGTGGAAGAGACCTTATATAATTGATGAAACCTTTCCTTCTAGGGCCATGGCCATATACAAACCCAAGAGCCCAAATAAAAGTTAGTTGGTCAGTGTCCAATACATAAAGCCTTTCCATGAGAGCCCAAGTGAGTTAATGCAACAAATAGCTCAATAGATGGACAAACATGCTCAATTTTTTGGATCTCCTCCTTCCAACTAAGTCATGGGGGAGATGACCATCCATGCTAATCATCCATATGGCTCCTTAGTTTTTCCATTTTTTGTTTTACACATTTTTGTCTTTATAGTTGTTTATTATACATCTTTTTGTTTTACACCTATTTTTCACCATTTTTTTACACTATTATTAGTACATTTAAATCTTTCTTGAATATTTAAAAATTTCTTATATATTTTACTTTGTTTTGTTTAGTGTGATTTTCAAATTTTTGCTAATAAACATGCTTTGTGCCAATAATACATAGTGGTGTTGTAGCTGTTACTAATGGTGGTTTGTGCTTCATATTTCATTGCTAATGTTTGGTTTCTATTTTTGAATTTTTGTACCAATTGCTAAGTCATGGTTTCTTTTTCATGGAATAGGTAGTGAGTCCACGACATCCACCCATTCACAAACTCTACGGTTTTCCTTGTTTTGGAAGTTTGAGGTCCATTCATTAACTAAAGTTTTAATAAATTGGTAACCTTGGTATTTTCCAAAATTGGGAAGGATTCAAAGGTTTGTACAAGGTATGATTTCAAGGGGATTGAATACTCTTTGTACTCTTCTACTTACTTGGGCACTTGAGTATTTTCTATAGACTTCTTATCATTCCATGTTGTCCAATAATAGGAAGTTCAATAAAGTCTTTGCATGATGTGGTTCCCATCCAAAAAGAAAAAAATAAACATGATGAAAATTCAAAGCACACCCCTTAGACAAATAAATAGGCTACAAGCACTGGTTATGGGACTAGAAAGACATGTTACCAATGCCTAAAGATCCCCTCTAACTAAGGCCCTCTCTCACTTCCTACTACACTTTCTCTCTCTTTATGGAATGGTGGTCATTCTATGGGAGCACTCTTGTGTCTTGAGGAGGTGGATCAATCTTGAAGTGATGATGTGAAGTCACTCAAAGGGGTTGGTTTTGGTTTGGACTAAGGATGGATCTTCTTGGGTTATTTTAAATACAAACTCCACAAGAGACTTCTTATGACCTTAATTTGGAATTCCATTCCACCTTCTCCATCATCCATCTATGCTGATCAAAACACACTTCGCTGCCAAAGTCCATGTTCTTGATTCAGTGTCTTTGTCTAATGTACTTGAATTCTTAGGTAGAATCTTTTGGGTTTTGGTCCTTAACTTTCATTGACCATTAATCACCTATGGGATCCATAGACTTAGTAGGTTAAAGTTATGCAAGGCTAAATAAGGCATGTGCCTACTATGAGGAGGATCCACTTTAATATCTCTTGGTTCAGTTTGTTAAGTTCCTTATCATTAGACATTATTGCAATCATAATCTTTTCTACACCCATATTCTACATCACACCATGTGCTCCTTTACATATTTTGTTCATTAAACACATTCTCTATCAATTTTTTTAATTTTTGAGCATTCAAATACCCTCTTCAATGATTTTATCATATTCTTGGATTTTCTAAAATTTCATGAACCCCAAATTCATTGAAAATTTCCTTATATTTTTTGAGATATTTGAATTTGAAAATTTTTCCTAAGGGCCCCATATATGAGGCCCCATCAATAGAGCAAACCCATATACAAGGCCTTGTATATGGGGCCCCATTAACATAAAGGAAAAATACTATATATATAGGAGCAAGCCCACTTTGAGATGTTTACATTTTTCTTGCAAATGCCAAGGGAGTTTTTCAAATTTTTAGAGCCCATAACCTTCCAAAGCTCATAACTTCCTAACCATTTATCGAAATCACTCCATTATTCAATGCTGCAGCTAGTGGAGGTAAGCTCTTCATTGTTGGGGCCACCAATGTGCCATTTTGATAGAAAATTCTTTGCCATTTTTCTAACTCCCACAAGGGTTTAACTAAGAAATCAACTCTTAAAGACCAAATTGCAAGAGTTAAACCTTTTTGACAAGCTCTAGTGACATTTATAATAAATAACTAATAAAATAGTCAATCTACCATGGTCCAACCTTAGCCAAAGTGTAACTAACTAACAAGAGAAGGTATTCAAAAAATTTAAAATTATACGTTATATCTACTAATCCATGGATGTGTTGTGACTACAGATGGCACCAAAAGGAAAGCACACACAAGAAGTAAGATCAACTCAACCAAGGGAGAAATGACTTAGAATGGGAAGGGGCCAAGAATAGGCCCAAGAAGAATCGCTTGCAACCCATGCCATATGTTCTCTTAGGGAAGAGCTAGAAGTGGAATCTATCAAACAAATTCTTGAACCAGTAGTAGCAATAGAACACTCCCATTGGGATGATGTGCTAGCATCGCAAGAAAATCTAGAGGCATGCCTAAATTAGATCAAATTATGAGAGGTCTAGAAAATAGTTCTCTAGGAGTTAAAATTTGGTCCATTCCTAGAGTAAGCACCAAAAGAAGTACAAGGCTAGCTAAACATCCCTCCCATATGGCCAACCATCACTTCCACCAGGGAGTAGTATATGAAAGAGACATTCCTATTCTAGAATAATAAGTAGCCCATATCAATAGTAAAAATCACAAACATCTCATTGTTATACTTAGAATAGGCCATTGCTACAGTGCTTGGGTTGTTGGAAATGGGGGCAAGTCTTGCTAAGATCCCAATGCAAGTAGATCCTAGCATCAAGAAAGAATGGATTTGGTAGTGCTATGGTGTCGATTGTAAGGAGTTTAGCGCACTCACATTGCCAGAGAGGATCCACTACAAGATTGCAGCCTTTCACCTCAATTCCATGGTGAGGCCAAGCAAAATCACCACCTTCTCTGCCTAAGCATGTGTTGATCTAAGTGGGAGATTCCCAATTAACCTTCCATAACTAATCTATCTAGAGATGGAGAAGTAGTTTAAAGAAAATGAACATGGAAGGAAGGTACTCCCCTTTCCATGCCTCATTAGGAAACTCTATCGAAGGGGAGGAATAGTTTGTTACACCAATGATGTTGTTAGACATGTTCTAGCCACCAACTAGATGAAAATGATGAAAGACAAGATGCCTGCAACAACTATCCAAGAAGAGGAGTAGCGACCACCACCTCCACCTACCACTCAAACAACTAAGCTAAATGAGAAACTACCCAATGTTTGCATGAATACCAGGAATGGCTCTTAAGTGAACAAGAGTAGTGAGTAGGCATGAGTGGTGGGGACTCATCTATGTACAAACTAGCAATAAGTCACCTAAATGAGGTGGCCCAGATAATCAATTTGATGGGTGGAGATGGATTTATTTTCTTAGCCCAAAGAACATAGCTACCTACGAGGTTAAATCTGAGTGCCAAAGAGGTCACAATATCTCTTGTAGAACAACAACCACTCCTAGAAATCTTTGGAAATGTTGCAACCTTCTCAGTGTACTTGGAGGAGGGTGATGAAGCAACTATATTGGTGATGTAGTACCAGGGACAGGAGACTACAGTAGAAGTAGTTGCTAACCATATTACTGAAATGCTTAATGCACCTACAACATCTGCACCGGACATCACTACACTCAAAGATGTGTAGATGTCCACAAGCACCACAAGTACTAGAATAAATGTAGCAAAGCACGAAGATCTACTGGATCAATTGGTGGAAACCAAACAACCACTTTTGGATGTCTTTGACCTTTTAGACAATATTACTACAACCCAGTTGGAGCTGCTAAAGGCAAGGGGAAAGAATATCATCTTAGAGAGATAAGTTGAAATACCTAAGGAGCTAAATGAATGTTTGGCTATGGAAGTTTCTGAATTAAGAGCCCAAATTGCTAACCTCGCATATCTCAACCCTACATTGATAAGAGATGAAGCTATGGAATAGCTTCACACTAAACTGAAAGGGGTTGAGGATGCAATGGAGATGATAATGTTCTACCAATCCTTAGTAGAGGTCACATAGCATAAGATTTATAAGGCCTTAGATCAGACCCACCAGGAGAATGTACAATTGACTGTAGAAAACCATCACTTGCAAAATGTTGATGAGCATAAGCAATAATTAATTGATTTCATCCATCAATAGTAAGAGCAACTGGTAAAGCAAACACAGAACTAAGAAGATTGGTAGTAAAAAATAAAAATCTCTCCATGAAGAAGGTCTACACCCTTTTGCAAAAAACTACAATCGAGGTAGCTACCTGGAAATCAAAAGTTCTCAAATTTGAGAAAGTTAAGGATCATTATAGAGAGCAAATATGTCTATAAAAGGAAGTAAACAAAAAAATACATCCCATTGAAAAAAGCAAAAGTGAATGAAGCCCTCTAATAACTCCAATAAAGGAAAAATTTTGAAACCCATCATTGATGGGATAGATGCCTACATCAAGGTATAAATCTACACAAAGGAGTGGCAGATTAAGGAGATGATAGAATATATGGAGCTTGCCAATCTTCATCAAGAAAATTTGGCTATGTTGACTACTAGATGACTATGGTCAGAGTTGGAAAAATAGGTGGCCAACTCATACTTGTTGTACAAGCCTAAGTTCAAGCATCATAAAGACACCAAAAAAAAGTTTGTGGTGGCAAACACTAAACTCAATGTTCTCAAGGCACAATTCACTAATCAATGATAAACTATCAAGAACCTAGCCAGGAGAATGAATAACTACCAAGAGCTATAGAACACAGTTAGGACATTTAATATCGAACACAAATAGTTCAATGCCTAGTGTTTGAATGTGAAGGAGATGTTCCCAATAATGCCTTGTTCATGGGATATTCCAATTCCAACCCACATTGGTGATGTTGCATGGACTATGAATGATCCCTAGAGCAAGGAAAAGAAGATAAAGGCATTACTAGATGCCTTTTACCTTCCACCAAAGGTTGCAACTGCAATAGGAGAGCCATAGCCCCTACATGTGCCTGAAGCTAGTGAAGGTCCTTCAGAACCTTAGGAGACTCCACCTTGTTAGAGGATGTGTTGTCTAATTTTGTGTAGCCACATCATGGTGTTCAATTTTTTGTCATGAACATGACAATTTTTGTAATATGTTGATTTGTACACTCAGGCACTCAAATTTGTTATGTCAATTTGTTATGTTAAGAGTAAATCAATAATTCCATACCTTTCCAACTTTCTAAGGTAACTAGAGGATGAGTTTTCATTTAGTCGTGGGGGTATGATGATTGTCAAACTATCATGTCAATGGATCCCTGTTAATGTGGCCTCATCGATGGGCCCTCCTTGACATGGCCCCATTTACTTAGTGTTTCCTCATCAATGGGGCCATGTCAATGTTGCATTTGCTATGTCTACAAGGCCCAGTCAACACAGTATTGTAGCAATAAATAGAAATACGATCTCCCAGCCATGTTTATGATCATTCAATTCATAGTAGCAGTAGAGCTCTTACAGTTGGTCCATTTGAAAGTTAGAATATTTCTTTTGAGTGCCCACAGCACAATTCAGAAAGTGTACGGATCTTTATTCAAGCACTGTTATACCTGAACCACACTAGTGTGTATGCCAATAAAGACGAGCCTTTTGATTAAACACTGCAGCACTTAGAATAAATTAATGATTTATTTATGCATTTATTATTTTCATGAAATATGCAATTAATTAATATATATTAAACTTTAATAAATTAGTTAATTAATTAAGCTAAATAGATTAAGTACATAAGTATAACTAATTCGAGCATAAACATGTATTCACTTGGTAATCCCAGCAGTGTTTTTGCTTGGTGCACCTAGTAGCATAGCACTTAGTAACCTAGTAGTGGTTATATGGGTTTAAGATGTGTATGAAAAGTGGGACCAAATGCTTATGTTAGGATTAGTTAAAGACTAGTTAACTGGTTAAATTAGATTAGTTGATAAATTATTTCATCTTTGTACTCTAACCACCAAAGAACATAAAACATAAAACAATAAAAATCATATGCCTCAATTACACTTAACCATACCTTTGTACATCGCAAGTGTAATTGGAAAGACAACGAATGACCTTTAGGGAAAGGTTCACTTCCTAAAGAACTAATCCACCAAAGACTATAGACTCCATAGAATTCAACTAGATCATGCATGAACACTTTGTGATTCATATGGTTGGGCATAGGGGTACACTGCTCATCACAAACTTTACTTTTGTGTTTTCTTGATCAAAAATAATGCAAAATTTCTTTTTGAATATCAAATCATAATCATTATTTGTTAATTGAGTATTTGATAGAAGTGAGTTTTGAAGGTTTGACATATAAAAAAATATCTCTAGTTTCAAAATGATTTGCATCTTTCAAGTTGATATTTATGGTACTAATTTCAAGTATCTCTAGTTGTCTTCCATCTTCAAAATAAATTTTTCCAACATCAATTTTGAAATTGACATAAGTAATGTCATCTATTCTTGATGTCATGTGATTTGTGCAACCACTTTTTAGTAGTAACCTCTTGAAAATAATTTAATTATTGGAGTGAAAGAATGCATGAAATATCATCTTTTTCTTTACCTTTTGATGTTGTGCATCCTTTATTTCTTGAAGCCTTTCTTTCCTATTCCTCAATCTTTGACGATTTGTGATGATTTTCAAAATATTCTTATTTTATTTGTGCCTTTTTCTGTCATTTTTTTCTTTTGATGTTTTCTTGACTTGGTCCTTTTCTTATTCATTTTATGGATGATTCTTCCTTTGTGCCTCTAATTATTTTTGGAAATACTTTCTTGTCTTTTTTCTTCTACAACTTGATTTTACTTTCCTTTAATGTTTGAATTCTTGGACTCTTCTTTTTGTATTTCAATATTACCCTCCTTGAGTTGATAATTTTCTAGAAGAAAATTTTACATTTCATTGCTGGTTTTCAAACTTGAGATTGAATTTTTAATCTTGTTACAAACTAAATTGCACATGATACTTCTTGCTAATTATTCTTCTTTTGCAATCTTTTTAATTTTTTTTTCATCTTCTTATTCATGCTTCTTGGTTTTGAAATGCCTTTGTGTATCACATTCCATACATCACAGATCCAAAAGCCCCAGGGTTAAATATTACCATAGTCTAAAATTTTGAGAGCCATAAAATTATATTACATCTTGGAAACTTATTAGTTTGACCTTCCATGACTTTATCATGCAACTCTAATACCAATATTGAAATTACTAGTAGAAGAAATACATGTTTTTCGTAAATCACAAACTATTTTTTGATGAAATTTACATTTTTGAAAATTTTAAAAAAAATCTCTACAATTTTAATAAAACAAGAAATGCAAAAGATGCCTAGAAATTAAAGTTATAATAAAATTTTTTCAAAGGATCAAAAAGAAGAAAAATTCTAATAACATAATTTTACAAGGTTGTATCTCTTAAATTTTAACTAAACATTTTTGTAGATGTTGGCTTTTCAAAAAATTAAGAATCAAATAAAAATGTTAATAAATAAAGAATATATAATCAATTTATTATTTATCATTCATTCTAGATTAGTTTCAAACAACAAAAAATTACTAAACTTTTAGAGATTATATTTGTCAAATTGTATTTGATTAATATTTAAGTTCTAAAATCGTAAATAAGGTAGCTAATAATTGTTTAATTAAATGGGCTTTATACTTAGAAAATTTTGATTTTAAGATTAAATTTATCAATGGCAAGCATAATAGCCTTGCTAATTTCCTAACTAGAGAGTTCAACTCTCTGAGGCTACTAATGTTTGAATTTTTCTCTAGATCTATTAATAAGAGAAAGTTGGGTCCTTAAGTCTTCCAAATTTATTAGACACTGCAACATAGGAGAAACACATGGCAATGCTCACGCAAGAATCCCTTCAAGATTCTTGGAGAGATAGTTTTGATTGGCTTGTCAAACATATTTCTCATGCAAATAGATCTAGGATTTTGGTTGAAACACATGGCAATGCTCACACAAGAATCCCTTCAAGATTCTTGGAGAGATAGTTTTGATTGGCTTGTCAAACATATTTCTCATGCAAATAGATCTAGGATTTTGGTTGAATATGCTGAACCAAGGTTTGGTGATAATTTGTATCCTAAAATCACATTCAAGACCCATATCGAATTTCAATGCTTATATTTCCTTGCATCCAAAAACATGTTTAACTGGCCTAGATTCAAACCTACTTTGTTTCATGTTTATGAAATTGAAATTAATCCATGGATCTTCCTAAATGATATATCCTAGAACTGGTGGCATCAATATGGTCATGCACCTTATCATTATCCTACAGAATATCCTCAAAGATCCTATGAGTGAAGAAATGAAGTTCTTGGAAACTTCATTGAAGTTTGTGAAGATTACTTATTTTATGGTGATCTTGAAGCTAGGTCATTCCACATCAAAAGATTCAAGAGGCCTCCATCATACCTACTTACATCTTTCACCTCTAGAAATTTAGATTGGAATGCACCATACAAATATTCTTCCTATCACAAGATCTACACTTCTAATCAACATGATATTTAATTTCTTAAGCATCAGTATCATTATCAATGATCAAATTACCTATATGAGATCTCATAGTGGACATGAAACATAGACATATCTCATCAAAGCACTAGAATCTCCAATACAAAGAATGGTTTGGGATTCCCCAACACCAGATGATGAAGTGGGATTCCATGGTAGCTATGATTCTCTAGGAGATGCCTAAAATCATAGTGTCTACCATTATTATAAATTATTGTACTAAAAGTAAGTCTACAGTGTCATAATAAGGTACAGTACAACCTTATCTTTGTTAGTGCCTAGTGAACTATCATCCATTAATCTAGTATTTTATGAGTTGGATGACACTAAGTCAAATTCTCTAGAGATAGTACCCTCTAGTATAGATATGTATCCTAGTATGGCTAAGAGGCATTAGCAAAGAGAAATCCTACATGCTACAAACTATGCCTTAGAAGCATTCCTATGCTAAGCATCCCTTAACTACTTCATGTTTGTAGCTCTGGTTCTTGAATTAGTGTGAATAAATATTGAGCTTAAAGCTTTTGTTTATATCTCCTTGTTTTTGAGCTTTTGCACCTACATATTATTGTGTTGAGGTTACAAAATGAATTGAGAGTGAGATTTATACTAGATGTAGCCACAAATCTTATCTTTCAAATGCACTTAGAATCACTTAAAAAATATTTATAATTCAAATAGATATAATAAAAATAGTGGACACTACTCTTTCTAGAATATGAAGAGAACTTATTGATTTGATGATGAGAAAATAATGAGATTGTTGATTGTAATGAAATTTTGATGATGAATTGATGATGATAATGGGAAATTGTAGAATAAATTTGAAATCAAATCATGCTTCATTCATGTACTTAATTACAACATACTATGCCTAAGTTTTTAAAGGCATTTAATAGGGCCATAATATCTTTTGAGGGGGAAAAAATTTTTGCATAGAAAATCGACTAGAATTTGAGACATATGAGATTGGGGCTATTATTCAATTTAATCCATTCATATATATTTTAATAAAGTAGAAAATAAATATATTTTTATATGTTATCATGTATGACCTAAAAAATCAAATATAAATTACATGGCTTTTTTCTCTGTATTACAAAGAATCTAAATTGTCTTTTATTCATCTTTTAACTTGACTTTTTCTTCATGCTTCTACTTGATTTTGCTATATTTTTATATGTAGATATGTGTTTCAGTGAATTTAAATTTTGGTTTATGATATTTAGTTGATTTTCTAAGTTGAAATCCATAACTTCAACATGAAACTTAATTGAAGAACAATACATCCAAATGCATGCTAGTTAAAACACATTTTTTTGATGGATCCTTTAAATCTACACAAGCCTAATAAAATATCAGTATTAGTATAAGTATATTAAGAAATTCATAATCCAATGTATTCAAACATTTTTAAAAAAACATCTTATCTCTAATTATTGCAATATATTGTGCATTTAGGAAAGCTATGTTACTTTGCTTGTATTATTTTCACTTTTTATTTTCATTTTCTATTTTCTTTCATGAGTGGTAGAATATACTCCTAAGTTAATGTACAATTGTCATTTTCATATTCTCTTAAGATCATTTGTAACTACTCTTAATCAATTCATAATGAAATTTTATGACTTGTAACCAAGGAATAATCACAATCCTTCTATGAAATATTAACAATCAACATCCAAGTTATGAGTGTGTGGGTGATGAGTTGAAGAAGAAGAAGTAAAGGATAAATAAAGATAAGAGCACCAAGAAATAGTACACACCATGATGTATAAAAATGTTAAAGCAATTAGTAACTTTGAGATATGAAGTAGATGTTACAAAATATAGAGTTTGTAATAGGAATCTAAGCACTACAACCAAAAGGTTAAAGAAGTAACTCAAAGTTAAGAAGTATTATCAAAGATAAGAGTAATTCCTCTAACATAGGATCCAGTCTTCTAAAAAGGAAGAGAAGGTTATATGGAACATTATGATGGTTAAGAAAGAAAAATACTTAGGAAGAAGTATTTCGTAAAGTCTAAAGAATTAAGATGATGACTTGTAAAGATGAGATGAGCTAAGTTTCTTATGAACTAGCCAATATAGATGCAAGTCAACAAGAGGCTACAAAGAATGACAAGTGATTAAGAAGAGTGATACATATTACTAAAAGTTACGAATTAAATAAGATGATTTATGACATATCAAGTTTTCTCATAGATTGAGATCTTTGGATAATTAAAATTATCCAAGAGACATAAAATCAAACTCTAATAGTTACATGTTTTATTTACTCAAGTTTTTTCTCCTTTCAAGTTGCTACAATTGTGCCAAACTTTTTATTGAGTAGAGTACCTAAATTACTAGATTTCAAAATAATAGTTTATTACATTTGAATCTTATACGATAAGCATCAAAGATATTATTAGGAAAGATGAAGATGTGCAATATTTTTTTTATGATATCTTAAATAATTACTATGAAATTTTCTTTTGGATTTTTAGGAACTCAATAGATTATAGTTTTAAAGCTTTTTTCCTTTTTTCTTCTTGTTCCTTTACTAATTTATACAAAGCTTCAACACTTTGAGGAATTACTTCAACAACTATTTCCAACATTACAATGAGTTCTAACAAAGTTATGGTTAAATGTAGCAGGCAAAAAATGATTTAGAATGCATAAAAAGTAATTAATTAAAGTTAGAAGTTTACTATCTAGTGGTGAATTCTCTCAGTGGTTTGTCAATCTCAAGGTTTTCTAGTAGATTTTCTGCAATAGAATTTTTTTATCAAGGAATAATATAAAGATGGAAAATACTAATGTCTCTCAAACTGTAGGGACTATGAAGAATTTTGAAGCTTTTAATTTTGTTTTACCTTATGATTTATATGAACTCCTATCAAAAGATATCACTTACGATACATATTTCTATAGATTATTGGTTTTGTTTACCCAAATAAGAGCTTTACACCAATGATTCAAGCTATCCTTGAAGGCTATGAAATTAATGTTCTTCATGTCCACTATTTTTTAAAATCTTTTTTGCTTATCAGATAAGAAAATTCTAAAATTGTTAAAAAATCATTGGTTCTTAAAGTTTTTATGGATAAATGTAATACTTTTATTACTTAGGAATGGAAAGTGGATTTTAATCTATATTCTTCTAATTATCCTAAAATTCTTTGTTGGATTGAATTAGAAAATTATTTTAATTCTAAAACTCATTGTTGTACTAATCCTTTTAATTCTAAAGATGCCAATAAACTCTTGATATCTAAAGAGAATTCATTTTTTTAAAAAAAGAAATTTTTAGCAGGTACCAACAATGAAAATATTGCTAAAAATGAATTTTACTTAGTGCAACATTAAAAGAAGAGGCATGCACCTATAGCTTTCAATTTAAAGACCCCAAAGATATCTCATTCTCTTTCTATTTCTACTATTTCAAATTTTTTTTTATCAGATAATGTTTTTTTCACTTATTAGTGACATGGATTATAAGACAAATGTTGAGTTTGAAAAATCAAGGATGGAATGTTCAAGGCCTTTCTGATAGTTCCTAAGCAAAGATTATTAAGGAGTATCTTTCAAACCAATATTTATCTCTAGATTTTCTTTTCCTATAAGAAATTAAGATTTTAGCTCATGATATTAGTTATGTTGGCAAATGCATTTTTAAAAAATTGTATTGCTTTTTCTATTGATCATGAAGTTAATAAAGGAGATGTTACTATTTTTGTTAGATGGGAAAAGTTTTGAATTTTAGTTTTAACAACCTTGAAAGAGTAATTTTAATTATTTATCATAGTTAAAAAGGTAACTTTAATATTTATACTCCTAATAATTTGAAAGATTGATTAGAGATTTGGAAATATCTCTCATCTTTGCCTAAAATTCCTTGGATTATTAGAGGTGATTTCAAGATGGTTGAAAGTCATTTAGATAAACTTAGTAATCTTTCTTCTAAATATCTTCTCACCCTTTCTCTCTTAACCTAGTTAATACTATCTTCCATTGTATTTAGGAGTAGCATTAGCATAGAAACACATCATACACCTCACTCTGGACTAAACCATACGTGACAAAGTTAACACTAGTCCAGATGGGAAGACAGTGAACTGCGACCTAAGGATAACCGTCTAGATACCACAACTAGTCCGTCTGTAGAGTTTGACTGGATTGTGCGTGAAATGCTCATATTCGTATGGTTGAGTGTAAGGGTACCTCGCCACTCATCATTGGCATCATTGCCAGGGATGGTGCCAGTTATCTAGATTAGTTATATCATACAAGGTCGCTATATAGAAATTAACGATATATCTTTTGGCAAGAAATAAGTATAAAAATTCTCACATAATTTCACAACCATGGCTCTCCTACAAGACTATAACAATGCGACATCTAGTGGGGAAATTCATTGGATAACCAACGAATTATATGACAATGAAGATTGGAGTACGCAACC
>MNCI01033883.1:0-13638 GCA_015680685.1 Gnetum montanum | reverse complement strand
TCTAGGCTAGGAGGTCCATCTACATCCTTTGTTCGACCAATTCACGACTAGTCTAGACACTGTTTCTGACTATGATCTAGTAGTGAGCGTAGTCAATGACAGTTGTCCGCCAATCCTCCATTTCCATTCCTTGAGCCTGTAGGAACTCATTCTGTGACCTTAAGTCTCCGACCTCTCTAGTCAGAGACTCCCTTTTCTTCTTTGACTTCTGGAGTTTTTTCCAGAGGTCTTCATTGACATTCTAGCTTTCCCACAGGGAGCAAGTTGAGCATAATGCACATTTACGCATTTCTTTGTAAATGTTCCACGGTACGTCGGTCATCTCTGATGCGTGTTCGATGGTGTCCAAGTCAATGGGCTCTATGGGTTCCATCGGAGGCGAGCTCCTAATAACAAATAATAGATTAGACATAATTATAGCTGCGTAATCTTATAGAAAAATAGTTACATGATAACCATAGCATACCAGCTGCAGGGTCGACATGCTCTAAACGTCTGATCATGTCATCCACGACACCCTCCATAAAAGCAAATTTGTCAGGAAATTCACCCCATACTTTGCTTACAATGGTTGACGAGGGTCCGCGTTGGTCACCTGCGATATAGTTAAGTCAAAAACTTTGGCTACTAACAGAATCTCCAAGAAACAGTAATAGACTAGTTACCTCTTCTTGTCCTAGTTGGAAGAGCCTCGATACTTTCCGCTTCTACTCTTTCTTCATGCACAAGAGTTTGTGCATCACTCTCCTTGATAACTGGGGCCTCCTTTTCCAAAACTAGGGTTCCTTCTTCACGCCGTAACACCATGGCCCCTATTTTAGGGATCAACTACTTTGCAAACTTTTCCTTTCCTATTACATAGTATTATTGAATAATTCAGAACATCGATATTGTTTTAGAATAAAAAATTACGCAATACAATAATGACCATAATTTTTTACTGTATTCTTTCACTCACCAATTAGAGGTTTACTCCGTTGAAACTTGACTTGTACTATACTGCCTGCGCCACCTGCTGGCTCCATAGGTGCCTCAGTTAGACGAGGCTTCTTATGCTGAACTGATGCATTAACTATTTTTGTTGCCAGGTGCTTCCCCCATGAATTATCATCGATGTAAGAGGGAAGCGCCCCACCCACGCTGTCAGGACCCCACGTTCAAGGTGTTGCCACATTCTTAGTCATTATAGAAAATGACTCTCCAATTCCCTCTAGAGGGTCTTGTGACTAGGTAGTGCTGAAAATATGGGAGATCCAAGGTTTGGATAATTGGTCTTGGTCCTGTTGCACCTAGACCCCATTCCTCTGGACCACCAAAAATTTGGCAAAATGTTGAAGGCAAGTTATAAAAAAAGCAAAGTGCACACTGAAATGGGACTCGAGCGTTTGGCGGAGCCTGATCATTTCAGTGCGTAAACCTTCAGCAAAATAGCTCACCTAGTCGAATTGGGTCCCCTCCTCCATCACCTCTCGCATAATCAAGGCTTGCTCAATAGTAAGGAACTTCCCTTGTGAGAGTGTTTTGGGGAAGGCCCGAGCTTGGAAAAGGGGGTAGATGGTTTTGGCCACCTCCAACTTGATCTTTTCACAGGGGATCCCCTTTGTCTCCTTCTTAACCCCTAGCCACTCCTCTAGCTCTTCCTAACATTTTAAGCTCCTCCTAGCCTTTTCCTCTATGGGAAGGCCATTGGAGGGGATGCCGAAAAGGTCAGCAAATAGCTGAGCATCGATCTCAAAATGTACACGCATGTTACACACACGCGTGCAAAAACGTTCAGCCTCCTCGTTGAAGGAGTTAACCAAGGTTAGCATTTCACTTGTAGGGACATCGACGGTTATAGCCAACAATAGGTCCATCAACCTTGCTTCCCGGAGCTTAGTAGCCAACGCAACTAGGGCCGCTCTATGGCTGAGCCAGCGTTGTGCTTCTTTTATGTTGCCATAACGAAAGAGGAGGGTGTTCGCCTTGTGACCAGAAACCATGATAGTAATCTCCCGAGACTCTCTGATTGTTAACACAAGGTAAGACAACAAAAAATAATGTTATATATCATGTTAACCAATAATATCAAATAGTTAATCATTACGACTAAGCTTACCAAGACCAAATGGCAAATGAAATGGAGGAAGTTTTCTTTGCACGTTCATGACAGTGAGGGGAGGGTCCAGAGTCCATTCCTCATTCAACCATCTGAGTTTCTTATAGTTGTTGAAGAACTTGACATAGCGGGTGGGATATTCGGGGATCTCGAAGGCCAATTGCCCCATGACACCGGCGCATACATTGCTAATAAAGGTAAACTTCTTTATAGCTCTTTTGGTTAAGGACAACGTATCATTGTTGCCTAGTAAGCCATTTTCATTGATAAAGAACTTGTATTATATAGCACATTACTATCTTACGCTCTACAAATTTAAACAATAGAAGACATATTAGCACACCGTAAAAAGAAAAACAAAATAACTTACCCGCTTGCATAATGCACAGTGCCAAGTGGGTACTGAAAGTAGGTTCCAACATGACGAGCTATGAACAAAGTGTTATAGGCGTGATAATAGTTAAATCTAGGCATCTCCTAGATCCAACTTAAATGCCTCAAACCCTTAGCGCTTGGTTTGCGGTCTTGAGCTCGACCAATGTCAATAGCTCCATCTGTTAGGAAAGCTAGAATACCCTGTGTGGAACTGACTAACAGAATTTCTAGAATAGCTGTAGCCTTATTGCCTGACAAATGTGACCAGATTATTATGCTGTAGTTATGAAGAAAAAATTGCAAAAACTCCCACGCACCCCTCTGGAACGATATCACTTCCCCCTTTAGGCAAGCATGAGGGGGAGGAACATTGGCTACGGGAGCGCTTATACAACACAAAACACCGACTATGTCCAAAACAATTAGCACAGATTTCACCATTATACCGTACAGAATATAAACACGCTACCATCAGAAAAAAAATCCAAATCTAGATTTCATTGCATGCTTAAGAGAATTTATAGATTATGTTTAAACCGCGAGGCCAAAATCGCTCAAACCCTTGCAACAGTGCAAGGTCTGTCCCTCACAACGGCGATGGAAGCAATAACGCGTATTGTTCAAGCGTAATACCACAGAAATTTCGCTACGTAAACCCTTATTTTAACACAAGGTCTATGAAAAAGACTCTCATTTACAGAAATAAATATACAGATAACACCAAAAACAAAATAAAAACAAAGGCAACACGAGAAAATGAGAGACGACCTACCGATTCAGGGGGGTAACATCTCACACCTCGACCATGGCCTGTAAAGCACGTTGCAGGCTTCCTTGCACTTCATCGATCTTGGCCAATTTTGCATTCTTCCCTTTAAGCTTCAGAGCCATAGTTGCTACTTGGTAAATCTTCACAAAAATGCACTATTATCCTTTGCTCTTCCTCTCTTGCTACAATAACTAAATTTGAATTCGCAATAGCCAATAGCCTTTTTTTGATATGAACTGATTACTTATAAACCAAATGCACAAAACTAACCGACTCGATGCCCATTTAAAGCGAGACTTTCTTAAATCGTTGGTGTTAGCGTGATATGAAACTCGAAGATCGGGGCATTAATTTTGTAGATATCACATAGATTACGGTCCGAAATGACCCTAAACTACTACACCCTATCACCTCGTAATCGGGTCACATTAATTATAGGCTATTCACGGTATTCAAATTCGGTTAACTCTTCATGCTCAACGATGCCACACTATACTTTTTCAAACTCCTGACAAGCATCATATGCTAACATTTGCGACACTTAGCACAACAGTTTCTAACTACTTCCGTATTTGGCAATTTTGCAGGATAGTTGGCAAATGGATGTAGCCTTATCCGCATCCCTAGACTTAACAGGCCCACATGGGGAAATCGTTAGACAACTTGATCACACACTAGTAGAAACTAACCTTTCCCTTTATGATGCGACCATAGCCACATTGGAAACATCTCCAGACTAGCCAGAACACTCGACGCGAACGCTAGACCTAGAAGATGGAGATGTAACCGAGGACCCTCTCAATGAGATTCCCGTGGTTATGCATAGGGGTGAGAACAAAAAAATCTTAAGGTTAGTTCTTTACTATACCAAAAGGCACATGATGATATACTGCAGGTACTCTAGAACAATGTTACAGTGTTTGCGTGGTCATATGAAGACATGTCGGGACTAGACCCAAGGCTAATACAACATAACATAATTCTAGACTCGTGCATTAAAGCAGTTAGATAGAAATCACGAAAGATTAAGCTAGAAATCACGCTAGCAATGTGTGATGAAATTACCAAGCTGTACCAGGCTAATTTTATCAATGCAGTCGATTACTCAGACTGGGTGTCTAACATAGTAGTTGTACCTAAGAAGATAGGAGGAATACACATTTGTATAGACTTCCAGGACCTAAAAAAGGCCATAATTAAGGACAACTTTTCATTACTGAGTATCAACCAATTAGTGGATACAACTGCTGGGCATGCACTTTTATCTTTATGGATGGTTTCTTAGGCTATAATCAAATTTGCATCAACCCAGGACACCAATTGACCACAACATTCATGACACCCTAGGGTACCTTCTNCATACGAGCACACCCTGACAAGGTCAAGGCCATAGTTGAGTTAATTCATCCTACAAATCTCAAAAAACTACGTGGGTTGCAAGGATGATTATAGTTTATCAGGTGGTTCATCTCGAGATTAACAGACAAATTACATCCCATGCAGCACTTGCTTAAGAAAGAGGTTAATTTCGAGTGGATTGATGACTGTCAGCATGCGTTTAATACCTTGAAACAAGAGCTTCAACGCTTACCAACGGTCTTCCCGCCACAAAGGGATCAACCGTTCTACATTGACCTCGCAACCTCAGATGTATCCATAGCTACATTACTCTATCAAAAGAGAGGTGATGGGTCAGAAGTACCCATCTATTACTTGAGTCATGCACTATGTGCATATGAAACAAGGTATAATGAGGTAGAGAATAATTATTTAGCATTGGTATTTGCACTCAAAAAGTGTAGACATTATCTCTTCCGTAGCAAGATTAACATAATTTGCAAAAATAATATCCTGCGAGCCATTACGCATAACTTATACAAAAGTAGTAGAATAGCTTGCTGGAAAGCTATGACAACATAATTCAATCTGCACTACATTGGCCAATCTTCCATGAAAGGCCAAGTGATAGCTGACTAGCTGATGATGTCACCCATTGGCAATCAGGCGACAATAGAGCCTGAATTTCCCGATGATCATGTACATAGCCTAAGACCTGTGTTAATAGGACTCGAAACAATGTTACACTTTGACAGAGCTTCAACCACTAGAGGTGGTAGTGCTGCTATGGTTATTATGCTATCACCTGAGGATGTGCATCTATATGCCTATCGCTTGACCTTCCCTTGTACAAACAACATGGCAGAGTATGAGGGGCTCCTCAGGGGATTATTAACAGCCAGAGAACTTAACGTTCAACACCTGGAAATTAGGGGTGATTTGATGCTCGTAATAATTAAAATCATAGGACTCTACACCTGTAAGGCTATACATTTATAGTCCTATTGTGATATGGCTAAAGATCTCCTACAGTAATTTGTAGCAACCGATGCCCAACACGTGCCTCGAAATGATAACACTCTACTCGATGCACTGGCTACACTGGTATTAAATGTACCACTACATCTCTTTGCCACTTGGCCTTCTTTGATGATAGAGTGTGTAGATCCTATCATTTATACGGTGCAAATATCTTCACTAACCACGGGTGGAACACCAGAATGGTACGATAACATTAAAACCTATTTGCTGCATGGCGAACCACCGCATACGCTAATGCGTGCACAGAAAGACATAATATGCAAGCGTGCTAGGTAATACGTCATCATCAGAGTCAGTACTCTCTATAGACGTTCTTTCGATGGGGTATTGATAACTTGTGTTAACGAAGATCAAGCGCAATGAATAGTCGGCGAGGTCCATGAGGGGCTGTGTGGAGGACACGTAGCCCCACGGGCCATGGCCGCTAAAATCCGACGCTTAGGGTATTATTGTCCGTATATGAAAAAATACTTCCTTACCAAGGTTAAGACGTGTGACACGTGTCAACATTATGTACATATTATACATGTGTCGCCAACAGAATTACACACTACGCAGATTACATGGCCCTTACAACGATGGGGATTAGACATCATAGGACCGATCACGCCAAAATCTTCTGTAGGGCATAGCTTCATAATCACCGCCACTGAGTATTTCACAAAGTGGGTGGAAGCTATCCCATTACAGAAGATCACATCTGAACAGGTCTGCCTTTTCATTTTAGACAACATCGTAACTAGATTTGGGCTCCCAATGACTATCGTGACCGAAAATGGACCATAGTTTAGTAGTAGAGAGACCAAATCTTTTTGCAATAAGCTTGGTATCAAAAAATATTTTTCCTCACCTTATTACCCATAAGAGAATGGTCAAGCTGAAGCAATAAACAAAGTCATCATCAATTTGCTCAAGAAAATGCTTAGCAGCAACAAAAGATGATAGCATGAAAAGATCCTCTATGTGCTATGGGTGTATCATACTACATGCAGAATAGCTACAGACAGTATGCCCTATAGCCTAGTCTATGGATCTGAGGTGGTGCTGCCTCTCGAATTACAGGTTCCTTCACTATGGATGGTCCTCTCCACGATTATAAATGAGGCTCAACACACCGAGTCTTAAATCATGGATTTGGACTCAATAGAGGAGAAGCGAATACATATGCTTGATACCATTGAGAAGTATCAGGATAAGCAGAGGCAGAATCCCCACTAACCTCTACAGCAATGACTGATCAAGAAAGGAGATTTAGTTCTCAAGGTCATTTGGGAACCAGTAGGAGAATTCTCTGCAAATTGGGAGGGCCCTTTCTTGGTTGTTGGCGCGTATAGCAACAGAGCATTCAAGTTAGTAGACATCAATGGCAACGAGCTACCAAATCCAGTGAATCACATATACCTGAAGCGGTATTACATCTAGCTGTAGAACATTAAGCAACGATCGTCCGCTACGATGTAAAACTGGAAAGTTGCAATTGTCCACTACGATGTAAAATTGGCATTTCTTGCACGTGTCTGCCACGACGCTAAACTGGAAATGATCATCCACTACGATGTAAAACTGGCAAAGGTAATACCACATCCCCTACAACGTAAAACTAGCAAAGTTGTACACGTCCGCTACGACATAAAACTGGCGTTTCTTGCACGCTTCTGCCACGACGCTAAACTAGCAACGACTATCCGCCATGACATAAAATTGGCAAAGGTAATCATCCATTTGTTGGGATGTAAAACAAGTGAAGACTTGTCTGTGGGTCACAACACAAAATTGACACCCATAGCACGGTCTGCTGAGACAATAAATCAGCTATACCACTGTCCGCTACAATGTAAAACTAGCACTCCTTTGTTCGCCTAGACTCTAAACCAAGACCATGGTCTGCTAGGACTTAAAACTAGCAACAATAGTCTACCAGGACTTAAAACTGGGATCTTCCGACTGCCAACATAACAAGCGAGCGTGAACATTCCTGCGTGGCATCCATGCCAGACAGAAGGGATGGGACGTTGGGATAGCCCCAGCATCACCACCTTGCCGGCATCCTATTGATTCCTCGAACATGCTGAAAGCCATCCTACTAACCCCTCGAAGATACCATCGCAACAACCGTTTTAGTGGTGGTCCCTCTGAGAGGTCAGTTTCACTGTCTAGAGGCCCAAGGGAGTTCTCATCAGCCATTACCTTGGGGATCTCTGCTCATCGTTACCACTAGACTCTAGCATCACAGATTCATCTAACTAGTGCTTTGCACAGTCAGTTGGATGCATTGAGTCTGGCTGCTGACGATGATTTTCTGAGTCAGGCATCAACATTGGGACCCTCTCCTCTTGCTAGGGTTCCTTCCCTTTGGCTCACCCGCTCCTTCTCGCCTTGGATGGTGCTTATTTCTACAACCTCCTTGGTGGTTAGGATGATCAATGGTGTTCTCTATTTTCTTTTACGTTTGCAGGAAACTTGCTGTGGTGGCGTCGTTTAAGAGTACGTTCACCGGAGCCATGAAGTACCGACAACATTCTGAGATGGCTGCTTAGGTTAGCCTATCTACTTAGGAGTGCATCTTTGCCTTCTCCATAATCTGACATCTTGTTCCTATTTCCCTCCTTTTCCCTTCCATCTGCTTGCCTTGTACAGAATTTGAATATGCACCACAAGCTTTTTGCACATGTATTACAATCAGGCCCATGCACTGGCATAACGCAACTTGCCTCATTAAAGCCGAATGTAAATATTGAACATGCCCATGAACTAGCGTAACGCAACTTGCCTAGTGGAGCAAAGAAAAAAAACAAAAGGGGACTTGGAAAAATGGATGTAAAACAACTCATCTAGGCCATGTAGGCATAACACAACTCATCCATGTAAGCCCCTTTATCTGCAGTATGATAGCATAACTCCTTGCAAATGTAATCATAGGAGGATGCCTGATGCCTTATTCACAAAAAGCTATACCCACACACTTGAGTCTTGCCCGAACCTCCCTCCTCTTGCATCTGTATAATCCCTCCAGCACTTGTTCTTATTCCTACTTTACCCCACTTTTGCACTTCTAGGTTGACAGGGCGACACTTGAGCATCCGTCGATGGACGTTGTTGGTGCCTTTATCTATTCGGTGTTTCGTATTCTTTGTCGACATCTTTTGGGCAAGCCGTCAAAATGTCAACATAGAGGGGCCATTGAAACACCGTGAAAATTGCAAGGCCAACCCACGACTCAGATGAAGATTTCTGACTCAGGCGAAGATTTGCAACTCAGGCAAACATTTGCAATACAGTACAGCACAAAGTAGAAATCCAGAAGACAGAATGAGGTAAAGGGATGCACAACATCAAGTCCCCAAATTTTTCTAAAAATTCTAACCTTTTGCTCTTTACGCTGTATTACACAACATAGCGTCAAATTGCTTAGCGTAATTCTGCACAATGTAGTGTGATGTTAGAAAGTACCCTACTACAGTAATGGGGTTGGCAGAAATTTGGGACTTCAGCAAATGTGACAAAAGTTTAAGTCCTAAGCAACGACTTGCAACATGTTGCACATTTCACTAAGTTCTTCGCTCAAGGCTTTTGTTACGCTACATTACGTAGTGCAGTGTAGCAAGCCTCAAGGAGATTGATCAAAATCAGAGGAAGCATAGCGACAACAACCTAACTTCATGCAAGCTGATCACTTTATGCTTTATTACACTACGCGACGTAAACAAGCGTAACGTGGTGCAAAGTTAACTACTTTATGCTTCATTACGCTTCACAATGTAAATAAGCATAACACAGCTTAAGTTAACTATTTTATGCTCTATTAGGCTACGCAGCGTAAATAAGTGTAATGCAGTGTAAAGTTAGCTAAAGCAGTACTGTACACGGACCAACAATCCATACGTGGCAATACGCTCTTAGCGTATTGTAGCGTAATCATGAGGCAGTTTCAACAAATATGGTTTGCAACACATTACTCTTCAAGACATCATGAAGCATGATGTCACAAGCCTCAGACACAAAAATCATCAAGTCAACGACATTTTGTAAGTTCGGGAAACGTGTCATCTGGACCGTGCCTTTCTCTATGATTCTAAAGTTATAAATACTCCAGTTGACGAAGAAAGAAAGGATCTTCTTTCAACAAGAAAAAAAAGGGCATTAGCATTATCATCAAGAGCAATAAGCTTTCTTGGCGAACGGTTATCCTCTTCATCGGTGATCATTAGCAGCTTTTGGCGAAGATTGACAAAGGCAAAAAGGAGCAGATCAGAGGTTGTGAGATCATTTGGTACGATTGGCGAAGTTTATTGATCAGAAATAGTTGATCGATAGACGTTTTTTTTTCAGGCTTGACCTTCCTTGCAGCCTAGTTTTATTGTGCTTTACCTTTAAATAGATTTCTGGCTATTTGTGTATGCTTCACACAAGAAAAAGTGAAGTTTGCCATTAGAATATTGTACGCAGCATATTCAGCTTTTGAGTCAAATCACAGATCTTGGGATTGGCCATTTTCCCTAAATCTAATCTTTCTTGTCGTGTTAATGTTACTGTCATTTTGAACTCTTTACATTGCTTTCAACTCCCTCTCCATTTAACAACATCAAATCACCTTGCAATATATATAAAAAAATATACAACATCTCCATACACGAAAGTTTACTGATTAAGTAAGTCCCTGTCTGATCGACAAGACCATTCAGAGCACCTCGAATTCGTTTTCTCCAGCACGGCCCTCGCACGGATCCAAGGTTGGAATTGTGTACACGGATTTTCATTTGGTATTTCCAGTGACCAACGTTTTCTATCATTATAGTTTTCTCATTGAAACACCGTGTAAATTGTGAGGCCAGCCCATGACTCAGATGAAGATTTGCGACTGAGGCAAAGATTTGCAACTCAGGCGAACATTTGCAATATAGTACAGTGCAAAGCAAAAATCCAAAAGACAGAATGAGGCAAAGGGGCATGCAACATCAAGTCCCCAAATTTTTCTAAAAATTCTAACTTTTTGCTCTTTACGCTGTATTACGCAACATAGCATCACATCACTTAGCATAATTCTATGCAATGTAGCGTGATGTTAGAAAGTAGCCTACTACAACAATGGGGTTGGTAGAAATTTGGGACTTCAGCAAATGCTGTAAAAGTTTAAGGCCTAAGCAACGGCCTGCAACATGTTGCACATTTCACTAAGTTTTTCAGTCAAGGCTTTTGTTACGCTGCATTAGGCAATGCAGCGTAGCAAGCCTCAAGGAGATTGATCAAAATCAGAGGAAGCATAGCGACAATAACTTAACTTCATGCAAGCCGGTTGCTTTACGGTTTATTTCGCTACATGGCATAAACAAGCGTAACATGGTGCAAAGTTAACTACTTTACACTTCATTATGCTTCGCGGCGTAAATAAGTGTAAAGTAGCTTAAGTTAACTATTTTACGCTCTATTATGCTACGCAGCATAACCAAGCATAATGCAGTGTAAAGTTAGCTAAAGCAATACCATACACACACCAACAATCCATACGCGGCAATATGCTCTTTAGCGTATTGTAGCATAATCATGAGGCAGTTTTGGCAAATGTGGTTTGCAACGCATTATGCTCCAAGACATCATGAAGCATGATGTCACAAGGCTTAGACATAAAAATCATCAAGTCAACGACATTTTGTAAGTTCGGGACACGTGTCATCTGGACCGTGCCTCTCTCTGCGATTCTGAACTTATAAAAACTCCAGTTGACAAAGAAAGAAAACATCTTCTTTCGACAACAAAAAAAAGGGCATTGGCATTGTCATCAAGAGCAACAGGCTTTCTTGGCGAACGGTTATCCTCTTCGTCGGCGATCATTAGTAGCTTTTGGCAAAGATTGACAAAGGAAAAAAGGAGCAAATTAGAGGACGTGAGATCATCTAGTACGATTGGTGAAGTTTATTTCAGAAATAGTTGATCGATAGATGTGTTTGTTCCAGGCTTGACCTTCCTTGTAGCCTAGTTTTGGCTAGAACAAGGTAGATCAGCCTTTACTGTGCTTTACCTTTAAATAGCTTTCTCATTGTTTGTGTATGCTTCGCACAAGGAAAAGCGAAGTCTGCCATTAGAATATTGTACGCAACATATTCATCTTTTGAGTCAAATCACAGATTTTGGGATTGTGCATTTTCCCTAAATCTAATCTTTCTTGTTGTGTTAATATTACCGTCATTTTGATCTCTTTACATTATTTTCAATGCCCTCATCGTTTAATGACATCAAATCGCCTCGCAATATAAAAAAAATATACACCATCTCCATACACGAAAGTTTACTGATTAAGTAAGTCCTTGTCTAATCGACAAGACTGTTCAGGGCACCTTGGATTTGTTTTCTCCAGCATGGCCCTCGCATGGATCCGGGGTTGGAACTTTGTACATGGATTTTTGCTCGGTATTTCTAGTGATTGACATTTTTCGTCGTTACAGTTTTCTCATTGAAACACCTTGAAGATTACGAGGCCAGTCCACGACTCAGATGAAGATTTGCAACTCAGGCAAAGATTTGCAACTCAGAAAAACATTTGCAATATAGTACAGTGCAAAGAAGAAATCTAGAAGATAGAACGAGGCAAAGGGGCATGCAACATCAAGTCCCCAAATTTTTCTAACAATTCTAACTTTTTTCTCTTTATGCTGTATTACGCAACATAGCATCACATTGCTTAGCGTAATTCTGTGCAATGTAGTGTGATGTTAGAAAGTAGCCTACTATAGTAATGCGGTTGGCAGAAATTTGGGACATAAGAAAATGTGGCAAAATTTTAACACCTAAGCAATGGCCTGCAACATGTTGTGCATTTCACTAAGTTCTTCGGTCAAGGCTTTTGTTACGCTGCATTATGCAGTGCAGCGTAGCAAGCCTCGAGGAGATTGATCAAAATCAGAGGAAGCATAGCGACAACAAGTTAACTTCATGCAAGTCGATCGCTTTATGCTTTATTATGCTACGCAGCGTAAATAAGCATGACACGGCGCAAAGTTAACTAGTTTACCCTTCATTACGCTTCACGGTGTAAATAAGCATAACGCAACTAAGTTAACTATTTTAAGCTCTATTACACTATGTAGCGTAAACAAGCGTAATGCAGTGTAAAGTTAGCTAAAGCAGTACCGTGCACACACCAGCAATCCATACATGACAATACGCTCTTTAGCCTATTGTAGCATAATCATGAGGTAGTTTCGGCAAATGTGGTTTGTGACGCATTACACTCCAAGACATCATGAAGCATGATGTCGCAAGCCTCAGACATAAAAATCATCAAGTCAATGGAATTTTGTAAGTTTGGGACACGTGTCATCTGGACCGTGCCTTTCTCTATGATTCTAAACTTATAAATACTCCAGTTGAGGAAGAAAGAAAAGATCTTCTTTTGATGATAAGAAAAAAAGGGCATTAGCATTGTCATCAAGAGCAACAAGATTTCTTGGTGAACGGTTATCCTCTTCGTTGATGATCATTAACAGCTTTTGGCGAAGATTGACAAAGGAAAAAAGGAGCAGATCAGAGGTTGTGAGATCATCTGGTATGATTAGCGAAGTTTATTGATCAGAAACAGTTGATCGATAGATGTTTTTGTTCCGGAGTTGACCTTCCTTGCACCCAGTTTTGGCTAGAACAAGGTAGATCAACCTTTATTGTGCTTTACCTTTAAATAGCTTTCTCGCTATTTGTGTATGCTTCACACAAGGAAAAGCGAAGTCTGCCATTAGAATATTGTACGCAGCATATTCAGCTTTTGAGTCAAATCACAGATCTTGGGATTGGACATTTTCCCTAAATATAATCTTTCTTATCGTGTTAATGTTACCGTCATTTTGAACTCTTTACATTGTTTTCAACTCCCTCTCCATTTAATGACATCAAATCGCCTCGCAATATATAAAAAAAAATATACACCATCTCCATACATGAAATTTTACTGATTAAGTAAGTCCCTATCTAATCGACTAGACCGTTTAGGGCACCTCGGATTCGTTTTCTCCAGCACGGCCCTTGCACG
>MNCI01033879.1:24613-58786 GCA_015680685.1 Gnetum montanum | reverse complement strand
GTAGGTTTTGCTTTGTAATGGAGCTACTATTCATGGAAGTTTAAGCTTTTATCTTATCTTTCACAGCAAAGCTTCTGTTTGCACAAGTTGTTCATGCCACATCAACAAATATAACCAACTAGTAGGACCATTTTTGGTTCTACAAGAGCTTATGCTTTTAATGGCTTCTCTCTTTACAACATAAGCTTCTAAAATAGGTACCACACTTTAGAAACAATTTATGGTTTTACAAAAATCATCCAAAATAGTTATACCATTTTAGCATGATGTGTAATCAAATTTTTAATCTATCTCGGCTTTTGGATTTAGCTGTAGAATTATTTTTTGGTTCTACAGAGGCTACTTGAATTGGTTCTACCATGTTAGCTTCAACTTTGTGCACATAGAACTTGGTGAAAGCAACATTAGTTTTTTTTTCTTTTTGTGAACATGTTAACTTTAAGAATTTTAATCTAGATCAACAAGTGCAAAATAGATGGGACTAAGCTCAATATCGTGTTCATTAAAAAATTTTATCCAAATTAGAATTAATTTCTAAAACCATTTTTGGTTCTATACAGGATGGTCTATATGGTTCTATCATGTCAGCCTCTTTTCCACACATATAGGCTAAGTAAGAAGCTCATCTTTTTTCAAAAAAGATTTAGAACTAGTTTTTAGTTCTACTGGGCATAGCTTGTAAAACTAGTCTTTAGAACTAGTTTTTGGTTCTACAAAGTTCACACAAAATATTTTTGCTATGTTAGTTTTTTTTACAGCATGCATAGGAATGCTTATTTAAAAGAGAGAGAGAGAGAGAATCTACCTTATTTTTTCTAAGAGCCTATGAAGCCACATTAGCTGAATCAAATCAAAGCCATACATTAAAAGCTAGATAGTCCACAAATATAAAAACCGTGAGGATCAAAAAGTTTTAGAACCATTTTCTTAAAGAGCTCACTACCACATCAACTTAAGCAAAAGGAAAGCTCATTGCAAAGAATATAAGTTGGCTTTAAGAGCTCTCTTGAAACTAAAACCTTAAAAGGCACCCTAAAATGAAACTCTAAAACATAATAAAGCTTAGATTGCATAATATCATTAAATAGAAAAAACTAAAGTATGTACTTNGTGATCTTGAATACAAGTAGAGCTTATTAATTCCATGAGAAGTAAAGGGACCGTTAGCACCAGAAATGAAATGATAGATTCTTCTTCCTCTGTCAAGCTTTCAATACTTACCTCAAGCTCATACTAAAAGAAGTAACTAAGGCCAAGATGTAACAAATGCAATTTTTTTTTCTTTATCTACTTTTCACAACAAATGTACAACAGTTATAGCTTCTTCTTTCCCACACTTCTCCAACTCTATATCTTTAATGTATCAGCAATAACTCAAGAAACGCCTCACTAGCTCACCTATGTATATTCTAGTTCTTTTTTTTTTTCCGAATTGGTCCTTAAATTGAGATTTCTACTTCCTTTGTTCTTCTCCTCTTCTTAATCTTATTCTCTCTGTTTTTTTTTAAAGCTCTATTTTCTTTTTCCCATAAAGCTTAGTAAATCTTGAGTCTCTATGTTGAAATAAGGCAGAGTGTTTTCCTCTTCCTCTATGTTGTAAAAGGAAATCTCTGTAGCTTTGAGCTTGACAGTTATGCTTAGTTTAAGATTGTGAAAAAAAGCCATGTAATTTTTTATTTGTTATAAAATTACTTTGCCCCCTAGCATTTAAGGAGAGTTTTAAGGTGGTTCTAGCAGCTGAACCACCTTAAATGCTCTATGTCTATTTATTCTTTCCTTCATAATTGCTCTATTTACTTGGTTAAGTTTTTACTTTAAGGCTTTCTGCTAATCTTCCATTAGCTCTAATTTTTATAGAGCCCTGATTCCAATTATGATAATTTTATTCTCGGTGTTTTGCATTTAAAATGTAAATTTAATGGTCTTTGTTATCCTGTCATATAGTCACTGGTGCACCAGAAAGACTGCAAATAAACACTCTGTTATTTGGGGCCTGTTATGTGGTTATGCTCATGTGTTTATTTGTATACGTATCATCTAATGTTGTCTTGTTTATGTGTTTATTTGCATACGTATCCTCTAATGTTTCTTGGGATCTGTGCTGTTTTAAACCATCAATCCAAACAGTACTTTAATCTGATTTCCAGTTTGAATTTCCTGGTTTTTCATGGCTAAGCCGAGTTACACATTTTAATTTATCATTCATGTACTTAGTAGGAATTTTTTAACTTAAATAGCAATAAAAATATTTTTATTATTTTTATATATAGCAAGGGTTTAACTAAGGAGTTGTGCCTAATTAGGTATAATTTATGAGCTGTATTAATTGAGATATACAACCAATCAGCGTTAAATGTATACCTAGATTTTCCTTAATAAACATTTTATATCGGTAAATAATTTAGGTAACAATAACTCCTATGTTTTATTTTTATTTTTAAATTATTTTTATTTTTAAGTTTTAAAGGGAAAAAATTGTGACGTTTACGTTTCGGTTTCGGTTATCGTTGTTCATTACATTACCCAGAAAGACACGTGTTCCTTTATTCACGTCGCCATTGCAAACTTTACCTTTTTGTTGGTATTCTCCAATAGATTGGAAGATTTGATGCATCACTTATTTGAAAAAGTTCTAGCAATTTCATTGTATGAGCATCACTTGTTGTCTAAGGTTAAGAATTTTGATTTTTGGAAAAGTGCATAGAAGTCCTGAAATTTGCAAAATAGCCAGCAAAGATGGTGAATAGGTTGAAGGCTCTCGAAAACCTTTTTAATTAAGTAAAAGCCTTATTGTTAATTAAATTAAAAGGTTAGGTAGAATCCATTTTCCTATTTTAATGCTTTATAAAAATTATTTATTTCTATAAAATGTTGTGAACTTATTGAAATTGAAATTGAAACCCAAATTTTATTATATCTCTTGATCTTCTATATTTATTGGACTATAGAAATATGCATGTTAGGTGTTTTGAAAACATCATCATGAAATTTACCAAGTGTTCTTGGTAATATTTGGAACAAATCAACTAAATTAGTAACTATAATATCTCATCTATGTTTAATGTGGTGCAAGAAAATGTTGTATTTATCTTCAATGCTATTTGTAATTTATATTCACAAGGAATTTTGAGCCATCTACTTATTTCAACCCCCATATGATGAGATGCAATTTGTATTCCATTAGTTGCACATAATAATTAAGGCCTCCCCTAATACTATTAAATTAAAAATGTTTTTTCCTTCTACATTATTACAAAGTTTTGGAAATATTGCTTGTTTTAATAATTTATGAACTTGGTTAGTATCATAATAAAAAATGTGCTTTTGAATGTTCTATTTATTAAGGCATAGAGCTCCCCCATGAAGCTATCCTTTATCATGGGTTTCCATTATCACTTTTTTGGAATATTTATCTAGTGAAGATGTAGAGAGATTATGATGATAAGCTATTTACTCATAAATAGTATCAACCTTTATCACTATCATCTCTACTTTAAGAATCATATTATCATATTGTGTTTATCTCTTCACATTAAATTCATCTACCTATTAAGCTTTTGAATTTCTTCTATTTGTTTTCAATATTTGTTTAATAGATTAGAACCTCCTACAACACACCCATTTTACATAGTAGGTTGAACAATGAACAAGAGCATTCTAGGTCAAGATATTTGGAAGAAGAAATTATGTCCATATGCTCATATCCTTTAGAAATATTGTCAATCTCATTACCTATGCCACAAATCATGATTTTAGTTTTTTCGACGTTCAATTTCATTTCTGGATGTTGCCAAAAATCATTAAGAGTATTAAGTATTTGCTATAATCCTCCCATTGAATTTGAAATTAAGACACCATCAACATAGAGTAAGATTTCCACAAGAATTCTTCTAATTATAATTTCAAATTAAGTTTGTATTTTATGCATACACTATTCAAGTTAATCAATAAAAAGCTCAAATAAAGTAGGAGAAAGAGGACATCCTTTTTTTAACACCAATAAAACTATTAAATAAAATTTTTTCTTGCTCAATTATAAACTAAATGCACACCTCTTTATAAAGTTTTTGGATAGGAGATAATAGTGTCATAAGAACTAAATTTTCTAACCTTTTGCAAAACTTGCTTGGAATGAAAGAATCATTGGCCTTAGAAAAATATACAAAGTAAATAAAAATTTTCTTATGTGTACTTTTTACTCTATCAATAGTTTATTGTAAAGGTTGAGAAGAAAACTTACAATAAAATGATGCTACGTAAATCTTGCCATAGAAGTTGTATGTATTTTATTTTCTTTAGCCCATCTTCCAAGTATAGAGTCTAGAATAGTGCCTAAAAGCTTGACAATAATATTGTTGATTACAATCAATCTATACTTATTTACATCATTTTTACCTTCTCTTTTAGAAACCATAATTTCTTTATTAATACACTATTCCCTTCTAACCCTACAACCAAATTTAACTTTTTCCATATGACATTTCTTATGAATGGCCTTCCCCATTTAAGCATTTCTCCATATAAGTTATTTACATCAACATCATTTCCTTATGCTTAGTTTTTTATATGCTAGTCAAAAGAAATAAACAAAGTATTACCATTGTTATAAAAATCTTCTATTCTATTTTCACTATGAATCAAAGGTTAATAAAAATTTTCAATATCTTTGAGAGATAAAGTATAGTCTATTATTCTCTTATTTACGATCTTTCTTTTATCTTTTTCTAACAAACTAATCTATCTTTGATGAGTGGTGGAGTAATTCAACACCCAACCATACAAGTCATGGGTGTTCACATGCAACCAAATCATAATCCGTAGATGAGGTAATGTGATTATGCTAGTAATTGGTTAAAGTTTGAGATTGTTGTCTTCCCAAGTGAGCTAGTAAAATCCAAAGGTATAATTTAACTCACTATGAGGTATATGATCACTAATGTTGTGTGGGCCATCTTACTCATAGTAAACATGGTAAAGTAGAAAGAGCTTCTAAGTCTAATCAAAATAGTAAACAATCCTATTCTATCATATGATTATGAGAATTTGATCTTAACCTTCTGTACACACCTTGGGTTTCATGCAATTACTACTAAGATTACCAAGTACTTCGTTACTGGGAAAAACAAACGATAGCATTACTAGGTTAGCAAGCAATTACACTTATGTGCTTGAGATCAGTTGTACTCACTTCGTTTAACAATAATAAAAGTAATATGCCTGGAAAAGTAAATCATTAACTAAGAAAATAGTAAACATTATTCTAAGTAAAGCAATAAAACTAGGAGAATGTTGTAGTAGTTGGAAATATCTTGATCTTTATTTTTTATCACACTTGTGTCCAAGTACAAAATGCTCAAATAAAAATGTCATTTAATGGTTCACACTACACTATGAACATTCACACTTTTAATTGCTAAGTCTAAATTTACGGAAACAAACTAAAAGAGTTTTGGTCAAGGTGGATGGAATTATTGTTAGAACATGCACCTAAGTGTCATATTTATAGGTAGGCAGATGTGGCATGATATTACATATCTTATGTCATAGTATGGGCTTTGATATCGGGTATGAAATATCATAGCTCCAATATCGAGTACATGATATCACAGCTCCAATATTAGATATTCAATATCATAGCCATTCAAAAATTCATTCTATCATACCCCCACAACTGACTAAAAACTTGTCCTTGAGTTAAAAGAAAATGAGAATAAAGTTCCTTCAAAAATTAGGAGGTAGATTTACCTGATACTTATTTACATAACTCTTTATGCTATAATGGTATGTTAAAAAAATAATGCAAGACATGGCATGATGGAATTTAACAAAAAAATAAAATCTAACAAAGCTCAATGTAGACTAGGTAGTTCTTGGTGGTGGTGGCGGCTCCTCCATTGATTGCTTTCCCTTATTGTCAATCTTCTAAAATTTGTATAGGTTTAGGAGTGTCTTAAGATTTTTCTCCTATGTTCTTGGATCATCTACTATCCATGCTTGTTGTGCAATGTGTGATGGAGTGAGTACATCCCATGGACATAACAACTGTGGGAACATCTAATTGGCCTTGACGTACTAGGCCATAAACTACCTTCTCTCCTCTTCAAATGATCTAAACTTTTCATGTAATTCATAATAATCATACAATCTTCTAGCTAGGTTTTTTGCAACATCTTTATACCCTTAGTAGCCAACCCTTAGTGCTTTTAATTTGGAGTTTATCACTTAAAGTTTTTGCAAGGCATCTTTACAATCTACAAAATCTTTCTTGTATAGTGTGTACGTGGCCGCTACTTATTGTCCTAGTTCAATTCTAGGCCTTCATGCTATTAACATGGCCAAGTTAGCATAACAAAGGTTAGCTAACCCCATGTATTCCTTGAGATCTTCAATCTCTAGGTCTTTATTTTTAACTTCTGCCTGGTGGACATGGGCAAAACTATTCAAGATCTAGGTTTTGCATTGATATGAAGTTCATTCTAGCCTTAGCCATCTATATCTCTTTTACATTAATCTATTTGTACATGCCCACCTAATCATGAAAGTGTTCTTTAAGCCCTTCATGTTTTTTTTCCTCATTCTACCATGTGCTTATTTAAATAGCTAACTTCTGGTGGATAGCACATACATCCTCCATTGAGAAGGTTATGGCACATATCTTAGTTGATCCTTAAACTTGTTTTCTTAACTAGTAAATGTTTTCCTCTAGGATGTTCTTCTATTTCTCAATAGTGGTCAACCTTATATTATTTGCAAAGAGCTACTTGTTCTCTTCTTGGGCCATGATGAGTGCCTTAGCATATGCATATGTTTGGGCTTTAGCTACTAAGGCATTTCACACTACTTTCTCCTTCTCATTCTTTATCTACTTATTCTACTCAATCAAGTGCCTTATTTGCTCTATTTTGAACTACTTTAGCTAGTCAGGTGTAATGAATTATGTGAGATATCTATGTTTAGCTCTCAAGATAAGGAGCTCTTCTTATAGTTTAAGAAGTTTAGCTTCTACATGTTCTACCCTTCTCTCTTACATGATCAACGTACCCTTTATGGTAATCATCTCTAATTGCACTGTAGTGACATCACTTGGGATGTCAAAAAGTATTGTCATTACTTGTCCAGTCTACAATAGTTGATCTAGCACATCTTCATGATCTGTAGGAGTCATTAAGTTTCTAACGTACATTTGAGCATCTCTAGCACCACTTAGATCTATTAATGGCACAACAGGTACATTCAAGAACTCTTTGATGTGATCAATGATCACTTCGACTACTCCTACTATATCTTGGTCCTGCATTACCATAACTATGGCTCCCTCTCCAAATTTTAAGCACCACTTGGAATGATGCAACATTCCTAAAGATTTGTTATGACCACTAGACCTTTCCTCCTAACTGTAGTATGATATGTCCACTCATAGGATCAATAGAAACTATGGATTGTATAGCATTATCAATAACTCTATAGAGGTTGGCCTCCTCCCTTCTTCCCCAACTAATAGTCTTTGCAATCTATTGTAGATGACTCATTGATAATCTATACTCATGTGACAATGATGATGGAACTTGTTGTTATTACTCTTACTATTGGTCACTAGGTCCCACTTACTATCATTGTTCAATAGTCTATGTGGTTTTCCTAGTGCTATCTTGTTCCTCATCCTAGCCCTTCCTAGGTGATGCTAGTTTGAGAAGTTTAGCATATGATGCATTATACGCCTTCTAGGAGCATCATTGATGTACCATAGGATTTTAGATTGCTTGGACATATTCCTAATAATGCAAGGGAATGGGAGTGTTGGATTTCTTGCCTTCATTTCTTCAAATTTCCTTTGAATCTCCATAAAGTTGAGTTGTGCAAGATTGGCATTGTATTTTCCATCAAGATCACACTTCCCTAGCCACATAAGTGGATAAACAATTTAATCCTTTAATTGAAAACAAGTGACAAGTTCCAATCTTGAAATACATTCTTTCCTCTAGAGTTAATTCATTGTATCCCTTATCTTCCTTGCCATATATCAGTTTTAGCCATATTTTTCTGGTGTCATCATCTAATCTAGTGGATAGGTGTGCTACCTTTGCCTCTTCAATGGGTATGTTTAGAGATTCAAATAACCCCTTAACTGAGTTTGAAACTAAGACTCCTTTAATGTTGATAATGGTACCTTCTTCTTTATTACACCAGAATTGATAAGTTTCCCCAAGGTACCATTCTCCACTGTTAGATAGGATGGGTCATAGTGGTGACATGTTGGGTTGCATCTTTACTACTTTTGAAATGAACTCTACAAATGGACCAAATTTTATTTCCATAATGACTGTGATCAAGATTAGCTTTTCATGAATAGCTTAGAGCCAGTCTTGTCAAATCATGAGGTGTTGTCCTTCTAGTTATGGTTCGTTTACCTCTTCTTGGGCCAACTATCTAGTAGCAAGAGTTTCTTGATGAATGCTAAAGGATTTGGCCTCCTACTCTGCATGTTCTAGTTCTAGTTCTCTTATTTAGCCTCTACCTTGGTCTCTTGGTTGTTTACTTGTGGCTTGTGAGGGTACTCCTTATGCTCCTCTCCCTGGGACCATCTACAATCATCACAAATTTCGATTTACTAAGGATTTGCACAAATTTTTAGAATTCTATACCTTACCAGTATCCTTAGTTACATTACATTCTTAGTTTATTATCATTGCAAAGTTAAGAACTTTTCAACAAGTTACCTCACAGATGTTAGTTTCCTTATAATTCTTAAGAGTTGTTTAGTTTGTTCTTATTCATGGCTCGTAATGATGATTATGGTTCCTTAATAGTAGTATTTAAGTGTTCTTGTATTAATATGATTGATTTTTATTAAAAATTTTCAATGTTTCCTTCAGACTTATCCTTAAAATACCTTCTAGGCATTAGCAATTTCTAAGAAATTGGCTTACATTTTCCTCACTAGAACCCCCTCACACCCCCCTCCCATGACTAAGATGAGTACTCTAGAATCAAATAAATTCAAAAATCACAAAAATTGGAGAAATAACGTGTGAGTTATGACTTGGGAAAGCCTAGGAGGTCAGAGCTCAAATTATAGAAGAGAATTAACAAAATCTCCCTTGGGTGCAAATGTGAAAAATGAGAAATTTAGCTAAGTGTTTGCCTATTTATACCTTTTTTTCAATCTAATATCAAGGCCGCTCCAATATTAGACAGGCCAAAAATTTACATTTTTTAACAGTGTTTGAGGATGAAAAATGATTCTTTTCGAACATCTAAAAGGTTTAAAGAATATTCAGAGGATCTTGGGCAATGCAAGATGCATATTTCTTCAAAATTTTGACATAGGTAGTGTGTAAAGAAGGAATCTTCAGCTATATGAATTGTTGATGATATGAATGAGATAGTTAATGAATTCTTTGGTATCAAATGGAGTTATGTGGTGTAAAGGGAAGTTCTAATTAACATTTATTAGCCTTGGAAGGTTTAAGATGATGTGGAATTACTTAGCAAGTATAGGATACAATAGTTATACAAATGTGTCCTCCCAAAAGTAGGCTCCAACCCTTAATAACCTTGTATAACCACACCTAGAAGTGTCCTTAGATACTTGAGGTGTTGAATGTAGCACATACATATTTGGCAAAACACACATGTTAGTATCACCAAATTAGGAAAATCACTCTATGTAACACAAAACTATAACTTATGATTATTCATACACTAAGATGAGATGGACTTAGAAGGGATTGCATAAATTAAGATGTGAGGCATATTATGATAGGCATAATGAATTCCTGTGTTTTATTAGTGATTAAAGTGCTTATTAGTCTTTCTGTTCAAGATTCAAACCAAGTCCAAACAACATTTGAGTGACATTGCATTGTCTTATGTCTTGGAATTACAACCATAAGAATACCACTGTTGTTAGGAGTATTGTCATTTGGCATATTGTCCAAGGGAGGAGTTTATTCATGGCATAATTTATTTTTTTTTACTTTCTGAGAACTCATGTACCTTCAATCATGGGTAACATGTCTTTCCATATCCAGAAATTTATTCTATACATGAGTTTTATTTTTATTTGTGTCAACCTTACCAAAGGACTACCTTCAAGGATGGGAAACATGTCTTTCCAATGACATGGTAAGGCAATAGTTATTTACTCTGACTTCCATTTTCATTAGGTTTACAAGGATATAATACAACCTAGACACCATGATTGAATTCATAGTAGTAATCCAAGAGAATCCACAAATCCCGTTAATTTCACATTCTTTACATTCCCACTTGGTTCTTCACTTTTTAGTCTAAGCACAATGATCACAAGTTTATTCTTAGTTGTATGATAAGAAGAATATCATTATAGCCATGGTAAGAACCTCTTATTGATGGAATGGATGGATGGATGGTGTGGCCTCACTATTCAAATAATCAATCCCTTATGATTTAATAACATAGAAAAATCTTCACTTTATTAGACTACATCTTACCTTATTCATAATATTTTACAATATAATATTAATTTACTAACACCTATATTCAAATACTAACACCTATATTGGAAGCATTGGCAACTTTCCATAGACTAACTCGTATGATGTGTATCATATAGGTAGTTCCTAGTATGTCCTATAGGCCTATAGATCATTATTCAATTTAAAGCCTTAGTTCCTTCTAAACCTACTAACCGTACTAGTGAGTATTCTAGTAATTTCATTATTAGTTACTTTAGCTTAACTATTTTCTTGTTGATGATATGGTGTTGTTAGTTTATGATTCACACCAAGTTTTGCATGAGCTTCTTAAATGTAGCACTAGTGAAGTGAGTCCCATTGTTTGATATAAGCATTCTTAGTACTCCAAATCTATTCACCATGTGTTATTGGAAAAAGCTAGTAGTTGTCTCCGCTATACAATCTTTTATTGCTATTGTCTCTACCCACTTTGTGTAATACAACACAGTCATAATAATATACACTTTTCCATTTGACATCAATTGAATGGACCCAATAAAATTAATTCGTCATATGTCAAAAGGTTCCAATGGCTATATCCATTGTTGTGGCCCTTAATATCTAGCTATCATTCCTCCATCTCTTTGGCAGTGCTCATAGGATTGTACAAAACTATGGACATCTCTAAACAAGGTAGGCATAAAGTAGCCTAGCATTAGTAGTTTGAGTGTCATTCTATGCCTTGTTTAGTGGCCACCACATGGGCCTTCATAGACATCCTGTAAGACTCTCTATTGGTCACATTCTGGCACACACCATCTAACAAGCCCATTTGGATAGATCTTGTATAGATTGCCACTGATCTTCATATACCTCTTTGCTCTATGAAGGATATGTTCATGTTGTTTCTTACCCCATTTAGTAGGAATCTCTTGTGTTGATAGATAAGTCAAATATTTTGTGGTCCATGTCTTTCCTATTGAATTAACTTTCACCATTTTGTAAAATAGATTCTCATTGGGAATTTGATTTGATAAAGGTTTTACTTAATTCTCAAAATCCCATTTCAACATTGAGAGATAATCAGCTACCACATCTTCTATTTCCTTTTTTTTATCATCATGATGTCAAATTGTTAAAGAATCACAAGTCATCTTATCACTCTAGGACTAATCACTGGTTTATTCATAAGAAATTGGATGGCACTATGATCGGTGTAAACATAGATCTGGTACTCAAGCAGATAATGTTTAAACTTTTCAAGCATGTACACCAAAACCATCAACTCCTTTTTAGTTGTTATGTAGTTTAATTATGTTTCGGTGATGCTCCTACTAGTGCAATATATGTAGTATAATTTTTTTTATCATCTAGTTGTGTTAATATTGTGCCAAGTGCATAGTTAGAAGCATCAGTTATTATATGAAAAGGTCTTAACCAATCTAGAGCTTGGAGGATTTGTATCTCTACTAATTTCTACTTTAAAGCTTCAAATTCCTTTTCACATAACTCATTCTAGTTGAAGGCTACATCCTTCTTCATGAGTTCTATAAGTAGTTTGTCTACCTTTGAAAAGTTTTTGATGAATCTCCTATAGTATCCTGTATGGCCTAAGAATGAGCTCATATCTTTCACTATTTTTGGTCATTGAGTAATATTCTAAATGACTCTAATCTTTTTAAGATCTATCTCAATACCTTTCTAGGAGATTTTATGCTCTAGAACTATGCCTTCCTACATCATGAGATGGCTCTTCTGCAAGTTGATCTTCATATTGATTTCAACATATCTCTTAAGTACCCACTCCAGCCAATCCCACACTTTTTTGAAATCTAGCCCATACATTAAAAAATCATCCATACAAAATTTAGTATCAATGCCTATGTCCTTCTAGAAGATGCTTAATACCAATCTCTAAAAGGTGCCCAATGCATTGTAAAGATCAAAGGACATCTATTTATAGGAAAAAATTCCCCGTGGACTCATGAATGTTGTTTTCTCCTGGCCTTCAAGTGAAATGCAGATCTAATTGTATCTGCTATATCCATCTAAAAAATTATAATATTCATTTCCTACAATAGTGTTCAAGACCTGATCAGCAAATGGCAAAGGGAAGTGATCCTTGAGTGTGGCAAAGTTCAACATTTGGAACTCAATGTAGACTCAATATTTGTCCCCCTTCTTTGGGACAATCACTAAAGGACTAACTCATTCACTATTTGCAATAAGATAGATGAATCCTACCTTTAACAATTTCTCCAATTCTTGCTTGACTACCTCCTTCAGTTTAGGATTGAGCATTCATTAAGGTTGGCATTATGGTTTATCTAAAGGATTAGTATAGATTTAGTGTTGATAAATTCGTGGATCAATTCCTGTGATCTCATCATATGACTACACAAATGCTATGGGCCATCTATTAATCACTTCCAGTAGCTTCCTTTTATGTTCTTCTTCTAGGTTGATGTTGATAATTACTGGCTTCTTATTGTTCAAAAATGCATATTTTAATGTTGTTAGTAGGGTTTTCATTTCCAATATTTTTGATTCCATTGTGTTTGGGATCTCTTCGTATCCCCAGTCTATCTCTTCTTCTTAGTTGGTTTGTGGGTAGAAGCGTCCTTTTCTTGATTATTCTAGCTTATCAATTTTTGCAACATAGGCACTAACAATTTGTTATTCTAGTCTCATGTACTTGTTAGATTAAGGATTTTCACTTGTGATCAGCCACTAGGTGCCCTCTTGTTGTGTGGCTACTACATACAGATAATTTTGCATACATATTATTTCTACACATCTATTGCATGCCTTGGTATCCTCTTATTTGACAACCTAGATTCTCTACACGTAATTGCACCCATCATCGGTGTATGCAATACATGGAACTCCTCATCCCTATGAAGTTATTCAGCTTGAATTCATCTCCATCAAGTTCTTCCAAGACAACGAGAGAGTTGACCTTCTTTCCTTTGTTATGATCATGCTTAGTCTCCATAACTTTATCTCTTCTTAAATACTCCTCAATGGACTCATAGGATCTAGTCATGTGTTTGGTCACATGGTATCCTTCACATGTCTTACTTAGTTTCATCCCCTTGAGAGTAGTTTGGAGCATGATGGGTGCTGAGCATTTTGGTCATAGAACAATGTTCCCTTGAATATCTCTCCACCTTAATTGTCCATCTTGATGAAAGATGAAGATGAAATTGGTATAGTAAAAATCATGATGAGCATACTTATCTACATTGGCCTACATCAGTCTTCTTCCTCTTTGATTCTGTCACTACTTATTTGTAGTTCCTTTATAGGTGATAATGTATCCTTGCTTGCAGCCATGTTATGGTTTAAAACATTTGTTTTAAGTGTTCTTAGTTAAAGTTATAGATTTTAACTTTATGTTTCAAGTACAATGAACTTTGTGTAATTAATTACTCAACATATATTGACAAGTGCCCAACAATGATGCTGATGATGAGTGGTGGAGTAATCCAACACCCAACCATACAAGTGACAGGTGTTCACACATGACCAGATCATAATCTATGGATGATGCAATGTGATTATGCTAGTAATTGGTTAAAGTTCGAGATTGTTGTCTTCCCCTGTGAGTTAGTAAAATCTAAAGGTATGGTTTAATTCATTGTGAGGTATATGATCACTAATGTTGTGTTGGCCATCTTACTCCTAGTAAACATCATAAAGTAAAAAGAGTTTCTAAGTCTAATGAAAATAGTAAACAATCCTATTCTATACTATGGCAATGAGTATTTGATCCTAACCTTTTGAACATACCTTGGGCTTTGTGCAATTAATACTAGGATTACCAAGTACTTTGCTACTAGGCAAACCAAGTGATAACACCACTGGGTTACCAAGTAATTACACTTATGTGCTCGAGATTAGCCATACTCATTCGACTTAACAATAGTAAAAATAATGTATGTCGAAAACTAAATCATTAACTAAGAAAATAGTAAACATTTTTCTAAGTAGTGAAACCCGGAGAATGATGTAATAGTGGAAAATAGCTTAATCTTTATTTTCAGTCACACTTGTGCCTAAGTACAAAATGCCTGAATAAAGGTATCGTTCACTAGTTCACACTACACTATGGGCATTCACACTTCTAATTACTAAGTCTAAATTCATGAAAACAAACTAAAAGAGTTTTGGTAAGGGTGGACGAAATTGTTATTGGGACATGCACCTAAGAGTCATATTTATAGGTAGGCATGTGTAGCATGATATCGAATATCCACTATCATAGTATGGGCTCTGATATCAGCTACACAATATTATGGCTCCAATATCAAATACCCAATATTGCAACCACGCAAAATTCATTTTATTAGTCTTTTTCTAACAAATTCTATCTTCTTATCTTGAATTAGATTTTTATATGACTTGTTAGTTAGTGATATTTGAAACTTCAATAAAATTTAGTTGTCTTGCATTCTTCATCCTAGTTGGGCCTTTGAAAATAGTTTGGGTATCTTTTATTAGATTTTTTATAACACTCAATTACAAATCTTCTTAGCTTTATTTTGAATATCCTTCTTATTTTTACAATTATTTCCAAAGTGCTTTTGGGTTCTAGAATATTTAACATGCTTTTTACGCATTATAACTATCCAAGAGTCATAAAAGAAGAAAGATTCATAGTAATCTCCTTTCACTATAAAAAGTTTGTTGAGTTGGTTGATTTGTTGAAAAAGTTACGAAGTGATGAGCTGCAATATCGCATGGGCCACGATATCACATACGCGATATCACGTCGACCCCTGCGATATCACGTATGCGATATCACAGCAGTCACCAGTTCTATAAATAAGAGGCCAGTAGGAGTCTCAAAGTGAATGGATCTTTATTCAAGCAAATTGTACCTGAGCACACATTTGTGTACGAAAATAAAGACGAACTTTCTTATAAACGTTGCAGCATATGGACTAAGCTAAATAGGACTTAATTAATGTTAAATGTTTAAATACTTTCTTAGATAATTAATCTCTCTCAACCCTTAACTCTCCTAGTTAAGTGTTTCGAACACGTGTGCTACACTTGGTAACCCAATAACGAGTAACGTTTGGTAATGTCAGTAGCATTGCACTGGTTTAGAGTGTGTGCGGCAAGTGGGAACTAATGCTAGGATGATTATAACTTAGTTAACGAATAGTCTCTTCACCCTTTCCTCTCATCTCAGCATAGGCGTTAAAAAGATATGGGATCGGGAGCGAGGAAGATTCGGGAAGGTATCCAAGAGGCCAAAATTTGGGTTGTACTCTGAGGTGTAACCGCTGCGGCAGCTGTGTTACTGGGCCTGTTATTATATGATGTCTGCAAAGAAAGAATAAGCAAAAACCCATGGGTTTCTCCAACGGCGCTGCTAATCAAAGCCTTGTTCCTCACCTTGCTAGGTGCTTTATCCCGGCCCTTCCAAGACCTATTTAAAATTGATGATGTTGAATTAGTATCAGAAATAGCGGAGCTTACTTCTTTCCTTGAAGCTGTTCTATTTGGCTAAAAAGTGATAATATGTGTGTATGGGATACCTTCTTCCAACAATGGGAAATATTCACCAAGTATTTTCCAAGGATATGTTAGCCCTTCTGTTAAGGGATGCAGATAGCTTTCGGCCGCATTTGTCAATGTTAATGCAGCATTTGTCAATCAAGATGATCCTGACTTCTTTGTTAGCAATTATATTCAAAGTGTGTGCTGTCTATGAAACTGTGACTCGGAAATCATCATCATCAGAAGAAGGTGTTCAAATGGAAAACAATGTTCAGAATCAGAATAATGTTTTGGAAAAATGCATCAAAGCAGTTGAGCAAGCGTGGGAGATTATGAGCTTCGTAGAATCCTTAACCATGGACACCAAAAGATTAAGCAGCACCGCAGCAGACGATGTGTTCAGAGAGAAGATTAAACTCAAAGGCAACTTCCGGTGGCTGAATCACGGTCTTCCTATTACCCAAACTAACATTGTCCTACCTGCCGCTAAGAATCTTAAAAGTACGGCCGAAGATGAAGTTCAGAAATCCTGCCGCGGTGAATTTGACTAACAACTGGAATCCAGCCGTTGCTGCAGCACATTTGCAGAGTATATGCAACAAGATTCTCAAAGACCAAGCCACTGATCTTCAAGAAGCTGGGCAGATTAAAATTTTCATAGAGAATCTTGAAAGGTCCGTGGCATTCACTGTAAAGCATGGCATTTTGAAAACTAAGGATTCCTTCATCCAGTTTTGGAAAAAGTGTCATGATTACAGTAAACTAGACGAAAGCCTAATCTGCTAAATATGCTGTGTTATGGGCTATGGTTTTTGGAATACTGAGGAAAAAGTGTCATGATTACAGTAAACTAGACGAAAGCCTAATCTGCTAAATATGCTGTGTTATGGCTATGGTTTTTGGAATACTGAGGAGTATCACAGGCATTTTTATCCTAAAGTTTCTAATAAGTTTCCATAATTCCGATTATGATAATCTTATGCTTACACATACTTCTTAATGTATGCATTGCACTATATTACTCTATAAATCTAGCGGTCTTTGTTGTTACTCGAGTAGAAAGTACGGAAATAAGCTTTATGGACTATTATAAGCTTATGTTTATGTGTTCTATGCTTATTTTCATATGTTTATGTGTTCTATGCTTATTTTCATATGTGCCTATTGATGCTTAAATTTTTGGACTCGTTTTAGGAGACTATCGCCTAGGGCGCCTCCTGTATGGGTAAGTAAACCGAGAATAGTCTTAGCTGAAAAGGGTCATGTGAAAATAATAATAATAATAATGAAGCTTAACTATTTTAAAGTAATTTGGAATTAAAATGCTTATACAATTTAAAGTGCATCAGAAAAGGGCATATCGTTAGCAGTAGACGCAATTACCGAATTTTAACAAGTAGATTGCACGTAAGCATAAACTAAATACTGGCCAATGGTGATGATGTTGTCACTGAGGATGAAACATCTTTGGCAGTGTTACCATAGATAAAAACTTATACTTGCTACTATGCTGCAAATGTAGACAAGAAAACTATACTTATAAAAACAACACAAAGGGACCATAGGGAGTTTCCCGATTGAAAATGGTTTACAAGTTGAAAAATGCAATATATCAGTATCTAAGGATTTGTGGATCTGAGAGTGGCAAAAAAATAAAAATAAAGAAATTCTACTGCTTTGAATTATAAAACAATGAAAGTTTAAGCATTAAAACAAAAATTTAAATTAGTGCATAGAGTGATATCTAACACAATGTACCGATAACATGTTTTGAAATGCTGAAAATATTAAATATCTGTAATTGAAAATGCCAAACGTTTTTTGATATTCCTGTATGTCGCTGAGATGCAGGTGTGGTTGCAGCCGTCGATGCTTCTGTCACATACTCGCTATAGGCGTCTGCCATTGAGCCGTCGGTGCTTCTGTCATGTACTCACTACAGGCATCTGCCGTTACCTCAACATCCAGAAGAACAAAATAAAATAACGGTTGTTGAGCATTGCTAGCTGCTACTGTTTCAAAAAGAAAGATTGGCCACCCTACCCTGTTTTGTTGCCAATTCCTGCCCCTCTTTATAGCGGCCCTGCGGAAGAAACCCTAACCCTAAACTGCCAACTGCCTTTGCCATGTCAACCGCAACACGGTAAAACTGAAATAAGAAAATGAACAAAAAAAATAAGCCTTAAGTTTTATGGTTTATGTCGAGATTTTTTTTTTTTTTTTTTGATTTTTTTGTGATATTAAACTTATTCAAACATGGCTCTAGGCAAGCATGGGAGGGTTGTCATCTAACACTTACTTATATTTTATGGTGGTAGTTTTCTTAATTATCTGATGCTTAAATTTAGTAATGCTTGATTTAGAAATAAAATAAAGTACTAGTTACTGTTGGTCAAGGCCCTATGCCTAGCATGGGTGAGGTTGGCCTCAACACTTAACCCCCAAACTATAGATTGCATGCAAGTGCAAGGACCATAAACTTTTGAATAAGAATGCAACGGATAGGGAAACAAAACAACATGAAACCAAAAATGCAAACTTGAAAGTAAAATAAAATGTTCTAAACATGATCAAAATAACCAAATAATCGAAAGAGACACTGATATAGGCCATTCAAACAACCATTAAAAATTAAATACATAATTTATTGTTATTTTAACAAAGATCTATAGATATATATGTGGATATATGCTTAAGCTCTCATTCTCAATATTCTCACAAGGTAACAGTAAAAGTATGCAGACTATTTTGAGCAAGTGACTTATACAAAACTTAATGAGGAGGACGAGCTAAAACTCATGTTAGATCATAGTAAGCCGCAACTTTCAGATTTTTCATTGGTTTTTTCTTTTTTGAAAATTAAATTTAAAAGGGGAAACGAAGGTTAGGGTGAAAATTGCTACCAGACCCCATCACGCTCAAGAACTTATTACACTGCCAATGAAGATGGTCTTCATTTTTTTGTTTTATTTTTTTATTTTAAGAAAACTTTGCTCATAGTGTACTTTATTCTTGAGGTAGGAATTCCAACATGAGTCTGGCCAATTAGCTACACTACCAAAGAGCATGATCTTTTTGGAAACTTTGCCCATGGTGTAGTTCAACCCTTGTGTATGTGCCTTTGATTGGTGGCATCATAGCAGGTCTCCTAGGTGGCTAAGAGTTCTTAAGTAGAAATGAACACACTTCACCTTGTTCTTCACAGGATAGCCATGGATCATCATACCTGAGGGCTTGGGCTTATGAGAGGAAAGGATAAAATTTTCTAATATCACCTAGTAATTATGACTAACAACTCTCCAACGTTACATATCCTACACTCACATGATCATGGTGATAACATGATAAGTTTGTATAAATCAAATACTCCATAATCAAACATAACAAATAAACTGAAACCTTAGAATCAATTGGAAAGAGTTACGGTATTTATAAAATATAAAGCAGATTTTATAGCATTATATTATAGTAATAGTAAATTATATTATACGTACATTATTTTCCAATGGTGTTAAGATGACCCAATATCAAGTAACTCAAATGACAAATGATTATTAAAATCATATGAAGAACAAAAAAATAAAAACAATATGCTAAGAAAGAAATGATAAAAATGCAAGTAAAATATGGAAACGCAACAATATACATATGAAATGCAAAGAAAAAGGAGGAGAAAATATGCAACTAAGAATCTACCAGATTCTGACATGGGTTACCTGAGTAAAAATGTTTCAAATGAAATGCATTAAAATTCCTATTCAACCTATATCCTTACAAATTAGCAATTTTAAACACATCTGGGGCAGTGATGTTTCTAATTTGAAATGGACCTGACCACATAGGTGAAAAGTTAGTTTGAGGGCCAGTTTGACCAAATGCTTTATCTGTCTTAAGGACTAGATCACCTACTTGAAAATTTTTAGCTGGATGTTTTTTATCGAACCATCTCTTGACAATTTGTTGATGCTTAAAATTATGAAAATCAAGACCTACACTTATCTTGCTTGATCGTTTTCTATAAAGTTTTTCTTTAATATAAGTTTCAATGATAGGTCTAGGTTTTGGTGGGTCATCAGATCTATCTTTTCTAGGAGAATGTTCCATGGATGTGTTGTTAAAACTTAGCACACCTTCAAATGTTTTAAGAGGTAAGGTCTTATTTATATCTTTGTCTTCCCCTAAAGGTGGTGGATCACTTAGACAAAATCCATCGTGTTGTTGATAAGGCAAGGTGTCTCCATAGTTTTCTTCACCTTCTCTAGAACTTTGATAGGATTGGATGGGATCTGCATAAGAGATAGGATTTTTTGTAGTTCCACTCACATAGTCATTTTCAACATGTTCACTACACTCAACCTCAATAACCCCAACATAAAGATTAGCATTTCGATCTTCCAAAGATTGATTTTGTTGATCCAAGGTTGTTACTACTTGTTTGTAGAAGGGTTCTTGGGGTATAGTCATGTATTCAGATTTTCCTTTGATAGGGATCAATAATTCCGAGAAATCTGACCTAAAGAAGCCCCCAAACTTAGCTCCAAAAGTCCTAGATAAGAGCACACCATATGTGGGTTTCATGTCAACTACTAGGATATCTGTATAACATGTAAATGTAGGGTATTGCTTAAGTTGTACCTTTGCTCCTTTTAATAACCCTACCACAAGTACGTTAGATCCATCAAGTTGAATCACACTTTTAGTTTGTGGTATAATTTATGCTCCTAAAGCGTTACAAACATCAAGAGGCATAACACTAACAATTGCACTGGAATCCATTAAACAATTATGGACAGTATTTCCTAAAATAATCAAAGTGGTTAGGAAATGGGGATGGTCTTTTTTGCTATACATGGAATTATTGATGTTTTGTACTGATAATGTGTTAGGACTTTCTACAAAGTGAACTTGCCTTTTAGGAATTGGGGATTTTTCTCTTTGGGCTACAGGTATATGAACCATATCCCGAATCACTTCTTTCATTTCGTTAAAGTGTAGGAGGTTGTACATCGAAATGTTGGCTTTAACTCTTTTTAAGTCCTCAACCAAATCATAATTCTTATGTTCATCTTTGGCTTCTTGTTGAGATGGAACTCTTCTAAGTACAGATGTAGGGTTTGGTCATTGTGGGGCAATTACTTGGGGTGACCCACATTGGTTGTTTGCATTGTTTTGACTAGGAACTCTCTTGTTTGGAGGTGTATAGGAATTGTTCCAAGTTTATTGTTGTGTAGCATTCATAATGTCACTAATTTTGTGGTAGCAAGTGTTGTGTGCGTTAGGGTTGCCTACCATAACTTGTTCTAATGAGGAAACCTCTTCATTTTGTCTCATGAGATACATTAAGGATCATGATAGAGGTTTTTCCATTTTTTTACCCTTGGGTATTGTCACCATACAATGCCATGAATTGAAGACAAGTTTTTTTGAAATATTACTTTGTATTATGAAGACGACAATAATCATCATTGATTGATACACTTGGTTTTTTTGGTTGTATAGGGCTTTTGTTACTATTTCTCTTTAGCTCGACCACTTTATTGGATAGTTTTTGTAGTGAAGTGAGTATTTGGGTCATTTGATCTTAGGTTTGGGTTGGTGGTTCAACAGAATTTGATGTCCTGTTTGGGTTTATAATGGATTGAATCAAGGCTTTTGATTGATCATCATTCAAACCAGTGTTGGATGGTAAGAATGAAAAAACATGGGGCCTTGTGAGTAATTACTTAAAGGTTAAGTTGGTTGAAAGGGAGAAACAGCTTGAGGCATAACAATAGAAATTTGAAAAGTTGGTAAGAGTGGGTTTGATTGCATAGGGTTACTAACACTCATCATTCCAAATTGGGTTTGGATGCTGTTCATAAGGGTTATTTGCTCTAATTCCACAGCTTTTGACATTGCACCTTGTATTTCTGTTATGTTGGGATCAAATTTGATAGCATAAGTGAAGAATGGATCAATGGTAGAGAGATAGAAGTTGAGGATACCATCTGGTTGTGGTTGCATCTTATTTGGCACATAGGCAAGTTGATGAAGGAATCTAAGGTTATAATCCCTAACATTTTTCCTAGGTAGCTTTCTTAGGCTGGTAAAGTTACTTGATGTGATAGCAGAGCTAGTAAATTTGTCAAATTGATTCAAAAACTTGTTTTTGAATTTTTGCCATGTGTTAATAGAGGCATCAAGAAGCATTAAGAACCATTGGGTTGCTTTGGTCCTAAATGTTGTTATAAACACTCTACATGCTACATCATTATGTACAATGTTGTGGATCCCTAATAAGGTTTCAAAACATTGTATGTGTTGGCGTGCATCATTCGTAGGGGTTGTAGAATCGAAAAACAAATTTATGTTTTGAAGGGATTTTGGTATGTCATGGTAATTATGAAAGTTAAAAGGGTTTCTCACTAAGGGAGCCAGGGGTTGATGGGCTACCATCTTAGTCCGAATTTTTTTTAAGAATTGAACTTGGAAAAAGTGAAGCTCGTTATTTTCTCAAAGTAGATTGACGAGTAGCTAATTGACTAGGGGTAGGAGTATGAGTTCTTTGTTGAGATATTATATAAGAAGAGTCATTCATAAAATGAAAAATATCAGAAAATGTAAAATGCTAATAAACTAGGAAAATTAAAGAAAATGAAAAAAAAATATTTGAATGCTATATTTTTTTATTTTTTAATATTTTTAAAGCAAAAATTGAAATTGCAAAATTTCAAAAAAGTATATTAAAAGTAAAATAATCTAAATCACCTCAATTAAATTTCAGGAAAAAAAAATTAAAAAAAAAGATTGCTAGAATATAAATTTGGAGATTTGAAAATAAAACTAAAATAGAGCGATAAAACTGAAAATAGAGAGGCAAAAATAGAAATAGACAGTGCAAATCAACGGTAAGAATAGAGAAATTAAATTTAAAAAAAATAAAAAGAAAAATAGGTTGAGAAACTACCCTCTTTCTAGAGTCAAAAAGGTGTTGATGCGTAAATTTTGAACATGCGAACACCTGTGAAAACTCGTTTTAGGAGACTATCGCCTAGGGCACCTCGCATATGGGTACGGAAACCCGAGAATAGTCTTAGTTGGAAAGGGCCATGTGAAAATAATAATAATAATAATGAAGCTTAACTATTTTNGTAGATAAGAAAACTATACTTATAAGAGCAACGCAACGAAATAGAACAATGCAACAGGGACCATAGGGAGTTTCCTGATTGAAAACGATTTACAAGTTGAAAAATGCAATATATTAGTATCTAAGGATTTGTGGATCTGAAAGCGGAAAAAAAAAACAAAGAAATGCTACTGCTTTGAATTATAAAACAATGAAAGTTTAAGCATTAAAAAAAATTTAAAATTAGTGCATAGAGTGATATACGGCATAATGTACCGGTAGCATGTTTTGAAATCCTAAAAATATTAAATATTTGTAATTGAAAATGCCAAACAGTTTTTGATATTGTTGTATGTCGCTGAGATGCAGGTGTGGTTGTAGCTTTCGGTGCTTCTGTCACGTACTCGCTACAGGCGTCTGCAGCTGAGATGGTGCTTTTGTCATGTACTCGCTACAGACATTTGCCGTTACCCCAGTGTCCAGAAGAACAAAATAAAACAACGGTTATTGAGCGTTGCCAGCCACTACCGTTTCAAAAAGAAAGATTGGCCACCCTACCCTGTTTTGTTGTCAATTCCTACCCCTCTTTATAGCGGCCCTGCGAAAGAAACCCTAACCCTAAACCGCCAACTACCTTTGCCATGTCAACCGCAACGCGTAAAACTGAAATAAGAAAATGAGCAAAAAAAAAAGCCTTAAGTTTTATGGTTTATGTCAAGATTTTTTTTTGTTTTTTTTTTTGTGATATTAAACTTGTTCAAACATGGCTCCAGGCAAGCATGGGAGGGTTGTCATCTAACACTTACCTATATTTTATGGTGGTAGTTTTCTTAATTATCTGATGCTTAAATTTAGTAATGCTGGGATTATAAATAAAATAATGTACTAGTTAATGTTGGTCAAGGCCCTATGCCTAGCATGGGTGCCATTCCATGGTTGTCTTGGGATTTATGTTGTATCAAGCCATCAATGGAAAGAGTACTCGTTAATTTGATTTCTAGTTTAATTTCTTCTCTTTTCATGGTTAGTTGATCTACAACTCTTAATTTAATATTCGTAGCAATAAAGATACTTTTATTACTTTTTATACATGAAAGGGATTTAACTAAAGAGCTATGCTTTAAGTATAATTCATTGATTACAATTTTTAATTTATTACATATAAATTATGAGCTCTATTGATTGAGATATATTACAAATTATCATCAGATATATAGTAGGATTCTTCTCAGTAATAAGTATAAAACCTTGTATGCCAATGGTTAGCTTTCATTAATGATTGCAAAAATTGAAAAAAAAAATGTTCTTCCTAACTTTTTATTTTAACAATAGGTTTACTGCTTATTTTTTAATATTTTTCTCAATTTTTAAGAATAAATTGAAATGACCTTCACACCTTTTGATGCGCCATAGATTCGTCTTTCCTATAAATTTTTTTTGGCTTCAAAACCTTTCAGAAATATCGAATTGCGTTCCAGAATGCACAAACACGTCATATGAGACGTGTAAATCGTATGTTAAAAATATATGAAAATGGTTGTTTGAGTAAATTCACGTGCTTGCAATGATGTTTCTACGGTACTAGCCTATACAGTCCCTCTGCTAAAATTTGCTAACTGTATACCATCCCTATTCCAAATTTTGAAAGATGTGGCCTGGTAAAGCGTGGTGCAATTTAAAATACAGTACTGATGTTAAAGTCAACTTGGAGCAACATTTAAATTTCATGTACACCGTGAGGTCACCAAGGTGCATGAGTTTAAAAATATAGCACCGGTAAAGAGGTGGCACTTGTAATGGAGTTCAGTCGATTTGAATGAGGTGTTACACTGTCAACAACCCTAAAGTCAAGGTAGAACAACGCATATGCAAACTCTTTTTATAATAAAATCTACTTTATTTAGTTATTAAATTTTGTTATGTATCTATGGTATGCAATTCCATCGCTCCATACAAAATATGGAGCCTGCTTTGGGGGCTGGATCTGCTTTGGGGCCTGCTTGGTGCCCTGGGATGGGCGTGATTGAGGCCTGCGAGTAGGGGGAGGGTTTGATGCGCCTGCACATCAAGGGGAATCCTATGGAGGGCCTAGTTGAGTTTGATAGGGAAGTTCATTTCTGTGGGTGCTGGCCTTAGTTTCCAGATTTCGTTAAAAAGTAGGTATGGAGCTTTGGTCATGTGGAGTTGCGTAGCCTCCTAAAGAATCTGCTTCTTTTCACTTTTTTGACTGCAGAAGAGAGGGATTGGGTTTTAACTAGTGATCTGTGGTCTTTTGGGGTAAGGAATCTAGCCCTAACCCATTGGTCTCCAGGTGCACACCGTGACCTGGACCTTTTTGCCAAGGCCCCTATTTGGGTCCAGTTTTCAAGGATAGTTTTGGACCTTCGATTTTCTTAAAATCTTAGCCAGGTTCTTTGAAGAGTTTATGTCTTGTGATCAATGTAAGGGGGGGCTAGGGAGTGGCTGGGTTTCACTTGGTTTTGCATTTGAAGGTCCTTGTCCCTGAAAGATTAAGGAGATTACACTTGTCATCCCCACAAGGGAGGAGAAGGTTTTTTCGTAGAATATGAGAATGTGCTTGCAGTTCCAAGGGGTGCCAAAAGGGTTACACTGCAACAAGTTGTGGGACCTATGGAAAGTAGGGCACCTAAGAAAGGATTGCAAGGTCCGGTAGAGGGAGCCTGGCCAAAAGAATTTAGGCCTCCAACTACAGGATGATGGTTGAAAGATTGTGACCTGCAAAGGTAGGGCTCCGCAGGTCCCTCTAGGGGGTTCAGTAGTTGGTGCAGGTATTTCTGGTGGAAGTGACTAGACAACCAAGGCGATCTCACTGATGCAGCTGAGCAGGAGATGTTGGGTTAGGAGCCTATGAAAGCTAATGGGCAGGTACTAAAGGAGACACAGACAATGATGTCTGTGCCAGCAATAGTAGTGGCCGATGAAGGATGTGAGGATGATGTTGCTAGGACATTGCCTGGGTCACTGGCCACTCCTAGGGGAGATAAGAAATAGGTGGGGGTGGAGCTATCCCAAGATTCATAGGGTATTTGTGGGGGAGGAGAATCTAGTTCACCAGTTTTGCTGGTGTATTTGTTAAATATAATAAAAAATTTTCTAAAAATAAAGAAAAAGCAATTTTTAATCAACAAAGTAATGTATTTGTGAAATATAATCAAAAGGTATAACGGCTTATTTTTATAATATCAAAAATATATAAAATAGTAAGCATACACTAATAACATTAACATATACATAGATGTTTCTTCAAGTTTCTTACATTTTTCCATTAACTTCCATTTAATTATTGTACAATTTTTACTTTTAGTGGAAAGCACCTAAAGGCTAAATTTTCGGTTTCGATTTTATTCTCACCTACAGTGATCACAGTATCTGTGCATAAAGATGATGATGGCTTCCTGCAAGTTTCCATTAAGTTAGCAGTGTCACGTATGGACGTAGACTGCCAAGAATCATTGTACAATTTTTACTTTGCACCTAGAAGGTATCCGACAATTGAGAATTTTGGTTTTATTCTCAGCTACAGTGGCCGCAGTATAGGTCAATGAAGCAATAGCTACTAGAGCATATTTTGAGACTCTTCGCCATGGCAGAGAATATCTGCAAGCATAAGTGAGGATTCTGTCGGGCCTCTGCCGCTGGGTGTTCTCTGCACTATTAGAGCATTTAGAGCTAGTCGTCTCTACACTATGCGCCGGAGATTCATGATTCCCGATACAAACTGTTCGCGTTGGATTCAGAAACAGAATCGCATTAAATTCGCAATTCGCAATGGGTACGAATGAAATTTTGTCTGTACATCTACATTGAAATGGTCGCCTTGCCTCGCCTGGTACTGTCCTTTTTAATTCTTGCGATGTCTGCATTTTGCATTAAAATCCTGGGCAATCAAGATTCATGGCATCCTGGGCAATCAAGATTCATGGCATCGGCATTAGACGGACCACAGAAAACAAGGGAGTTCGAATAAATAAACAAACACACGGAAATCACGAAAGGGCTACTATGGTAACCGAAGGCCGAAGGGGCAAGTATGGATCATACGGAAAGTTTTGGACGGGCGTGCGAGGAAAACATTGCATTTGCATGGATTCGCCTGGCTTTGGGAGGGTCAAAGATTCCACCATGACGCGTGTTTATTGTTCATTGCTCGTTTTTGCTCTTTTTCTCACTGCTCAAAAAAGAAAAATCAAAACAGGGTCATCATCATGGGTCATGAGTCATGATGACAGATGGATGCTTGTTCAACGTTTTTTTAAAATCTGTTTGCTTATAAAGCAACGAAGCCCACCAGCACATGGACAATATGCAAGTTCATGGTGCTCTGGTTTTACTCTCCCCTTCATCATGACTAGTGCGGATTTTCTAGCGTCTGAAAGGTTTTCTATCATTGTAGGTGAGATGAGTTATTGGGCTGTGCCTAGTTTAGTTAAGTTGTGTATTCTTATAATGCAGTCATCTTCAACGTGGTTCTATGGCGCTACTCACAGGTAATCCCTAGGGTGCTACTCACAGGTAGTCGTTGACCAAAAGTATTAGCAGACCTGATTTGTTATAAATTTGGTTGAGGCTTGAGGCTTAATTTCATTTTTGGAAATATTGGATGGAGTAACAAAAGGATTTCATTTTATTGCTGTCATTTTGGTTGTTGCAGAAATTATATGTTTGGCCAGATTATGGCTCCTGAGTAAGGAAATGGATTTAATGCCCTCTATACCTTTGCAAATTTTCTTGTTTCAATTTAACGGTGATATTGCAATTTCTGTACAATTTTTAAGCATTAACAATATTTTGGATTTACATTGTACTTGTTCTATATTTTACAATGTATTTTTATGATATATGAGATTTAATTTTTTAAAAAACCTAATATATTTAAATTTTCTCAATCACGGCTACGAACTCAACCCCACTTTTTTGTACCCAAACACGTTCAAATCACGAATCCTCGATTAATTCCTCCGTTAATTCCTAGCTTCCACGAATCAGATTCTTTTGATGCATAGCCTCTACACCACCATCAATGTTGTCACTTTCAACCATGTTAAAAAAATATTGAATTCCGCAGAAATTAAAACTTTATTCGCGACTAAGAGTGCTAAGTATTACACTTTTGCCGGCGAGGTTTGATGTTAGCATGGGGCTCTATTATGGTTTCAGAACACGTGTTAGTGTTTTTGTCAATGAAGATGATCCTGGCTTCTTGCACGTTTTTATTCCTTTTCCATTACCTTAACAGTGTTGAGTGTACTTTACAACTCAAGGGCCAGAGAATTATTGTACAATTTCTACTTTACAGTTGAAAGGAATCCATTAGCTTAACCATGTTGATTGTTGGGTATGGTCTAATCATTGTACAATTTTTACTTTACAGTTGAAACGTATCCATTAGCTTAGGGGTGTTCAATGTTTAATCATTCGAATATTTTTACTTTATAACTCAACTGCGGTGGTCATACTTTGTCAATATGGATGATCCTCGCTTTAAGGAGGCACTTATCATTATTTTATAATATAGAATTGTAAATGCAAAATGCATAATCATGTTGGCAAAAGTATTATTTTTTAAAGTACTTTTCTCTGCAGATGATATGGCCTTGATTGCAAAATCAGTTATAGGATTAAATTACATGCTTCAAATCCTTTGTAACTCTTATAATAATTCTAGTATGGTATGAAAGTTAAGGTTGATAAGACAAAATTCTAATTTATGATATTAGAAATAGAAAATACAATTTTTTAAGCAAAAACAAAAACTTAATATTTGTGAATCGTATAAATATTTCAAGGAAAAACAAATTTTGCAAAGCAATTCTTGATGATTCAAGAGACCATGGTTGATATTTTCAAGGAATGGAATGCAATAAAATCCTAAATATATTTGCCAACTAATCAAATAGAAGGCTTAAAGGTAGATGTAGATTAATGTAGAAAGTAAGAAATAATTTTATTTACATCACAAGAGGTCTAATAAACTAGACGTAAAAGTTCACCATCTCTCAATTGCTATTTCAATCAAGTATGAAAATGCTATTAGCAAGCTTCTCTTAAGTTCACATTATCTTGGAATTGAAAGTAAATGATGGATTTAACTCTCCTAAGAAGAGTGTATCTTTAGGTTGTGCAAGTCAAGAGCCCATGAAGATGAGTTACAAGTGTTTCTTTTTTATGCTATGACTAACTATTTGAGATTGTATTATAATATTACAACAAAAATTTTGCATGAGTTATTTTACTACTTCTATTAGTGCTTTATAAAATTGTAGAGTTTATCTTTATGTTTTATGAAAATATAATTTGAAACATTATTATCATGTTACAACAAAAATCTTGAATGATTTATTTTACAGCCTCAATTATTGCTTTGTCAATTTGTAGAGTATAGCTTTAAGTTTTATGAAAATATAATTTCTATCTAATAGATTTTACGGGTCTTTGTTTCATACGTAATAAAGCTTCCATTGTAATTTCATTAATATTTGGGAGTTAATTTGAAAGTAATCATAGTTAAAATGCCCTTACTACTCATAGGTTTCAAGTGGTGTGCCAACTCTATTTTCCTTAGGAAATAATTGCTGGTAGGATTTTTAGTATACAATTGTGATGTTAACACTTCCCATGCTCTCATGGGGCCATGATTATCATTGTCTCTATTTCTCTCTCTTAATAACCACTATAAAAATCATGCAAGGGATGGTGACAGTGAACGTTACTATCAAAGATTGCTAAATCAAGACTTCCAAATCTTTCACCAATCTCAATCAAAAACAACATTCATGCCTTGGTCTCTGTTTAGACCGATATTCATGCCTTGAAACTACCATTGTCCAATGCAGCAACTGTTGGCAATTAAAAAAAATAGCATAGTGATAGAGATTTATGTTGATCTCAACAAGGGCATTATAAAATGATATGAAAGTGTCTAATGTTCTCTGCAAATGCATATTGCACATAACATTGATCGGTTAAATAACTATTTTTGCAAGACATGGTGGGCACTTAAATTGGAGATCATGGGCAATAACGGTCAGGTGATGGCCATTCATGGTGGCAGTTCTGGTCATTAGTGGCACACGTTACAAGTAGAATGTGGCAGCAGTTATTTCATGGGCGTTACATGCATTCATGGTGAAAGACATGGGTGTTAATGGTAGGCATTATGGGCACACATTGCAATTATCGACGTGGTAGAGATGCAGCTATAAAACATCAGTCATCCAAAGGGTGTAGGGAGGAGGGCTCTTTCTATCAGTCTTGGGGGCCAGCTTCCTCTCCAAAGGCAATGGTTTCCTCCTTTCTTTTCTTTTATTTATAGGCTTTCAGCTGATCTTCAAGGAGGGTCCAAAGTAGGAGTTAGTGGCTCAAAATTGAATCCTTGCGGGTCTTCTAGGCAATGACAAGAGGGTTTTCTCTCTCTTCTTTCTTCCTGCAACAATGTAGGTAGCACAGCCCATGCACAGGACATGAGACATGTGATTTTTTTTGGGCCAACAGCTTGTCTCGGTGGTGCAGATGTGGGTGGACAATCTTCCTCTCTATGGTAGTGCACAAAAGGTGGCAAACAGCGGTAGGCTTTGAGGACCGCAGTTGCTACCCTGTGTAGACTACGATGGGTAGTCTCTCTTTCTCTCTTTCTCTCTCTCTCTCCCTCTTTCACGAAGATCATGGTCTTCCTGCCCAGTAGTGGACACCATTAGTAGTCATGGACCAGCAACATCAATGGGACCAAGGAAAATTCATTTCTTTTAGTTACTTATTGTATTGAAGATAATTATTTAATTTAAATTCTAGATTTCTTTTTAGTTTATTATTTGCAAAAGGCCACGTAGCCCTCTCTAGTTGATACTATTCTTGGGTTTCCGTACCCATACAAGAGGCACCCTAGGTAATAGTCTCCTAAAATGAGTTTTCTTTCTTGGTGTTGGTGTGTCCAAAATTTATACATCAATAACGTTTTGGCACTAGGAGGGCTATTTCTCCAACCTTTATTATTCCATTTTCTTAAATATTTATTTTTTTGTCCTTTTCTAGTCCCTATTCTACTTCCCAAAAATTTCATTTTCCTTATTTCAAATTTATTTTATTTAAAATTCCTATTTTTAGCCATTATCTTGAAAAACCATTTTTAAAGAATTTCTGAGCCTTTTGTTTCTTGTTCTCAAAAGTTTGTTTCTTGAAAACTTTCAGGTCTAATCACCTATTTTTCTTTAATCCTTTTGTTTAAAAAAAAACCCTCATTTCTCAATCCAATTTTTGAATTTGTGTTTGGGTGGTCCTTACCGTTAGAAGGTGGTTTTATTTAATCATGTAATTTTAAATTTATTTTTTTAAAATCTTGCATTTTACTGTTTCCCATTTTAATTTTATAAGTATTGCAATTTTATACATTTATTTTTCTCTCAAATATATATATATATATGTCCTTTTTAAAAAACATATAGCATATTTTAGAGTTTTTTTTCTTTACAAAAAAAATATTATTCTAATATTTTCTTTTCTTTTTATGCAATTTTATAGTTTCATTCTAACAGTTATATTTTATAGTTCTATTTTATGAGTGAACTCTTCTCTACTTCTAACTGACCAATCACCTGTCTCTTCACATTAAGGAAATGACATGCCTCACGTTTTCCAAGTTTTATTCCTAGGAGAACTCCGACTAGGATGGTAGCTAATCAACCCCCAGCTTCCTTGGTTAGTAACCCTTTTAACTATACTAACTACCACGACATCCCAAAGTCACTCCAGAACATAAATTTGTTCTACGATCTCACAAACCCTACTAGCGATGCCCACCAACATGTACAATGTTTCGAAACCTTACTTGGGATCCACAACATCATCCAAAATGATGTGGCATGTAAAATATTTGTGATAACTTTTAGGATTAAGGCTACTCAATGGTTCTTGATGCTCCCCAATGCTTCCATTAACTCATGGCAAGAGTTCAAAAATAAGTTTTTGATCCAATTTGACAAATTCACGAGCCCTGTAATAGCATCAAGTAACTTCACCAACTTAAGAAACCAACCTGGAGAAAATGTTAGGGATTATAACCTTAGATTCCTTCACCAGCTGGCCTATGTGCCAAGTGAGATGCATCCACAACCCGATGACATCCTCAACTTTTATCTCTCTACCATCGACCCATTCTTTGCCTATGCCATCAAATCTAATTCAAACATAACAAAAATATAGGGAACAATGGCTAAAGCTTTGGAGTTAGAACAAATCACCCTCATGAATAGCATTCAAACTCAATTTGGAATGATGAGCATTAGTAATCCCATACAATCTAACCCTCTATCTTTTCTAACTTTCCCAATGACCAATACTATGTTCCAAACTCTTGTTACTTTTCAAATGACTCAACCCTCAGACAATCACATTCAAGGTCCCACATCTTTTCCATTTCTACCATCTAACATTGGTTTGAATGAGGATCAATTGAAGACCTTAATTTAGTCCATCATAAACCTAAATAGGGTATCTAATCTTGTGGAACCTGCAACTCAAACTCAAGATCAAATGATCCAGATATTAACCTCGCTTCAAAAACTTTCAAATGAAGTAGTTGAATTAGAGCAAAACAGCAACAAGGATCATATACAATTTGAGAAGCCTAGCACATTAATCAATGATGAGTATTATTACCTCTATAATACTAGGCTACCTTTCAAGAATAATTGTCCACAATTTTTAGCATTATATGACAGTAACACCCAAGGTCAACAAAATGGGAAACCCCTTGTTATGGTTCTTAATGTACCTCATGAAATAGAAAATGAAGAGGTTTCCTCATTGGAGCAAGTTATCTTAAGCAACCCCACCCACATAACNTCCTCCAAATAGACGAGCTCCTAGTCAAAGTAACATAAATACTCAAACTAGGTCATTCCAAACAAACACTGCACAACGACCAAATCCACCTTCTATACTTAGAAGAACTCCACCTCAACAAAAAGTCAAAGACGTACCTAAGACTTATGATCTAGTTGAGGATTTGAAGAAAACCAAAGCTAACATTTTTATGTATGACCTGTTATGTTTTGATAAAATGAAATAGGTGGTTCAAGAGATAATTCATAGACTAGAAACCAATAAAGAAAAATCCCCAACCCCCGAAAGGCAAGTTCACTTCACAAAGGATCCTAACACATTATCAATGCAAAATGTAAACAATTCCATGATGAGCAAGAAAGAGCAACCTCCTTTCCTAACAACTCTAATTATTTTAGGAAAGAATGTTCACAATTGTTTGATGGATTCTGGAGCAACTATTAGTGTCATACCACTTGAGGTATGTAAGACTTTAGGAGCACAAATGATACCACACATGAAAAATATGATTCAACTCAATGGGTCCAACATATCTATAGTAGGGTCATTAAAAGGAGTGAAAGTGCAACTTAAAAAATACCCTACGTTCACATGTTACATAAATATCCTAGTAGTTAACATGTCACCTACCTATGGTGTTGATGAAGTGTCATAAGTCAATGCGTCGACTAGGCCACGTATAAGGGGCCGCATATACGTAGCCGTGTCGATGCGGGCCCGTCGACGTAGCCACCCTGCATCAACATGGCCCCGTTTATGCAGCTACCTTTCCCAGATCTATAAATATGAGGGCCTTCTGCCTCATTTAGGGATCTTTTGAGTAGTTGTAGCAAAGCTCTTGCAGTTTTCTCCCGCAAGAGATAGAATATTTTCCAAGTTCCTGCAACAAGTGTAAGAAAAGGGATCGGATCTTTATTCGAGCGCTGATGTATCTAAGCCCATTAGCATGACGGAAATAAAGACAAACTGTTCAAGCAATCCTTGCAGCATTTGGACTTAGTTATTTTATGCATTTATTAGTTAATATGTTTATGCTTTGTTAGTTAATGTGTTTATGCTTTATTAGTTAATTACTTATGTTTTCATTATTAATTAATTATGTTTTCATTATTATAATTTCAATTGCTATTGTTCATTCGTAGTTCGTTAAGGCCATAAGTACGACCATCTCAAACGTAACCCAAATGCTTGGTAAGCCCAGTAACGCTTAACGTCTGGTAACCCAAAAGTGTTAGGAGATGCTCAGAACATGCTCGGAAG
>MNCI01033879.1:2186-24457 GCA_015680685.1 Gnetum montanum | reverse complement strand
TCATCTAACCTTAGTGAAATTATCATTTAAGTCGTTGGAATGGATCCAGGGTAGAAACATGCATGCACGCTAGGCGGATTCAAGTAAATAGTAAGGTACACCGATTATATGGACCATCTAACATCCAACATGTCTTCTTACAGGAGAGATGCATTTGAACCACTGGTGCCGCAAGAATGTCGGGTGGTGTACAAACATCTCGATGAATATGTCCCTAATTTCACATTCATCCTACATCAGGATGAGCATCTTCGATGGTGGGACATGGAGGGTAGCATCGTGCTACCGCCCGACCGAGCAGCTCTTGCGATGCTATATCACAATCTGGGAAGATTGGGCATCCAGGACCGAGTGGCGGAGTATGTCATGGAGGATCATGACTGCCAGGACTATCGTCCTACGGAGGCTCAAAGGATAAGAAATTAGTAGCAGGCAGAGAGATATGAATAGCAAAAGGGGAAGTAATTCACCAACCCCTTATTCTCGCAAGGGCTGCAAGACAATGGGGATCCCATATTTCATGATACTCATTCGACCGAACTTCCCCTGGGGTCATAGTTCCTCTAGTCGATCACTCAGAACAAACCTCACAGTGATCACAATCCTCAAGGGGATGGAGGGTCACGTAGCAAAGCTAGGGGAGATGACCGCGGCCGCCACCAGGGTAGATGGGGAGATCACCGTTATGCCTCTCCTTCTTCTCTATCCTCCCCTTCTCCTGCGTCTTCCTCCAGCTCAGGCTCTGAGCGTAACAGGAGAAGGTTGGAGAGAAAGGATGGTGGTAAACAAGTTCGGAAGGGGCAACGTGAGGGAGCACGCGACCAATCATGTGGCCCTCGCCAGCATGAAAGAAGGGGTAGCAAACATCTTCACAGACATCATAGTCCCCAACAAGACTATGATTTAGACAAGATGTTGTTAGCTACTCGAAGCATGCTCCAAATTGCAGAGGTAGTTCACATTCCAAGTAGGCACATGAAGGATAGTCGGATCAAGCGAGTTGATATGAACAACATCCCTAGATTTGAAGGGGGATACAATTGTGATCCACAGACCCACCTACAGGTGTTCCATGATGCCTGCACACTACAAAATATTGATAACGATTGGCAACGGTTGAAGCTATTCCCTCACACACTCATTAAGGAAGCTGAAAGTTGGTATCGGTCCTTGGAGCTGGAATCAATCTGAAGATGGAGTACGATGCTTGAAATTTTCAATGACAAATATCAAACGTACTCTAGAGTGGTGAATCTGAGACGGTAGATACAAGGTTGGAAACAAGGGAATCATGAACCCTTGGATGCCGCCATGAGTAGGTACTACTCATTGTTACATTGGTGCCCTGGTCATGGTTACTCTTAATGGGCACAGCTTCGCCACATTATTGATGGGCTCCATTTTGAAACATGAAAGATCCTTGGTATGTATGCCAAGGAATGATTGTTAGAGCTAAGGGCCCATCAGTTGTAGCGCCTCATTGATTAGATGGCTAAAGAGGAAGGAGAACTCAGAAAAAAGGAGAGTGCAGAAGAATTCACCCGGGATCCTTCACTTAGGAAGAGGGAGGTCTGATTTTGTGATGAGGAGGATGAGTCACCACTAGAAGCAGCGGTGAATCGGAAGACTTTACCGTTACAAAAGTTTGCATCTGAAATATCAACAAAGGTAGATAAAATGTGGGACTCTTTGGACAAGAGATTCCAAAGCGTATTGAAAATCGCAAAAGAGTCCAAAGAATAGGGTAGTGATCGTGATCAGTGTAGGAAGAAGGGAGTTGAACGTACCCAACATAAGGGTAAGGAGAAAGTTACGGTAATAGAATAGGTTGCAGACTCTAACACCGAGGAGGACAATGGATGTGGCATATGCCAATATGAACATCTTAAGGGATGTTGTTCTGTGGTGTCCCACCTTCAAGAGTCTGGGGTCTATGCCTTGAACCCTTGTTTGGCACAGCAGTAGCCACCCCGAAGGTTACCTTATCCACAAGGCAACCCCAGGTGATTCCACCAGTAGCAGCAAGGATATTATTCAAGTGGAATGCCCCCGCAACCGTACGAATATTTCCAATAGTGGCAACAACCACAAGGGTGGGGGATGCCACCTCCAAGGCAGCAGTACCCTTATAAGAAAGTAGATCCTTATGGGTATTATGTTCAGCAATCGGTCTCTCCAAGAGACTCTTCCAGTCATGCGGCCTTTCCTAGTTACTACCATCCCCCTGAATATTTTAGAAATCCATCTCCATCACCCAGGGGGACAAATCCACATCTCTTCTACCCTCCGTCACCTTCTTTTGTCACTCCTCTACATCACCCCTCTCAGTTGCCACCTGCTCCATCCATGCAGGGAGAAATACCACCATAGCCACAACAACAAAACACTATGAGGGTTGTTAACTTACAACCGACACCTCAGCCAAGTGGACCGGAACCCAAACAACACAAATGTTCCTTTTTCTAGTCCAATAATCTAAACACACCCTCACCTATGCCTATGGCCAGTGCCTCCGAACCTACCAACGCCTCTACCATCATACTACCCAAGCATCCCTCCACTCTACCACACTCCAAAGTCTAGACAGTCATGCTCACACATGCCATGACAGACTGGATCAAAGCAGGCTCTCTTCCCCAAAAATTGACAGATCCAAGAAGCCCCCTAATCTATCTTTAGGTGGCTGGGAATGAGCTATGCAAAGCTCTTCTGGACTCATGGTCAAGGGTCAATTTAATCTCTCATGACATGTACAAGAACTGGAACCTATCCCCGTTAAATAAGAGCAACATCCAGCTCAAGTTAGCAGACCAGTCCATCACCATTCCTTTGGGTCTAGTGGAGGACATTGTGACCACCATTTCTGGGTGGTCCTACCCTGTTGACTTCCTGGTCATCCATGTAGAAAATTGTAAGGGGAACTTCCCAATCATCATGGGAAGAGCCTAGCTAAGCATGGTGGATGCACGACTAAGACTCCGAGATCTATCCCTAGAAATTTCAAAGGAAAATCCTTTTGGGAAGATTGAGAAGAAAAGAGTTCCATGCATTGTGTACAGTGACTCGAGGTGCAATTTTGTGCAGTAGTTATGGTCCGCTAAGCAGACATCCATTCAAGCATGTAGTCAGTGTACCAAGGAATCACCAATTCAACAGTGCCTGTACGCAGTAGCCACTAACCAAGAGGGCACCCAGTGGCTGATAGCTGATCCTGCTAGTAGCACATTATGCATGGAACCGTTTGAGGGGCTAGTGCAAGCCTATATTGACAGCATGAATGTGATGGAGGAGATTCATCAACAGACCTCCATCGTTGATGACCTAGATGACTAGGGAAAGCTAGAGATCCCTACGAGCTTCAACCAAGAGCCCCTTGAGCTAAAACCCCTACCGACTGACTTAGAGTATGCATTCTTGCAGAATTGCAAGCTGATAATTATCAATGCTACCCTTTCTCCTGAACAGAAAAAGAAGCTACTGGTGATGGTAGACAAATGGGTTGCTGCATTCGCGTGGTCCTATCCTGAGCTGACCGGAGTTGATCCCAGGATCTACTAGCATCGGATCTACCTTGACCCTTCCATGAAGCCACGGCAATAGCCACAAAGATGGTTGAATCCCAAATTGAAGCAGGTTGTAAAAGATAAAATTGAACAGTTGTTGAAGGCAGGATTCATCTATTCTGTCATCAATAGCAAATGGGTTAGCCCACTTGTTATCGTATCTAAGAAAGGTGGCAAGTGAAGGGTTTGTATCGATTTCCAGTTGCTCAAAATGGTGACTTTCAAGGACCACTTCCTGCTCCCATTTGTGGACTAGGTGTTGGAAAAAATCGCAGGAAACGAATATTATAGCTTCTTGGATGGTTATAGTGGTTATAACCAAATCCAAATAGCACCATAGCACGAGACCAAAACTACTTTCACGAGTACATGGGGGACTTTTGCATATAAGAAGATGCCCTTTGGTCTGTGCAATGTGCCTGTGACATTCCAACGCCTTGTCTTAAGCATCTTACAACAAAAAATCAGCAATTGTGTAGAAGTCTCCATGGATGACTTCTCCACCTATGGTGCCATGTTTGAGCAAGCTCTGGACCATCTAGAGCAGGTTCTAAAGTGGTGTGTAAACACCAATCTGCGGCTCAATTGGCAAAAGAGCCATTTGATGGTCCAGGAGAGCATTGTACTGGGGCCTCGCATTTCATCAATAGGGATCAGTGTAGACCCTAAAAAGATTAGGGTCATCCAAGGAATAACCCGCCAACCAAGTACCATCAAAGATGTGTGGTCATTCCTTGGACATACTAGTTACTACCGATGTTTCATAGAGCGCTTCTCGAAGATAGCCTAGCCATTGGTAGAACTTACAAAGAAGGATGCTCCGTTCGTCTGGACCAAGGAATGCGAGTCTGCATTCCAAGCACTAAAACAGAAACTCGTAGAAGCTCTGGTTCTACGGGCACCTAATTAGTCCAGACCTTTCCACATTATGATAGATGCCTCCAACTACACCTTGGGAGCCATGCTTACATAGTGTGATGATCAGAAACCTCCATATTATATCCACTGTGCAAACCATAGCATTGTGGGTGCACAGCTGAACTATACCACCACCGAGAAGGAATTGATGGTGGTGGTGTTCGCATTAGATAAATTCTGGCACTATGTGCTCGGATACGAGGTGTTTTTTCACACTAACCATAGTGCTATTCGGTTCTTGATGAACAAACGAATGGTGAGCCCCCGTATAATTGGATAGCTAGTGATTCTTCAGGAGTTTGATCTTACCATGGTAGCCAGAAAGAGGACCGAGAATGTGGTTGTTGACCACTTGTCTCGGTTATGATGGGATGACGCAGAAGAGGAGGAGCCTTTATCCGATAAATTTCCAGATGAACTCCTCTTCATAGGCATTGTTGATCCTCAAGTACCTAAGGAATTCCCTTGGTTCAACTACATCCTCACCTACCTTACAACCCAGGAGCTGCCAAAGGAATGGAACCATCGGCAGAAACAATAGTTTCTCCATAAGGCCAAGTGTTTCATGGAAATCAATAGCCACCTCTACAAGGTGTGCACAGATGGCTTAGTTCGATGGTGTGTCCCTGATGATGATACACTACGTGTTCTCGAAGATGATCACGAGGGCCCTTGTGGGGGCCACTATGCTGGACGTCAAATGGCCATTAAAATCCTGTTTGCAAGGTATTACTGGCCTACACTTTTTAGGGATGCACAATGGTTTGCCCGCTCCTGTGAACGATGCCAAAAAGATGGTGGGATGCCAACACGCTTGGAGGGACCTCAACAGTGGATCCAACCACTAGAGCCCTTCAACATCTTGGGTATCAAATTCATGGGGCCCATCACCCCCTTCTCAAACGGAAAGGCATACATCATCATGGTAGTGGACTATTATACAAAGTGGGCAGAAGCGATAGCCATCATCAACTATTCTTCCAACACTGCCACATGATTTGTCCAGCAACAAATCGTTACCAGGTTTGAAGTGCCATGTGCACTCATTTCTGACAATGGGACTCACTTCACAGGGGTCACTTTTCAAAAAATCATGCAACGCTTGGGGGTAACACATAAATTTACAACACCCTATCACCCCCAAGCCAATGGGTAGGCTGAAGTCACAAATAGGAAAATCACCAAGATCCTTACACGAACAATTGGCAAATATAGGAGAGATTGGGCACCAAGCTCAAGGATGCCCTATGGGCCTATCACTCCACTTGGAAACTTCTTGTAGGGTACTCTCCCTACGAGTTAGTGTACGGAGAGTTGCCAACACTTCCAATCCAACCAGAACTCTAGACACTATCCACGGCCTGTGACCTTAGCCTTGACCTACCGCTAGCATAACAAGAATGATTAATCAATTTAAGTGTGCTAGATGAGAACTGATTAGTGGCCCTATTTTCTAACAAAACCCACAAGGTCTATAACAAGAAACAACATGATCTTAGGATTCGAAAGGTCACATTTAGATGTGGAGACAAGGTGTTGTATTGGAATCCCTCACATGTATCCCAACTGACAAAGTTTCAAACACTATGGAAGGGACCTTATATTGTCTCCAAAACCTTCCCATCTAGGGCCTTGCTCATCCACAAACCTGGGGATCCAACTAGAATACAATTAGTCAATCGTCAACAACTCAAACCTTTCTGTGAGCTTCACACAACCAGTGCCATAGCCTGGTCATCAGTCAGTCATCCACGCTCCATCTTTCGTGTCTCCTCCTTTCCACCCAATCGTGGGGGAGACCATCATCCCTGCTGATCCATTCCCTACTCCCCTCACCATTTTATCATTTTTTGTTTTACAATTTTTTGTTTTTTTGTTTTCCATTTTTTTAATTTTTTTTTGTTTTTTTTTGTTTTACACTTCTTTGTTCTCCACTTTTTGTTTTACAATAGGTTTTTTGTTTTTGTTTTCCATTTTTCATGTTTTTTATTTACATTTTGTCGTCATATTGTTTGGCGTAGTTGATCTTCGTTATGATGGGTACTGTAATAGTCTTCCTTGTTATCTGGCTCCCGCCATTGCATGGTCGTCCTTGGATTTCACGTGTTTTCACTTCATAATCTCAACAGTGAGTCCACATCATTCGCCCATTCACCATTCCATGGTTTTCCTTTTGTTGTGAACATGTAACCCCTTCACTTAAAAAAAATTTTAATTAATGTGTGACTTGTGTGCTTCCCAGACTACAAGATGACCCGATGGTTTGAATCGGGCATGACTTCAAGGGGAATGCTTTATTTGTTGTTCTGTTCTGTTCGCCAGGTTGCTGGTGTGTCCTCACGAATTTCCTCCCACTCCAAGTCTCTCTCCACGGAAGCTTCTGGGTAGTTCGACCTTGCATGGTGTGGTCCTCACTGAAAAATTCAAAAAATTAAAAAAAAGAAAAAGAAAAGAAGCAGAAACAAAATAAACAAATAAAATGAGGATTCAAAGCACACCCCTTAGTCGAATGCATGCAAACACACATGGGTCTTTGCATGGTGTGGTTCCCCCGCACAAAAGAAAAGAAAAACAAATCACAGGGAAATTCAAAGCACACCCCTTAGACCGCCTCTCACAGGCCATACGCTTTAGTTATGGGACTTCCTTGGTCCCCTCTAACTTCGTCCCATTTCACTTCCTTCTTCTCACGTTTCCTGGAGTGGTGGTTCTCTGTGGGGATGGTTGGGACTTTGTTTATTGCTGCGATGTAACTGACTACGGATGGTTTTGGGTCTAACCTCAGGAAAGGTTCTACCAAGTCACTTAACCACACTCGCACACGGGGTTTCATGTGACCGATACTTGGAATCTCTAGTTTCCCCTCTCCCTCTGTTCCCACTCTTCTCCATACTCACCTCACTGCCTTTTTTATGTTTTGTGTGTTCGTCGTATTTTCTGTCGGTCTCTCATGCCTTGGCAGGTTCTCTTGGTTTGGAGTCTTCACTGGTGACACCACTTATCGACACCCGGGCCCACGGACCCTGGTGTTGAGGGTATGCAGGGGCTACAAAGGCTATTTCTTGCCATGGGGAGGACCCACCTGCATATTTCTGGTTTTTCTTGTTAAGCCTCCCATCCTTTGGATTTCTTGGTTTACTGGTTTCAGTGTTCCATTGTTCGATTTCATCCTTGCAGAGTTCTTTTTCCATCCCGTTCTCCAATTTTGTCTCTTCTTCACACTTTGTTACCTTCCTCCTGTCATCAACTATGATGGGGCCTTTTCTACACTTCAAATGCCTCAATTTGGGTTTTCAAATTCATCATTTCAGGTATTTTATGGGTTGGTCAACGTTGGTCCATGGGTGAACAGTGTTGCATATATAGGACCCCGTATACGCAGTGCCTGCGTATACGTGGCCCCATTGATGCAGCGCCCAACCCCTATATATACCCCACCACACTTCTTCATTTTTCATCATTTGGAGTCCAAATTGAGGGGAGTTTTTACTATTTTTTCTGCCTAATCCTTCCCAACGTACCTACATTCCATCACATGTCCGCATCCACATGTCCTTGTCCTTTTTACACACTCGAAGATATGCTCTCAGTCGTGGGGGGTAGTGCCCTTATGTAATTAATTAGTTTGTTAATTATGAAAAATTTGGTCCTAACCCCTAACTTAATGCTCTGTAAAACTTAACGGTGTGCTTGTGCCATTAACATAACTTGGTCAAACTGAGAAAGTATATACAAACCATCTTAAACTCTTTATAAACAGTCTAACAGGTGGTTATGTTTTATTAGAGATGGCACCCAAACCAAGGCACCCAAGGGAGGAAGGACTGTTTCAACCAAGGGACAAGCACCCACGCATGAGAAGGGGACAAAGTGTGCAACCACCAGAGTATGCGAAGGGTTGTCATGCAACTGGGTCCTTCCGCAAAAAACCTGATGTGGAATCTATTCACCATATTCCCGAAGAGGAGATTCCTGTTGAGCAATCGCTTGGGGATGAGACTCCTTGGATAGCACCGCGGCTTGAGATCACCCTGACCTAAGCCTGCCTAATGCTATCACGCCACGCGAGGTGCAACGGACAGTCCTCCAAGAGTTAAATTTTGGACCATTCCTCGATGAGACTTCAATTACAGAGCTCTCCGATGTGGCCAATCATCACAACCAGTGGTGAGTGGTACTTATGAGAAACCTATCTCTTCTGGACGAATCGGCAACCAGGGTCAAGAGTAAGAATTAAAGACATTTATGTCTCTTACTCTTCAGAAGCTATAGCGCAAGCTCTGGGGTTGCCTAAAATTGGGGCAGATGTGGCAGAAATGCCTAAGCAGGCCGATCCAGAGGTGAAGGTGCAATGGATCCAACAGTGCTACGGGGTAGAGTGCAAGGAATTCGACTCCTTGACCATGGAAGAGAGAGTATACTTTAAGATAGCATCTTACCATTTGAATCCAACAATAAGACATAGCAAAATCACAGCCTTCTCCGCTCGTGCATGTGCCACCTTGAGTGGGAAATTTCCCATGAGTCTTCCACAACTGTTATTTCTAGAGATTGAAAATAGGTTCGCCGAGAATGAACGTGGAAGACGAGCTCTCCCTTTTCCCTACCTAATCCGAAAGTTAGGAAAATGAGAAGGGATAGCACGGTACTCTAATGATATCATCTGGCATCTCCCAATTGCCTCATGGTGAGAAATGATGAAAGAAAAAATGCCTGCCGCCATACAGACAGAGGAAGAGCAGCAGCCACCTCCACCATCTACACAAACAATGCATCCGGGCTCGTAAAACACAACAGAATACATTCGCAAGATCTGAGAAACGCTCTTGGGCCAGCAAGAGCAATCTAGCAGGACTGGTGGAGGAGACGATACTTTGGTTTATAGCCCTACCATGAGCCACTTGGAGTAACTGGCTTAATTAGTCAGCTTACTTGAAAGGATAGGGCCGATATTCTCCACTGCTCAAGCACCAATTCCAACCAGAATAGATCCAAGCATCTAAGATGTTTCAATGGCAACCCAACAGTTATTCCCTAAAATCTCGAGGAATGCTGCTACCTTCTCGGTACATTTGGAAGATGGTGAGGGGGTGATGGTCCTGGTGATGCAGCAACAGGGACAGGAAGTTGCGGCCGAAGTGGTTCCTGACATGATTGCTACGATTCTCAATGCACTAGTAGCACCTGTACCAAACATTCATGGACTACAAGATGTACAGGTGTCTACTAGAACTTTGCATAGCAAGATCAATTCAGCCTAACATTAAGAATTGTTGGACCGACTGGTAGGAACTGGGCAGCTGCTTCCAGATGTCTTCAACCTTCCAGACAACATCACTGCAACCCAGTCGAAGCTGCTCTTGGCAAGGGGCAAGATGATTGTTTTGGAGGGGCAACTAGAAGCTGCTCAAGTCGCTTGTCAGCACTTGGTGACTAAGGTTGTCCAATTAAGAGCCCATCTTGCTAATCCGGCCATCCTCAATTGCGAAATCACCAAAGATGAAGCTTTTCAATAGCTTCAGCTTAAACTTCAGGTTGTTGAGGATGTGTGGGAGATGGCAATCCTTGACAAGTCCATAGTAGACACTCGAGCATATCACTTAGAAAAGGACTTGGCATAGGTTCACCAAGAGAACGTGCAACTAACCGCAACAGTTCATTGCCTACGCAATATTGGTGCAGAGAATGCACACATGAAAGATTTCATCCACCAACAGCAGGAGGAGCTAGCCAAGATGAACGCAAACATAAGAAGGTTGGCAGTTGAAAATAGGAATCTGTTAATGGAGGAGGTTCGAGCATTGCGATAGAAGTTTGCAATTGAAATTTCCACTTGAAAAAACGAGGCCCTAAAGTTTGAAAAAGCCAAAAATCATTACAGGGACCAAGTGGGATTGCAGAAGGAGGTGAACGAGAAGCACATTCAGGTCGCTAAAGCCAAGATGAACCAAGTACTATAGCAGTTCCGAGAGGGAGGCGATATATGGCCATCCATCTTTGATGGGTTGAATGCCCACAACAAAGTAGAAATCTACCTAAAGAAGCTGCAAATCAAAGAAATGACAGAATACATGGAATTGGCCAACCTTCGATATGCAAACCTGGCTATGCTCACAGCCGAGAGACTGCGGTCAAAGTTAGAAAAACAAGTGGCCACCTCGTATTCCTTATACGAGGGTGAGTTCCAGGCACACAAGGTAACTAAACAAAAGCTGGTAATAGCAAACATAAAACTCAAGGTCCTCCGCACAAGCTTTGAAGGCCAATGTACCATCACGGAGGACCTGGCCCAGAGAATGAGTGACTACCAACAACTGCAATCATCAATCCGAGCATTTAATATTGAATGCAAGAAATTCATTGCCTAGTTTTTCAATTTAAAAGAACTCATCCCAACACTACCTTGCCCTTGGGAAGTTCCAGTTCCAACACCCATTGGAGAAGCTACCTAGACGATGAACGACCCCAGAAGCAAAGAAGAGAAAATGAGGGCTCTCTTAGAGGCTTTCCGGCTGCCTCTAGAAGTTGCAGCTGCCTCAGGACTACCGACACCCGTGTCGCCACCTACACATGGGCCAGAGGCTGGAAAGGGTCTGTCAGAACCACTGACCCTAGGGACAGTGTGATCTTCTCCAGCAATTTTGTGTATCATCCTACATAGCAAAGGTTCCAAGACCGGCCAGGTGTTCAATTTTATCTCTGAACACCACCATTTTTTGTAATTTTTCCCCCTCTGTAACTCGGACACTTGGTAAATTCACGTCGTGTCATGTGTGTGTCATTTATGTGTTTAAGTTATGTGTGTTGTAAATAAAAATCCATACCTTCCAAATTGTAAAGTAACTCGAGGACAAGTTTTTGCTTAGTCGTGGGGGTATGATGAAGTGTCATAAGTCACTGCGTCGACTGGGCCGTGTATATGGGACCACGTATATGTGGCCGCATCGACGCGGGCCCATCGACGTAGCCACCCTGCATCGATGTGGCCTCGTTTACGCAACCACCTTTCCTGGATCTATAAATATGAGGGCCTTCCACCTCATTTAGGCATCTTTTGAGTAGTTGTAGTGAAGCTCTTGCAATTTGCTCCTACAAGAGATAGAATATTTTCCAAGTTCCTGCAGCAAGTGTAAGAAAAGGGATCGGATCTTTATTCGAGCGTTGATGTATCTAAGCCCATTGGCATGACGGCAATAAAGACAAACTGTTCAAGCAATCCTTGTAGCATTTGGACTTAGTTATTTTATGCATTTATTAGTTAATATGTTTATGCTTTGTTAGTTAATGTGTTTATGATTTATTAGTTAATTACTTATCAATTACTTATGTTTTTATTATTAATTAATTGTGTTTTCATTATTATAATTTCAATTGCTATTGTTCATTCGTAGTTCGTTAAGGCCATAAGTATGACCATCTCAAACGTAACCCAAACGCTTGGTAAGCTTAGTGACGCTTAACGTCTGGTAACCCGGAAGCGTTAGGAGATGCTCAGAACGTGCTCGGAAGATGGGACCGGATACTTATGTTAGGAATAGTTAAGATTTAGATTAAGATACTTTTAGATTAATTAATATTCTATCCTTATTTTCCAAAATGATTACCCGCCAAAAAGATAATTAAAAAGATATAAAAATCATTAGCCTTAGTCTTACTTAACCAATGTAAATAAAGCTTCACAAGTGAGATTAGGATGACAACGACCATTCTAACCCAAGGTTTCACTAGTTAGAAGTTTGGTATATGTTAAGTGCTTACAGTCTACGGATTTCGATCGAGTCGTGCATGAACGCTCGTGATTCATATGGTTGGGCATAGGGATACCTAGCCACTCATCAGGTGTGCTCCTATCTAGGAATTTTGGAGCCAAGTTTGGGGGCTTCTTTAGGTCATATTTCTCATAGCTATTAACCCCTATCAAAGGAAAATCTAAATACATGACTATACATCGAGAACCCTTCTACAAACAAGTAGTTACAAACTTGGAGAAACAAAATCAATCTTTGGAAGATTGAAACACTAATCTTTATGTTACGGTTACTAAGGTTGAGTGCAACGAACATGTTGTGAATGACTATGCAATTGGAACTAGAAAAATAAATCATGTCTCTCATGCAAATTCCACCCAATCGTATCAAAGTTCTAGAGAAGGTGAAGAAAGCTATGGAGACACCTTGCCTTATCAACAACACAATGGATTTCATCTAATTGATCCACCACCTTTAGAGAAAGATAAAGATACAAGTAAAACCATACCTCTTAAAACATTTGAAGGTGTGCTAAATTTTAATGACATATCCATGGAACATTCCTTCAAAAAGGCTATATTTGGTGACCCACCAAGACCTAGACCTATCATTGTGATGAGTGGTAAGGTACCCCTACACTCAGCCATATGAATACGAGCGCTTAACACATGATCCGGTCGAACTCCGTAGACGGAATAATTGTGGTGTCTAGACAGTTACTTATAGATTGTAGTTCACTGTCTTCCCACTTGAACTAGTATTAGCTTTGTCACATATGCTTTAGTCCAGAGTGAGGTGTATGATGTGTTCCTACACTAATGCTACTCCTGGGTATGATGGGAAATAATATCAACTAAGCTAGGAGAGAGAGGATGAGAGAGAATCTAAACTAGTCTAAGTGCGATGAGCATCCGTTCCTTAATCATCCATACACATCTTGGACCTCGTGCATGACTACCACTAGGATTACCAAGCGCATGGCCTAGGTATGCTACTAGGTTACCAAGTAGTCACACTTAAATGCTTGTGATTAATTTGTACTCATTCCACATTACTGGGAGATAAGGGTAGATAGATATTAACTAAGAAAGTAATAAATAACAATAACAATTAAATAATTAAGCTAAGTGGATGTTGCAATGATGAAGTAATCTTGATCTTTATTGCCAGTCATGTGTGTGTCCAAGGACATCACACTCGAATAAGGATGTTGTACAATTACAATCATCACACTACGGGCATGCACTAGGAGAAAGGGTTGAGAGGAAAGACTAATAAAAAGTCCCTACCTTAATACTAAAAAACTTAAACTTCAAAACTTCTTTACCAAATCTATCTACCTCTTATTTATAGGTAGTACGTGATATCACGTCTAGGTTGTGATATAGTGTACGTGATATCATGGGTACGATATCACGGCCAATAATTCATGATGTAGCACATCAAAACTTATATCAAAGAAAGCATTTATAGAAAAGTGATGAGACGCGATTCGCATGAGCCGTGATATCGCATCGTCCCCTGCGATGTCGCGTATGCGATATCGTGGTCCGCTGCCATATCTATAAATAAGAGGTGGCTCTCCCTTGTTTCTCCATCCTAAGTTAGAAGTAGGGAAACTCTGGCAGTTTGATCACTCCAAAGATAGAATATTTTCCATGTGCCTGCAGTAGGAGTCCTAAAGTGAACGGATCTTTATTCGAGCAACATTGTACTTGAACACAAGTTGTGTATGGCAATAAAGACAAACTTCCTGGATAAACCTTGCAATGCATGGAATAGGATTTTATTTATTATTTTCTCTCACCCTTAAACTCCTAGAATGTGGAATGAGTATGACTTGATTATGAGCATCTAAGGATGTGTATGGATAGTCAAGGAATCGGTTGCTCCTCGCATGCAGTATGAGTACGACTTGATTACGAGCATCTAGTGTGACTACTTGGTAACCCAGTGGTGTATTCAGGATCTGTGCTTGGTAATCCCAGTGGTAGTCCCAGATGTGTACGGTTAGTGAAGGAATCAGTTGCTCATCGCACTTAGGCTAGATAGATTCTCTCAACCTTTTCCTCCTAGTTAGGTGCCTCAGTACGACCACTTCGAGCATGTGTGTTACGCGTGGTAATCCCAATGACGATTAACATTTGGTAGCCACGGTTGCATCGGTTCAGGGTCTATACAGTAAGTGGGAACAGATGCTGACGCTAGGTTAATTTAGACTTAGTCATTAGTTAGAGTTAGTTTCTCAACCCTTCACCTCGATAGCATAGGAGAAAAACATAAAAGACCATAAAAATCATATACCTCGAACTTACTTAACCATACACCATGACAAATCACAAGTAAGTCTAGGAAGACAAGGAATGATTAACCCCAAGTGTTCCATGGGGTGTGTATGCACTGAGTCTATGAAGTTCAACCAAATCATGTGTGTTACGCTCGTTTCGTATGGTTGAGTGTAGGGGTACCTTGCCACTCATCATTGGCACTGTTGTCGGGGACTAAGTGTTTATGTGCCGAATAGAACATAAAGGATATCACTCACATTGTTGGGAGCCTAAACGAACCTTCAAGTTAATCAAGATAAAAATTTTATAACGGTAAAATTAGCACACCGATAACAATGTCTTCTTCTTATAAGAGTAACTTACCACCTAAGGACCATACACGAGACAGTCAGAAACATAAGACACATAGCTGAAATCAGCCAAGTCCTAAACAATACAAGATAGTTTATACTCATCCCGATGAGTATATTCCAAACTTTACCTTTATCCTCCATCAAGACGAATAGCTACGATGGAGAGATTTATGAGGTAACATCGTGTTACCCCCAGATCGATCAGTCTCTCACATGCTTTTCTGTGCCTTGGCACAGATAGGCATGACTGAATTATATGATGAATATGTTGTGGAAGACTTTGATATGAGGGATTATCATCCCATAGAAGCACAACGTATGAGGAACACTAGGCAAGAGAGTCAACATACACTTTTGAAGGGCAAAGGTCCGCACGTCCTTAGTGAAATAGGAGATGAGGAACCCCTTATAACGGGTTCTTTAGAAAATGATGTTCCCCCTCCTAATGATGGTGAGAAGGTAGGGTATCAAAACCTACAATCAATGATACATAACGATGGTTCTGATGCCCGTGAACACCAACTGTTCACAGAGGGAACAACCACTCATACTAAGGACGGGTACTTAGATCGTCACCACGATTGGGGCCGTAGCAGCTGAAGAGAAGGCAAGAAACATCATCATGGCAATGGTTCCCCTTCTTCTTCCCATTCTTTACATCACTCACCCTCTCCTTCCACATCTGGGTGCAACCATCATGAATACAATGAAGAGGATAAAGGTAGACAAAATGAGAGACCTCGACAAGGAAGTTGAGAGAGAGGACAAGGGCAAGGACGTAGGGAGAGTAGGGAACAACATAGACATCATAGGCGTCATGAAAGAGATGATCATGACAAGCCCCTAATCAGAACCCAAAGTATGCTTGACATAACGGAGGTAGTTAGGATTCCCACAAGGCATTTAAAAGATAGTCAGATCAAACGTTTAAACATGAACAATATCCCACAATTTGAAGGGGGATACAATGCTGATCCACAAAATCATTTACAAGCATTCCATAATTCCTGTGCCTTGCAGAATATAGAAAATGAGTGGCAAAAACTTAAGTTGTTCCCAAGGACACTCATCAAGGAAGTAGAGAGCTGGTCCTGGTCCTTAGAACCAGAAACCATCAGGAGGTGGAGTATGATGCTAGAACTCTTCAACGATAAGTATCAGACGTACTCGAGAGTGTCTAATTTGCGTCAGCAGATCCAAGGCTGGAAGCAAGGTACTTATGAACCCTTGGATGCTGCCATGGCCCGCTACTACACATTGTTACATCGTTGCCCGGGCCATGGGTATGCTCAGTGGGATCAACTTCGCCACATCGTGGATGGGCTAAGGCATGACATGAGAAGAACCCTTGGGACTTATGCCCAAGGGAGACTCTCACAACTTAGAGTCCATGAAGTACATAGCTTGTTAGAGCAAGTAGTAAAAGAAGAAGATGAGCTACGAAAATGGGAAAGTGTGGAAGAATACAACCATGATACCTCTCTTCGAAAGAAGGGAGTGAAATTTTGCGATGAAGAGGATGAGTAACCAATCGAAGAGTTGGTGAACATAAAGACCTTGCCACTTCAAAAGTTCACAACAAAAATAGCGTCTAAGGTAGATGATGTATGGAGTTCCTTAGACTCTAAAATTGAAACTATATTAAAAATTATATAAGAGTCTAAGGTAGAACAAAGTAGTGATAAAGGTAAGACAAAGTGGAGAGATTTAGGCCCTACACATAACAAGGGTACGGGGAAAATCACTAACTCCGATATGGTTGTGGAGTTAGACACAAATGATGACGGTGGATGTGAGATCTGCCACTATGACCATCCTAAGGGATGTTGCTCAATTATCTCACATCTATAGGAGTCTGGGGTGTATGCGCTTGATCCAAGACTTAACCAATGGCAAACACCTCGTAGGTTACCTTATCCCCAAGGTAACCCAAGGCAGTTCCACCAACCATTAACATATTATCCAAGTGGAACTCCACCACAACCCATCGAATAGCATCAGCAGTGGCAATACCCATAGTTATGGGGGATGTCATCGTCGAAACATTAGTACCGTTATCAGCAGCCTGACCCTTATGGATATTATGTGTAGCAGTTGATTTCTCCAAGAGACTCTATGAGTCACAAAACTCCCCACCATCACTACCAAGTTCGGGAGTACTTCAGAAGGACTTCTTCTCCTCCAGGAGACACTCCATACCTACACCATCCTCCAAATCCATCCGCACCTCTTCCACAAGTAGTTCCCATAACACCTCCTGCTCCAACAATGCAAGGGGAACTTCCTATCCAACCGCAGCAACGTCACGCTGCTAGAGCTATAAATATTCAACCTACTGCTAGTTCTGACAATTGTAAAAAGAGAAGACCCTTCTTCAGAACCAGAAGCCTAGACAAACTCTTGAAACAACAAGTGTTTGGGCCCATGTACACTCCTCCACCATCTAACACTTCAGAGACCCTGTCAGTCCAACAAAGCTTAACGCATACGGTTATGTTGATGCATACCATAACTGACTGGATCAAGGTAGGCCACCTTCCCAGGAAACTAACTGACCCTGGGAGTTCCTTAATCTACCTTCAGATCACCGGAAATAAATCACATAGGGCTCTTCTTGACTCAGGTTCCGAAGTTAACTTAATTTCACGAGAGATGTATCAAGCCTAGAACCTGCCCCAACTTAAGAAGAGCAACATTCAACTAGAGCTGGTAGACTAGTCCATCACCATTTCCTTGGGATTAGTAGAGGACATCATTACCACTATGTGTGGTTGGTCTTACCCAACTGATTTTCTAGTGATTGAAGTCAATAACAACGAAGGGGACTTCCCAACTATAATGGGAAGGGCATGGCTTAGTACAGTAGACGTATGCTTTAGGATCCGCGATCTTTCCTTGGAAATTTCTAAGATAAACATTTATGGAAAGATCGAGAAGAGGAAAGTTCCATGCATCACATACAGTGATTCATCAGGTGATGACATGGAGGAAATGCCTCCATGCAATAGGTGTGCCCTTGAAACTTTGCAACAAAGATGCCTGTATGTAGCAACCACAGAACCAGTAGTAGACACCCCGTGGTTGACAACTACTCGAAGGAGCAACCAAATATGCATGGAATGAACTGAGGAAATCCATGCCCATAATGAAAACATATATACATTGGAATATGAGTGTCGCCAGCTTCCACCCCTTAATCTAAGATCATCAATTGGGAGAAGTTGGGCACTTCTTAGAAATTCTAACAGGTGCTCATTATTTCGGATCTCTCCCTTTCCACTTAGTCATAGAGGAGATGGTCACCTATTCTAATCATATGGGGCCCTCAGGTCTTTTTATGTTTTTGTTTTACACATTTTTGTTTTACAAATTTCTTTAACTTTTCTAGTTTTTTTTTTACAACTTTCTTTAACTTTTCTTGTTTTTTATTTTACAACATCATTATACTTTTTCATTTTGTGTGTGTGTGTGTGATCCACCTTGTAAGTTTGTCACCCAATAAGTGTTCGGAATGATGGTATGAACTATTTTCATATTGATTGCTAGTGTTTGGTTTTTACCTTTAAGTCACAATGTTGATACTAAGGTATGTTCTTTTGATATGGCAGGCAATGAGACCACTTCATCCATCCATCCACCAGTTTCTATGGTCTCTCTTGGCTTGGAAATGTATGGTCCCCTTTTTAATAATAACTTAAATGAATCGGTGACTAGGTATTTCTCAAACTAAGGAAGGACTCAAGGATTGAAAAGGGTGTGACTTCAAAGAAACTTGATGCTTTTGTGTTGGCCATTCTCTTGGGTGCTTCGATGTTTTCTTTTTGAGTTTTTCTTACCATTTCAATGTTACCCAATTATCGGAAGCTAAGTCAATAAAAATAAGAAGTCTTTGCATGGTGTGGTTCTCACGCATAAAAACACAAAACACAAAAAGCAAAAAAAAAAAAAGTAAAGAAAAGAAAAGTGAAAATTCAAAGCACACCCCTTAGAGGAAATAAAACTTGGGCTACAAGCACTAGTTATGGAACCAAAAGTGTTCCCTCTAACTAAGGCCCTTCTCACTTCCCATTCTCTCCTTTGTTTCGTCAGAATGGTGGTGGCTCTTTGGAGATGCATTCTTGTTATCCAAGAGAATGGCTCGGCCAAATGTATTGATGCGAAGTCACTGGATGTGGTTGGTTTGAAGCTAGACTTGGAATGGGATTTGCTAAGTCACATTAATCATGAAACACACAAGGGGCTGTACACCACCTTGTTCTTGAGATTTCATTCCATCCTCTTCTCTCCACCCTTCTCTCCATTATTCACCTCATTGTCAGTTGTATCATTAGTGTATATTTTGGTAGATGCATTGTTTTCTTTTTGGTAAATTCTTGCAGTTAAGACTTTAACTCTTATTCTAAATGACATTCCCAGAGGCTACAGACTCTTTGAATATGGGTTTGTCAAGGCATTAAGGGCATGAGCCTACTTTGGGGAGGACCCACTAACATTTCTATTTGGAGCATTAGTTAAATTCTTTCCCTTAACATTTTGCAATTAATTTTATTTTGCTCATTTCCATCTTGACATCTATTTCATCGATTCCATAGTTGTCCCTTTTTATCTATCTTTCTTACTCCTTTCCTTTCTCCATTCTAACACTATCGGAGGTTTGCAATTAGTCATGGGGGTACAGGGCCTAATTTTTTCGATTTTCTCCTAGCCTCGAACTTTTTTATTTTATTCCTAACCCCTACACATTCGGTAGTCATCATTACTCTATCTCCTGATCCATATCAGCCATACCACAACTTACCCAATGAACTTACAACGAAGCAAGGTATCAATTACATAATGATTCATTTACCCTTGCTAATATAAGATTATGTTGTGTGTGTAGATGGCGATAATGCAATAATGGATCGAATCTGGAGGGAACACATGGAATGGAGCTGTGCTGGAAGCAGCTATGCAAGGAGCAAGATCAATGACATGCTTATCGATGGACAATGGAAAGTGCAATCTTGGCATTGGCAACAGCAACCCTTCCTTCTCTCTCTCTCTTTATTTCTCAACTACCAACTAATTTCTAATGTCATTGTAATAAGGTGTTTACCCTTGTTGTCATGAACATTAGTTTTGTCAAGTCTTGTAATGATGATCCGTTCACATGTCATCCCATTAGTTCCATTCCCCTCAATAATTCCATACCTTCCCAATATTATTGTAAGGAACTCGAGGACGAGTTTTCATTCAGTCATGAGGGTATGATGAGATGTGATATCGTGGTCACCGTGATATCACGTCATCCCCTGTGATGTCGCACACACGATATCGCGGTCCACCACCATATCTATAAATAAGAGGTGGCTCTCCCTTGTTTCTCCATCCTAAGTTAGAAGTAGGGAAAATCTGGCAGTTTGATCACTCCAGAGATAGAATATTTTCCATGTGCCCGCAGTAGGAGTCCTAAAGTGAACGGATCTTTATTCGAGCAACATTGTACCTGAACACAAGTTGTGTATGGAAATAAAGACGAACTTCCTGGATAAACCTTGCAGTGCATGGAATAGGATTTTATTTATTATTTTCTCTCTCACCCTTAAACTCCTAGAATGCGAAATGAGTACGACTTGATTATGAACATCTAAGGATGTGTACAGATAGTCAAGGAATCAGCTGCTCATCGCATGCAATATGAGTACGACTTGATTATGAGCATCTAGTGTGACTACTTGGTAACCCAGTGGCGTATTCAGGATCTGCGCTTGGTAATCCCAGTGGTAGTCCCAGATTTGTATGGTTAGTCAAGGAATTGGCTGCTCATCGTGCTTAGGCTAGATAGATTCTCTCAAACTCTTTCCTCCTAGTTAGGTGCCTCAGTACAACCACTTCGAGCACGTGTGTTACACGTGGTGATCCCAGTGACGATTAGCATTTGGTAGCCACGATTGCATCGGTTCAGGGTCTGTACGGTAAGTGGGAACAGATGCTAACGCTAGGTTAATTTAGACTTAGTCATTAGTCAGAGTTAGTTAGTTTCTCAACCCTTCACCTCGATAGCATAGGAGAAAAACATAAAAGACCATAAAAATCATATACCTCAGACTTACTTAACCATACACCGTGACAATCACAAGTAAGTCTGGGAAGACAATGAATGATTAACCCTAGGTGTTCCATGTGGCGTGTAGGCACTTAGTCTACAGAGTTCGTTCGGATCATGCGTGCTACGCTCATTTCGTATGGTTGAGTGCAGGGGTACCTCGCCACTCATCAAAAAGGAACAAGCAAGTTAAGGTTATATCTAGATTTTCTTAATCATAATTATCAAGAAATTGTTAAACAATGTCTTAACCGGAAGTATGTTGGTGAAGTCTTTAAGATAGGAGACTTAGTCTTGGAAAAAGGTAGAACATGTGACCTAGCAAATCTTCAAGGTAAGTTCTCTTCTATGTGGTCAAGCCCATTACGAGTTAAGGATGTCATTGGCCCCAATGTGTACAAGGTTGCTGATGTGTAAGGACATAGGTTACCTAGTAATTTTAATGCATTTCATTTAAAACATTTCTACTCAGGTGTCCCACATGGACACCTAGTAGATTCTTAGTTGCATGTTTTCTTCCCCTTCACCATGCATTTCATTTGTATATAGTTATAGTTGCATATTTTCTTTGCACTTCCATCATTTCTTTCTTGGCATATTGTTTTGATTTTTTCTTTGCATATGATTTTAATAATCATTATGGTCTTTTGAGTTACTAGGTGTTGGGTCATCACAGCACCATTGGAAAATAATGTTAGTATAATTCTTTATATAATATTTCTTATTACTATTACATAAAATTTCTTTTATACTATATATCTCAATAATGCTTTGATTCTTCCTAGTCTTTTTCAACATTTTAGTTACTATAGTTATGTTGGATTATGAAGCATGAGATTTGTGCTAACTTATCATGTAATCATCATGATCATGTGAGTGTAGGATAGGTGATGTTGGAGAATGGTTAACCATAATTACTAGGTGACCTTGGAAAATCCCATTTTCCTTCTCATAAGCCCTAACCCTCAAGTGTGATGATCCATGGTTACCCTATGAGCAACGAGGTGAAGTGTGTTCATCTCCACTTGAGAACCCTTACCCACCCAGGAGACCTGCTATGATGCCATCAAATTGTAATCAAAAGCACATACACGAGGGTTGAACTACACCATGGGCAAAGTTCTGAAAGACCATGTTCATTGGCAATGTAGCTAATCGACAAGCCTTGTGTTGGAATTCCTACCTTAAAAATGAAGTACACCATAAGCAAAGTATCCTCAAAAAAAGAAAAAAAAAGGAATGAGAACCATGTTCATTGGTAGTGTAATAAATTCTTGACTGTGATGGGGTCTGACAACTATCCTCACCCTAAC